>JALIGW010000002.1:21576219-21923719 GCA_023053685.1 Diadophis punctatus similis
ATAAATATAGAAAGTGTTATGCATTGGGCTATGCTGTTTACTCCAAGGTCCGCTATTCAAGCGGGAAAAAGGAGACCGCTGATTGGTTGAACCATTTGACAGCTCTGTATAAAAGGGAGAGCTGTCAGCCTGGTTCCTTTGCTGGATCTTATTGTCTTACAATAAAGACTGTTGTTACCAAGCCTGCCTCTAGCCCAGTGATGGTGAACCTATGGCACGCGTGCCACAGGTGGCACGCGGAGCCATATCTGCCGGCACGTGAGCCATTGCCTAGCTCAGCTCCAGCGCTGATTTTTGGCTCACACGGAGGTTCTGGGAGAACGTTTTCGGCTTCCGGAGGGCCTCCGGGAGGTGGGGGAGGGCATTTTTGCTCTCCCCATGCTCCAGGGAAGCCTCTGGAGGCTGGGGAGGGCGAAAAATGGGCCTACTGGGCCCACCAGAAGTTGGGAAACAGGCCATTTCCGGCCTCCAGAGGGCGTCCGGGGGGCGGGTGAGGCCGTTTTTGGCCTCCCCAGGCAGTGAATTATGGGTGTGGGCACTCGCGCATGTGCGATAGCATGCATGCATGCACTTTCGGCACCCGAGGAAAAAAAGGTTTGCCATCACTGCTCTAGCCTCTTCAGTACCAGGACTTAACAGAAGGGCTCCACAAGACAAAAAGAGAAAGTGAATAATTGGCAGACCTGCTGATAGAAATAAGAAAAAATAACGGAGCAAGAAAAGCATATTGTTCTTGGGAGTACAGGTAGTCCTCGAATTACAATAGTTCACTTAGTGACCATTCAAAGTCACAATGGCACTGAAAAAAGTGACTTATGATTATTTTTCACACTTACAACCATTGCAGCATTCCAATGGTCACGTGATCAAAATTCAGATGTTTGGCAACTGACTCACATTTATGACAGATGCCCTATCCCGGGGTCATATGATTCCCTTTTATGACTTTCTGACAAACAAAGCCAGATTCACTTAACAATCAGGTTACTAACTTATCAGCTGCAGTGATTCACTGAACAACTGTGGCAAGAAAAGTCATAAAATGGGGTAAAACTCACTTAACAAATGTCTCACTTAGCAACAGAAATTTTGGGCTCAACTGTGGTTGTAAGTCAAGGATTATTCAACTATGTTTGCATGATGATTGCAAAACTAATTTAGACACTAAAAAGTGCCACCCAAAACTGAAGCTAAGATCTGCTTTGCTTTTTCTGCACGAATGAGAACATGATAACGGCTATGAATTTAATATTACATACTAATAAGTTTTTTGTAATGTCCTGAATAGTCTGGAGAATATAAAAGGCTCTTCCTCTTGTGAGAGAGATTAACTGTGGCCTTGGAAATTGCTTGTAGTTTTGGAGAATGCTTGAAACATTAATTTTAGAAATGTTGCGTACAATTCCTTTCTTATCTTCCCTCTACAGGGTTTGAGGACTTAACCAATATAAGAATGGTATTTTTTTAAAAAATGAAAAAGTGGTTGGAAAAAAATGATGTCCTACTTTTTTTTTGTCAACTCTCTCCTTGTAAAGCTAATTTATCTCAAATGCTGACAAGCTTTTCACCACAACACATACTAGATTTGTAAGAGCTTCCCCACAGGACTGAAGCCATAATGCGTTACCTGCATGTGACACATCATTCTGGTTCAGATGTAGTGCAAAACCTTCACTTCCCATTATGAGAAAAGGGCTTTAGGGAATTTAGGCTTACATCCTCTCTCTCTTTTCTCCGGATTTCTTTCTTTGTTATAAAGATGACGTGATAGAAAGCTTCTATTTTGAAATAAGTACAACTCTCTTTTTATAAGCAGGAAAATTGTGTGATTTCTAATTGTAATTAAGTAAATAATAATAATCAGGCTTGATCCAAGCAATTTGGCTGCCTGAAGTTGAGCCCTCCACCATATATCCAAGACTGGGTACATAGTACAAAAAGTCCGACGATTTTGGTGTATCAGCCAGGAAAGCCCAGATTCATTTCTTATAGTGTAGTCCTATAATTATAATATATTCAATAACAATTTAATTGTTAATGTGTCCCCATCACATCAGGCAATTTCCTCAGTTCACTTCATTAATAAGGATAGCACCAGCAATCTTTTATATAAGCCATGGTTTAATCCCTATTTGCTTTAATTGTACTCCCATAAAGCACACCAGAAATCTCAGAGTAGAACACTGTCTAAGAGTGAAAACATTTGAAAAGCCAGATGCTTGTCTGTCCGTCCGTCCGTCCATCCATCCATCCATCCATCCATCCAAGCAACTGTGGAAAGCCAGCTGCTTTCAAAATAACAGTTGATTCTAAGTTTATGCAGGTTTTTGGGGTGAAGGGGGCCATTCGCTATTATCTCAGACAGCAAAATATGATCAAAGTCACTTTACTATGAGATGATATGCTACTGTATATAAATGTGATTACTAAATACAAATAAATAAATAAGTCATCCCTGAGTTCATTGCTCAGCTGGGCTATTTTGCAAGCAAATGCATAATTTGACTTTGTGGGGCCATACTGTAACACAAGATTTTGGAACATCTTGAATAAATGGTTAATCTTCTCTATTATCTTAATTCTATTTGTATCTTGCAAAATCATGAAGAACTCTCAGTAGTTGTTGTCAGACTCATCGTTCTCATAATTGTTAATTTCAACACAGAAAACAAAGCAAAATCAGCAGTACCGGTATATATTGAAATTTGCAGATATAATAATTATTTTTCCTTTTAAATAATGCCGGTAACATTCTGCCTTTCTACAGGATGACTTCTCATGGACTGTAGCATCATTAAGTGAAATTAACAATGCAGCAAGTATATCTTTAGAAAGAAGAAAAGAGAGTTTTACATGTGACTATAAATTTGCCCTGATACTAAACAATTAAAAATGTATCCTCATTGTCAGAAGAACGCAAAAGGAAACAGGCTCCAGAGTTCCCTCCAGCGTTCCCAGAGCTCTGACGTCAATTTATATCATGTTGATAAAAGAGGATGTCAGCTGTTTGATTCTCTTGCACTCTGGAAAGAATATTTTTCTTTTAAAGAATAGCTTTGCCCTAAATTCCACAAGAGGAACTTTAAAACACTGACAAGAATGGATATTAAATAGACAGCTGAATCTAAGGTCCTCCATCTTCCACGGGAATGTGCAAACATTTTTCTGTAATGTCCTTTTAACACTTTATTTTTCAGTTCAGATGTAAAAAAAACTTGAGGCCTCAGCTGAGGCTACCTGAACAACAGGATAAGCCAGAAAATAGAAACGCAGCCTTCCCCAAACGGATGCTTTCCAAATGAATGCAAAGATTTGAGGTTCCAGAACCTCTGGAAGGCACTAAGCTGGTTTGAGACTTCAGGTTTCTTCTTATAATGGTATAAATCCCATCAAAGATCCCCCGTTACATTTTTCAAAAATAAAATTTAACAATTATTCATATAATTTTTAAAACAATGGTATTTTACTCTCAGCTTAAGCTTCCATATATCCTTTTCTGTGTTTATTTTATGTTAATTACTAGAATGCACGTTATTCTTAAGAATACTTGTTATTAGATTATTTTTCCCTGTATTTCTCTGTCAACTAATATCTTCTGTTTTCATAGTATAATCCTGTGTACGTTTATTTACACGTAAGATTCAGATGAATAGATTTATTCCTAGTAACAATATTTAGGCTGTTATTTAAAAAACAATATATATATATATTTAAAAAGAAAGCGATTTATCATAATGCTACCAAATTTTCTTTGCAGAAGGACAGACTGTGCATAAAGTAGCATCCAATACCATTCTGAGATCTGTTTCAGATTGTGAAACCACAATTTGGTTTAATAAATGACGAGACAGATGCCACCTCTAACTGCTCCACGGCAACTGTTGCCAAGGAAACCATGTTTTCCTTTTCTCTTCTTTGGCCTTCCTGATTTACTTTTCACTATCTCAGCATCCTTTTCAGCTTAGGGAAAATAGGAATTAACAATGAGAAAGATTTCCATGGTTGCTGACAGACAGCAAAAAACCAATGCCTTCCAATGCATGCAACAAATAAGTATCAGAACACTCCAATATTGCAAGAAATAATACAGCCTTGTCACCAGGGAGCTCACAAATAGCTATTTGTCTCTCTTGATTGTATTATGTGCCAAGTAAGGCACCCTGGAACCTCAACAGGAGACCATGGATTACTGAAAATTGATAAGAATATCAGTACATGGAATTATAATGGCTATTGTAGGAAGATCTATGTATACATTTTATTTGATAGTGTTATGTCTTATGTTTCCTCCAGGAGATGAATAAAGGATGCATATAATGCTTCTTCCAAATTTTCTTGAAATTGTTGAGACTGAGGTGGCACACAGGATTACATTATTATGGTTGATTGCACAGACAGACAGATGTTTAGATCAGATTCGGCATTTTTATCCCCATATCAAGTCCTTCCAAAGGACTTAGGATAGGCAGATGTTGTTGTTTAATAATATTAAAGGCATCATCCCAGGGTGTTATTATGGTTGGTCAGAGTCAGCCAGATGTTTAGACTGAATTTTTACCCATCTACTGGGTCTTTTCCAAGGACCTAGGATACGCATATGTTGTTGTTTGATGGTATTAAAGGTATCATCGCAGGATGTAAATGTTCCAAGTAAAGCTGTCTTTCGCAAATTAACTGATGGTGATTTTGTCAATGCTGATGGTATTTTATTATTGTAATTATTGTTGCCTGTCCACAACAACAACCTTTTGTGGTAGATTGGGCTGAAAGAAAATGAATGGCCTAGCACAGTGATGGCACCTGTGGCACACGGAGCCATATCTGAGAGCACGCGAGGTGTTGCCCTATGTCAGCTCCAGAGCACATGCACGCACTGTCAGCTGATTTTTTGCCTTCGTTTTGGCCGGTTTTGCTCTCCCCAGGCTTCAGGGAAGCCTCCTGAAGCCTGGGGATGGCGAAAAATATCCCAACGGGCCAACCGGAAGTTTGTTTCCGAACTTCCGGTTGACCTGTTGGGACGTTTTTCACCATCCCCAGGCTTCAGGAGTCCGGAAGCTTCAGTGAGGCAGTGAGGCTTCAGAGGGCAGTGGGTGTGGGTGGCCAGCAAGCCAAAAAAGGTTCGCCATCACTGGCCTAGCATCATGCCATGAACTTCCATAGCTGAGGATAGATTCGAACCTGGTTCTCTTCTATACTATCCAGGCTCCCCAAGAGGTATAAAAAAGAAATTGCAGAAATTGAAATGCATGGGATTAGATGGAATAATTCAGCATTGAAATGCATCAATACCAGACCTATGCAAAGTACCACATTGTAGAAAACCCTAACGAAGACTGAAGGTAAGTCATTCTAACGGCCTTCTCCCATGTCTGAGCATGTGTGTGCATGCAGAGCTGGTATTTCTGCTACATGTGCTTTAGGTAATCCTGAAACTTTGGCAGAAAATCCAATGAAAATGTCATCTGTGCATATATTCAGA
This sequence comes from Diadophis punctatus similis, assembly GCA_023053685.1. Taxonomy (NCBI): domain Eukaryota; kingdom Metazoa; phylum Chordata; class Lepidosauria; order Squamata; family Dipsadidae; genus Diadophis; species Diadophis punctatus. The sequence goes on from JALIGW010000002.1 coordinate 21,581,699, forward strand.
CAACAGAGAGGCCTGACAAGTGTCCATGAAAACCCTTCAAAACAATGTGGCAATCCATCAAGCCACAGATACTAGCATTTCTTCATGGCCATCACAAAGAAATCCTCCACTCTTAATGTAATATACAAAATAAAATTTGAAATTACCTGGGACATTGTAATTAACATAAATGGAAGGACAGGTTGTCAAGTTATATTTCAATGGCCTCACAATTTCAAACAATTGCTAAACAAAGCAATAATTCAGAGACAGCCACCTGTATTCAGGAAGACTTTAAGAAAATGTACATTTGAACTGGGATAAGCGTGGTCAGAGACACTTCAGTATATGGTGACTTTTGTGGTTTGATGACATACAACACTCAATACTTTATGGCTACAATATTGCAACTGTAGATCACATATTATTGTTTGATGTACGGATACATTTTTAAAAATTATACCATAGGTATGTTGCTGCTTGTAAAATACTTTTAGTCAAATGACACCCATACACTCACACTAAACACAAAAATAGCCTTGCTTGTCAAGGTCCAATATCACAAAAATAAGATTTCATGCAATGCCTTAAAGAACAGGATTAACCACATCTGGATGGACTAACTTTCTATTTCTAGACAGAGACGTCAGATTAGGAATTTCTGCCAAACCAAACTCAAAATGCTTCCAGCTGTTCCAATATTGCTAAAAACTAGAAACTGCTACACATTGTACATGTATTAAAAATTTGGAAAGTAAATAATTCAGACTATGATATTGTACTAACTGACACAAATTTTCACCAAGGTTAACATAGAAGAAGAGTCATGATGGTAGACTCTAGCAATATTTTTTAAACTATAGTCAGGAAATAATTTGATGGGTCAGAAAATACAGCATATGAATGAAATCGACTCACAAGTTAAAATGCTTACTTACTTACTTACTTATTTATTTATTGGTCGCATTTGTATGCCGCCCACTCCACAGAGACTCTGGGCGGCTATTTAATTGCTATTTAATAACAACAGCCTCAGTTGACCAAATATTAAACACAATGCAAGCATTTTGAATTGTTATGTAAACTCCTAATAATAACCAAACTACAAATCAGAAAGAAAAAATATTCTGACTTGTAAAAAAAGGTTGTATTTATTTTTAGATGTTTATATGTGTGTGTATTTAGTTAGCTACACTCATTAGAGCCATAGATCTGTGCTACAAAAATATAGAGAACAGAAAGTGGTACCAAATATAATAACTGAACAAAGTTTTTAAAACACTGGTTTATTGATTGTGAAATAGACAAATACTATGGTAGTTGCTGAAAAGTAGGGACAATTCAATCATTCAATTTAATTATTTAAAATAATTAAAAATATATTTTATTTTTTGTCATTCACATTTCATTTTGTCTTGCCTTTGGCATTCTTTGATTATTTTATTCCTCCATTTCTTCCAAGTGTAATTCTTGTCCTGCGGCAAGTTGGCCGTAGCGAATTGGCTGCGATGAGTTGGCCATGGTGAGTTGGCTGTGGCACGTTGGCCATGGTGAATTGTCGTAGACTTCCTTGTGGCCATCCCAGAACCCCTGTGATCACATGATTATAATTTGCGTGCTTGGCAGCCAGATTACAATTACAATGTCACCGTGTTCCATGGTCCAGTAACTGCTATTTGCAACCTTAACTGTTGGCTTCCAACAAGCAAAGACAATGGCAAAGCAGGGAGGAGGTTGCAAATGGTGATCACATGACTGTGAGATGCTGGGACTCATGGGATTCTCATCAGAATCCAGTCAGTTATCAGAATGGGCAAATTGGCAATATTGTCAGCAATTTTCATCTTTCTTAAAAATCACCAACAAATAATGTATAACAAAGGGAACCTTGGTGCCCATGCAACTACTTGTGATGACCCAGGACAAGGCACGAAGGTCACACAGTCAGCTGAGAGTTCAAATTACCCTTTAATGCTCCAAATTTTCCCTAAACACTCCCATGTTTTTGGCAAGTCCCAGAGCAAAGCACACACACACACACACACACACACACACACACACACACACACACACACACACACGGCAGCCTCTGGCTGTGCCCAGTCCAGCAAAACAAAGGAACAGGGAAATGAATCAATGAACCAAGGAACAAACAATGAGTCCACAAAGTACAGAACAAGGTACTGAATCCACAACGTCAGGAACAAGGCACTGAGTCCATGAAGTAAGGAAGAAGCAAGCAGTCCTGCAAACTCCAAATGTCTGTACCGGCACACCAAACTCTACCAATTCAGCATTTGTTCCTGACAAATGCCCCTCCCCACAGCATCTCCTTAAATTTCAGTCCCCAGGTGTGCCTTGTGAAGAGGGGCGGGGCGCTTTCATCCCGAGTTGTCAGGTTGGCCTGCGCTGTTCCCGCCTTCTCTCCACTCTCCATGCTCGGGGATGGGGATGGGGTGGTCCTTGCTCATTGCCTGAGCCCCGTCGCTTCTCATGTCCACTGCTTGCCCTCCCTCAGTCATCCTGCCCCCGTTCCTCTCTGCTAACAAGCTGTCCCAATCCTGAGGGGCCCTGGGCTGCCTCGGACTGCTCCTCCCCACATTCCTCCAAAGCCAACGAAGCTGCCCCCTCGATCTCCATCGGCTCCAGCTCGTCCTCCTCTGCAGATCCAGGCTCCGACGGAGGCATGACACTACCAGACCTCATACACTTTAAAAATGAATACACATCATAATACCGGTATAAGCTGTTGTGTTTCTCTTCTGTATAGTTGTAAAACAGTAATACAAGTTAAGTCATATTATTGATTTTAATTATATGCCTTTTTGAGTCTATAACAGAAAGCAAAAGGAGATGGGTGTAAAATCCCAACATGCATAATTAATTGCAATTAATTTTTATGCATTGTATCCGAGGATATTTTATACATTGTTTCTAGTTGTGTCAAACAAGAAGTCGACAATTTCCCTGTTTTTCCCCTTTGCTCCCAATATATCTACTTAATACACTGTAATGAATATTCCATATCACAACTGATCAAAAGCCAGAGTAACACACTAAATGTGCCATGTAATTCTCCAGCATACCACATACATATTCAAAGTTTCCTTTTCTTTACAAATGACTTTGGTGAGATTTTCTATTTCCAGATAGCATAAACTTTAGTCCTATCCGTAACATATATATACATATACATCTATGTATATATACAGTGTGTGTGTTTGTGTGCATGTGTGTGTGTGTACATTCTTTTGAGAGTGGGCATCCAAATTTCCTTTTAACGTGTGCCATTGTGTACACAGAAAAGGTTATCATCCCATCCCATCCCATCCCATCTTATATTATTTTATCTTATCATCTTATCTTATTTATAAGCTTTAATGTAGGTTGTCACATTTGCTGATCTTTGATTTATTTGGAAAAAAAATTGTTGAGTCAGATTGGGCACATTTTGGCTATTATTAATTTAACAAATTTATATGCAGCTCATCTCATGGTATTATGCCACAAGGGCAACCAAAGAATCTCAAGAGTGTTTACATGAATCCTTGCTGTTTCCAAGTTAAGTTAGTTCTAAATATTTCATGCTCAGATCATTATTAGAAATGTGAGCTAGATAAATCTTTAAATAATCCTGTGGGTCCCCATTACTACCTGCCTTATATCATTGTTCTCATTACCACCTAGAAACATGCTTTATGCTTCTTCCCTTGTGATGGATTGGCTAATAAGGCACAAGTCTATGAAGCATAGCAAGATAATGCTTAGCATTAATCATAGTGGCGTGCTTAGGACCAAGGTATTCAAGGGCATTCTAGGACTTCTGCTATTCTCCATTTTGCCAAGAAAGCTACATTTCAGGAACATTGGTGTACCACATAGAGGATATTTTATTCTATTTTATTCCATTTATTTTATTTTTATTTTATTTTAGTGGAGAGGGTTGCAAAGCTGAAGCCTTCAAATTACCAAAATTAGTTTAATTTCATAGCCAAATAATGCTCATATTTTTTAACATTTCCAGGTATGCATTGTGATATATTTTATTTATCAGTTATTAATCTAATACTAAAGTTGGAGAACCAAGATGGTATATTGTATCACCCAGTTCAATAGTAAAACTAGAAGGCTTTCAGACAGAAACATAAGATAGTTCCTAGAAAAATACTAGAAAACTTGTTAGAACAAAGTAAGCTAGCAAATGCAATCAATAAAGATTGAAGGCTTCTCTATAGCAGAACCAGGTTTGTTCAAATACGATGTCTCTTTCTTCTGCCTACAAGAAATTGCATGCTGCAAGCTGCCCTGTTTGAGCATAAGGAGTAAACGACACCTGTGCACAATTATTTAAACAGCCTAAAACCAGAGAAGACAATTAATAAAACGAGGTAGTTGAACACAATCCCTGCCATAGAAAAAGGAGTGAGTTCAAGACTGTTGCATTGTGCAGATAGGAGAAGCACTTAAATGCTTATTTCAGTATAAACAAAACATTTAATATGTAGTAGATGCTGGAATTATCTCATCAAGGTTACATTAGCTTTCCACAATAAGCCTACTTATTAGAAGCTTTGTGTCCTTAAATGCCTGCTTCCATCTGTATTGTTGAAAGACAACCAGGCCTCAGGTCTTTGCTTCTAACTATGCCTGATGAGATCTCACATGCTGGTAAAGGCATTGACCTACCCTAATATAAAGGAGTCAAGGTTAATGTCCATTTTAGCCATGGGGAAGCTTACTGAGTATCTTTATGTCTGTGGTTATCAGCCATAACTATCACACATAATATTGGTGGCGAAAATGGCACTGTGCGTAACGGCACTGTACTATATATTAAGTTTTAAAAGAAAGACAGGGTTAAGTCTTGCTGGATCGTAAATAAGCAAATATAAAATAAATCAGAGTAAATAAATGGAATCAGAGTGTTATATCCACAAAGACTTTTTTAGAATTATTGTTTTATTGTGTTCAATACCTGCCTCATTTTTGTTTTTCTGTCTGCTTTTTCAAAATGTCATACGGGGATAATAGCAGAGGTGGGTTCCTGCTGGAGCTGCCCAGTGTGCAGCTCCGGTAGAGAGCAGCGGATTGCGCAACTGCTCCGGAGCCCTCTCTGCCAGTCCATCGTGCATGTCGCCATTTCCCCCCGGTGATTTTGGGTCGATTTTGCTTCTGCGCATGCGCGGAAGCAAAATCGCACCGAAATCTTGCGAGGGGACGCGCACATGCGTGAGATTTCGGCAAGATTTTGCTTCTGCGCATGCGAAATTATTCTCGCCAAAATCTTGCGCACACGCGCGTCCCCTCGCAAGATTTCAGTGTGATTTTGCTTCCGCGCATGCGCAGAAGCAAAATCGTGTGAGGGGGCATGTGTGCGTAGCGAGCGCAAGCACACCTGAAGCGTGGAGATGCGTGCGCAGCGCACCGGCACCGGTAAGGCAGCAACCCGCCGCTGGATAATAGCTATTAAACTGGATGGCAATGAGACTGCCTCTGAAGGCCATCTGCTGGGAAACTGGTTGGCTTCCTTGTGCCACTGGTTGGCTACTGTGAGAACAGACTGCTGGACTAGATGGGCCAAAACTCATATCCAGCAAGGCACTGCTTATGTTTTTATTCTTCTACACCAGGGGTGTCAAACTCGATTTCATTGAGGGCTGCATCAGGGTTTTGTTTGACCTCGAGGGGCCAGGATGGATTTGGCTGGGTGGGCGTGGCCAGCTCGATGTCACTCGTGTTGGGGAGAGCGCCTGTGGAGGCCCAAATGCTCAGCCAGTGAAAACGGGCTCCCGAGTCTGTTTCCGGCTATGACGGCCTCCTGCAACCCTCTGCCAGCAAAAACGGAGCTCGGGAGGGCCATGAGGGCCAGTCCTTCGCTGTCTCCAGGGCCAGTTCTAAGAACCCTGCAGGCTGGACCCGGTCCCCAGGCCTGGAGTTTGACACCCCTGTTCTACACTTATCTATCAAGCTTCCTGATACCAATTCATGTGATGGCTTTTCTAAGATTTCAGATGAAAATCCCCTTAGCCTAATGGAATATTTTGCATTTAAGCTTTAATAATTTATTTATATATGCTAAAAAAAGTGTGAATGCTACTACATTCTTATAAAAAACCAAGCAAACAAAATGTTCATTCATCTGACCAACCCAATCTCAAAACATACAGCAGTAAAAAGAACTATGCTGTTCCTCTCTGCATATAAATGCATATGTTCCGTGTTGGTCAATAAAAAAAGATAGCAACTTTAATTCAATCTGCAAATATACAGGATATACAAAGTTCATCTCTCTTGGAGAAATGAAATGTATCAGCTTTGATTTCTTCTATGTTCAAATATTTAAGGCCTTCAGTATTTACTGTCCCATTTATGAAAAATATGCAAATGTTATTAAAAACCATGTTAAATAAAAAAGACTCATATTTATTCTTTCCCTAGTTAAACATCATGTTTGTGTATTGTGTTATGATTTGCTTTTAAATTTCTCCTAAATTTAAGAAGCAAGTATTGCATTGAATAGAAAGCTCTAAAGGCTCAAAGCTGCCTTGGGCATATGAAAGCAGCAGCAACGTTCTGTAGATTCTGACCACCAAACATGATGAAGAAGTAGAAATCACCTGAATATTTATATTCACAAAGTAGAAACCTCCACACTTCTTTTGTACTTTTGTAAAAAGAAAAAAATTAAGAACCTCAGGCAGAAAACCCATTTTTTTCTCTATGTATAATAATGGCAGAAGGATGGTCAACATAATGACCAGCAGCAAAAATATTAGACTCAAGTTACAGTGGCAACAAGTACAATTAGAAAAACTGAAAAACCACATTAGGTACATATTGATATGAAGAAAATCTATGTGGTTGCTAAGAGTCAAAAACTACTTGATGGCACATAATCAATAACAAAAATCATAATTAATGACTATTCATGGGGATGATTACATTAGGAGTCTTTTGATAAAAAAAACTGCAAAAATAAACATTCACATAACATAATGGAACCAAATTGCTGAAGTTCTATTCACCTTGTATTGTTTTGATACTAACTTTGCTCAACAGTTTGCAATTGCTGTTTCACCTGTACTGACCTTGTCCTCATTCTCCTTCACTACCATTTAATCAAATGTTGTTGATAAATCCATCATATCATTAAATCAGACACAGCATCATAATGGCATCAACAAAATCAGTGATTCATCATAACCAACAGGGCTAAATCGTAGTCAAGCACCTGTGGCTGCAGACAGTGATGTCAAAACAGAAAAATTAAATTGTTGCTGAATGTATTCATTAGAATTAAAAGCAAACCTTCTAAAATAGAATTTGAGCCCCATTCTACTCAACACTCTTTTTTTGAAGGCTTTCCTTTTATTTCTCTTTAGAAGAGAGCAGTACCAATTTGCTAAGGAAGAATTATCCCCAGTTCTTTTTTATCATGATGATCTTTTGAGTATATGTAATTGATCCACTTGTACTACATGGAAACATTCAGTAGCAATTTCAGTGATTACAGTATTTTCTAAAAGTGTATAAAACTGACCATGGAATCTATTGCTTATATGTTTATAAACAGATTGATTATCCAGTTGTTTTTGTATTCATTCCCTTCTTTATTTCTAAGAGCTCAGAACAAAGAAAAGCCATAGTACATTTGGCCCAAATTTCTCCGTTTTCCTAAATTAATTAAATGAAACACATTTGAAAGCCAAACTCTTTTCCTTTGTCACTCTCATTCATCAATCATGCCAGATCTTACCACCAATAACAAAGTGATGATTACACAAGTCAGTTTGTTTTTCTAACTTCAGCTATTAGAAGTTGTTGATGGATATGTAGCTCATAGGTGAGATAGAGATACTTTTAGAGGTGAGATTAACACATTTAAGAGGGTCCATATTATTCCGAAGAGTTTTCACTCGTCTATCAAGCTCCCAAACCTTTGGATTATAGTTCCCATAAATCACTGGCAACACAGCCATGCTAGATGGGCATTCTGGAATGTGAGATTCAACACACTGCAGGACAAAAGAGTGCATAATGCTGAGTTTGCAGTTCTAACACATCTCTTTCTCTCTGTTGCTCATGCTGATGCATTTTTAGCTGATACTAAGCTATTTAATGTACAGACTACAAAACCCTACATTGCTGGCTCTATCTTATCCCAAACATCAGAACGTGTAAGTTTTTTTGTAGGGCACCAATCAATGCAAGAGGAAGTTGGTAATGTTATCTAATGCAGAGGTGGGTTCCTCCCGGTTCGAACCGGTTCTATAGAACCGGTAGTAACTTGGCGGCCGGGGTCGCTGGAACCGGCAGCAACTCAGGCCTGTCACGTCCCCAAACTGGTTTTTTGGGCGGTGCCATGGGCGCCGCCATCTTGTTTTTAGCTTATACGCAGAAGCTTTTTTTAAGCACTTTGAACGTGCACGCGCCCCCATGGCGCACCACTGAGCGAACTGGCAGCGGGAAAATCCACAACCCACCCCTGGTCTAATGTTACTTAAACATGGCAAGGACAAACCCATTTGCAATATACACATTCATAAACCATTTCATCCACCTTATTTCCACTTGCACTTTAAACAGCTTTTTCATTGCATTTAAACCATAGCACCACAGCCATCCCACAAAGTCTTGGGTGTACCCTCACCAGCCTCTTCAACAGTTGTGACACCAAACTGTAATTTTTAATGTGACAGAAGGAGAAAATACTTGGAAAGTAATCATGCATTTAATTAATATAATTTTCATGAAATATAAATGTAAGTTAAATCAAATCAAATTAAATTAAATCAAGTTCAGTTTTACGCCTGGCTATGTCTATTTTTGGAAATATGCTCCTGGCATGCAGTCAGAGGTTTAATGGTAGGCCTTGACCAGACAAAAGCTTCATGCTCTTGCTCCAAACATTATTATACTTAAGATTTATTAGGTATTTACAACTAATATCCAACACACTTTAAGGTAGCCTCTCTGTTCAGCATGTATATTCTTGGGGCTTTCAGTGGAAGAGCCTCAAACATACACATCTTCATAAATAATTCCCAATTCACCAGAGGGTAGCACTGCAGGATAACCATATAATACATCTATCATGAAAGTAGACGGAATAGAATAATATTTATTAGGAAGCACATGTTTTGAAAAGGTAGACAAGTTCCATTTCTACTTTGGCATAGCCCTTATCAATCAGACTTGCAGCAAAGTCTCCTTTGAAAATAGTAACTAAGACCCCTATTCCCCTTTCCTCCCAGTATAATAATGAATGGACATCACTTTTCTGAATCATCATGAAACTTGCTGGTTAGATCTTTTCTGCTTTCTGTTTACATATATATGTTGGGGGGGGGGAATAAGAGCACAATTGATGAGAAACTACCTTTCAAGTATCTTATTATGTGTTGAATTAAAATAAATTTGTGTGGAAGGAATTCTTCTTCGGGTCATACCTGCAGATCATCAATGGTTCCTGAATAACTTTGCTTTTTCTTGCCTATATACTGTATAAGTCAATGTATTCAACCACGGTAGCCTTAATGGCTAAACCATTTTTCTTATATACATGCTACAACTGGCATAAAGCCTCCTGCAACTGTACTTTTCTTACATGAATGAATAACCTTTAATTGATCAACTGTATATTTCCATAAACTGCAACGTTTTCAAGGATGTTGATAATGCGTATTGTTTACAACTCTCCCTGTTAAAAATGAGATACAGGGTCAAACTGTTACAATAACAATCAGCTCAAATGGCATTCATACTTCTCAAAGGCTAAATTTCTGCATTGCAAAGTGTTCTCTTTCCAGAAACGGGGACACACAGATCCTTCTGTATACCTATCTGTATTCCTTATCAGTTGTAAAATAATTCTTTGTCATTAGTCAGATGTATGGTCATCTTTGAGCTCTGTAATCATACACAAGAACTTTGTTGACAATTTTCTGGTGCTCCTTGATGGAGACCAATGGGTCCTTGTAGTTTTAAACAAACAATTGTTGGATCATCTCCAATTGTTGGTGTGTTCTCAGGTGAGTTTTTCCACCACAGTTTGCCATAATCAAAGATAGGAAGTTCTGGTATGCCCCTAGGGCAGTGTTTCTCAAATACTGGGGTGCGCCCCCCTGGGGGGTGCGGAGCGATGTGTGACCCCGGGGAACATGCGTAGTCCCTCTCGATCGATTCCACCAGACGGAGAGTGTTTTCCAGTTGCACGCTGCTCCGAGCCCGGAAGAGAAGGCGGCCAGACGGGGCAGGGCGGCTGCGTGGGTTCTTGTTGTTCTTGGCGGGCGCCGCAGAAGCCATGAACGGCGTGGTGAATCTGCTGCTGGACAAGGAGGAACATCTTCTGCAGCTGGGTGAAAGCTTCGAACGGCACCCTAAAGCCTCCTTCCACACCATTCGCTGTGAGTGCCCGGCAGAGGCGGCGCTTATGGGCCAGGCCGGTGACCCCAAAACATCGGCTTGATTAAGCTGGCCTGGCCCTGTGTCAAAAGAGGGCCCTAACCACAGTAGCCTATGCCTGCCTAACCAAAAACAGGCTCCACTGAGTTCAGTGTGACTTACTCCCAGGTAAGTGGGTAGAGCAGCCTTCCCCAGCCAATAGTTTGTTTGCAGCTTATAATGTAAAATAATAAATATTAATATTATAATTCCATTGGGGCCCAGATCGGAGAGTTGGGGGGGGTGGCGGCATGAAATGTTTACTTCTTCCTATGGGGGGCATAACAGAAAATAATTGAGAAGCACTACCCTAGGGACAGATCCACAGGGATTTCCCTTGACTTAGGATTCTTCTATTTAGGATTCATTTGGAGATATCTGGAATAGTAAACAGAATAGCCTGGATGTATGCAGTTCATACTTTGCAGACTCTGCAGTAAAACTCACCCAAACCATGAATAGCAATAGCAATAGCACTCAGACTTATATACCACTTCATAGTGCTTTACAGCCCTCTCTAAGCAGTTTACAGAGTCAGCATATTGCCCCCAACAATCTGGGTCCTCATTTTACCCACCTCGGAAGGATGGAAGGCGGAGTCAACCTTGAGCCTGGTGAGATTTGATCAGCTGAACAGCTGAACTGCTGAACTAGCAGTCAGCTGGAGTAGCCTGCAGTAGTGTGGGGGAACTGCACACATCCACCTATTCTATTTAATAATCTAATAAATTACAAGGTTCTGGCTGGGAAGAAAAAAAGTGGCTCCTTGTGGTTTCTGCAAAGCGGAGCTGTGCACCAGTTGGCCTACTGTTGGCCAATAAAGTATATGCTTAAACTAAAACACAAAGGATGGCATTAATCTTTGTCTTTGTGACTTCACTGAATGTGTATACAGTATGTCTCACCAGGCTACAGAGATCAGTGAATAAGAGGACCATAGCCTTTCAAAAACAGAACAGAGAAACTGAAGTCTTTATCCCCACAGTTCCCCAGTGGAGAAGATACTATTTAACCATGGAAACAAATGCTAGAATACATGGAACTAATGGAAGAATAGACCCCAAACCCCTGTGGATTGTGGACTTGTGATTTGCCGCACAATTCATTCTAAACTCTCTCTTTGTTAAGTGAGCAGCTTAGCGTGAAAGAGCCACACTCTGCACAATTAACACCTCTTGCCCATTGACTGTGAGGCTGTCAGGTAGTTTCCTTTCCCTGGATTTTAACATTGGTACTGTTAAACACTGAAGTGTGCTTTTATCTGGAATAAAGAAGCAGAATAGGGGAGGTTCTGGTGGCAGGCCCTTAATAAATGTCACATTTATCTCATTCCATGTACAAAATGGAGTAAATACAATTAACTACACCAAAACTGCCCAGACTATCCACTGGATCTTATTTTAATAGGGATTATGGGATAACATTTTTGAGGGCAGCAAGCAACAACATATATTGCATTCCCCATCCAGAAACCCCCACTCCAAAGTAAAGTTGCCTAGGGGGTTGAGAATAAAGCACAGAGACCTGTCAATCTCTTAAGAGCCGCGGTGGCACAGTGATTAAAGTGAAGCACTGCAGGCTACTTCAGCTGACTGCTAGTTCAGCAGTTCAGCTGTTCGAATCTCACCGGCTCAAGGTTGACTCAGCCTTCCATCCTTCTGAGGTCGGTAAAATGAGGACCCAGATTGTTGGGGGCAATATGCTGAACTCTGTAAACCGCTTAGAGAGGGCTGTAAAGCACTATGAAGCGGTATATAAGTCTAAGTGCTATTGCTAATCTCACCTTGTATCATAGGCCACATAACAGACATACAGATGAGTGCCTTGGCATCTCACAGTCACATGGGAATCACAATGAGGCAGCAATATCTAATATACAAAGATTAAAACAGGTCCCAAAGAGCCAATTCAATGGGAAAAACAAGATCAATGTCATCAACATATATGCCCTGTCAGTCATCAGATATTCTGTCATGTAATAAGTTGGCTAAAAGAGGACATGGAGGGTGCCAATGTGAAGACCCAGAAGCTCTCACAATTTACAGAGTTTTCTACCTCAACATCAAAGTCAGAAAGAGGGCAGGCAGTGTCTGATGAGTGTCAAAGCTACGGTCCTGGATGAAACCCATGAGTACATCAGTAACATGTCACCCAAAGATGAATTGCCAAGAGAATGCCTGAGGTAGCAACAGACATGAGAAAAAGACCAAGCAGAGGATGTGCTATGGCAAAATAAGACTCTGCACAGGATGGGATGGGATGGGATACTGTATGGACTAAACCTGCCCAAGTTGAGATGGGAGATTTCACAGAAGGTCATGACTCATGGAGAATAACAGGACTATGACCCGTGACATTTCCAGATCAAGATGGATAGGAAGATGCTGGCCAATCGACAGACATTGTAGTAGTAGTAGTAGTAGTAGTAGTAGTAGTAGTAGTAGTAGTAGTAGTAGTAGTAGTAGAAGACAAGGACCAAAGACAGCAGAGGTAATAGATGCAGCGGTATCAGGTCACAGCAACGTCAGGAAGAAGTATGAGAAGCTGCAGAAGTACTAGGACCTGAAAGAGGAACTAGAGAAGATATACAATTTTTGTCTCTTCTCATTTATATCTCAGCTAAATTCAATTGCACTTCTAAGTCTAATGCAGAAATTAAGAACAAAGCACATCTAACATCCTAAATCTGCTTCCTCCACTTTTTACTTTTTCTCTCCCTTACCCTACCCAAAACTGCTCCATTTGTAACCTGTCTAGCTTGTACCCACAGATGAATGGCAAAAGATTCATTGAAGCCCAAAGTGCTAGAGCAAGATGTTGAAGACTAGGCTATTTTAATCAGGCAGAGCAATGGCTTCTGTTTCAGCTTGTCAGACACTTCAGTTTTTGTGTGTCTGTTCTGTTCTTGGCTTCTTTCCAGTTCCCTCAGCGTCTGGCAAGGTCTTTTGTAAGATTTAGATGAACCAAATGCCAGAGAAAACAAGCTATGCAAAATCAGAAGCAACGCTTTTCAAGTATCTTAAATAATATTATAGGGATAGTACTCAAAATTGTCCATCGAGCCTAACTTTGGGTTTGCTTTGGTAGCAACTTCATCCAGGCAGTACCAAAGTTAGTTAGTTAGTTAGTTAGTTAGTTAGTTAGTTAGTTAGTTAGTTAGTTAGTTAGTTAGTTAGTTAGTTAGTTAGTTTATTATTTATTTATTTATTTATTTATTTATTTATTTATTTATTTATTTATTTATTTATTTATTTATTTGTTTGTTTGTTTGTTTATTTATTTATTTATGATTCTTATATGCCGCCCTACTCCCTGGGGACTCAGGGCGGCGTACAACATTTGAAGAACCACTAAACAATAAAATTTAAAACAATTAAAAATATAATTAAAAAACATATAAAATCTCACATACATAGGGGAGACCAAGATGAAGCTGTCTCAAAACCCCGCCTGTTGCTGAGACGAAGGCAGGAAATTGTTTTACGACAGCAATAGGAACCTATGAATCACGTATCAAGAGTGACATGCCATGATATTTCGGGTGACGCATCAGCATTCATCAACACCCGACAACAACTATTCTCTAAAGCACATCCCATTCTCACATGACTTTCAGAGAATGAGATGAGCGATCACACAGCCTCCAGACCCTCCAGAAGTAGCATATGAGGGCCATGTTCTCATGCAGCCTCTGGAGCCTCTGAAAAATTGCATGATAATGGGATGCACCTTTGCACGGTATCTGAAGACTGAAGAGGCTGTGGAAGATCATTCTCCACAGCTGCTTCAAGAAGGAAGGCCTGCCCTGGGCAGGCCACAGGGGCCTTTCTAAGAAAGAGAAAACCACCTGAAGGTAAGCAGCATGTGACACACCCTGAGGAGTGGGTCCCAGGACATGGGCCCAATTGCACCATTCCCCAAGGCTCACACATCTTGGGCAACAGCACGTGGCAGCCTTTTTGAGTTGCGGGGTAAAGTTAAAGGACTGAAGTTAAAGCCAGGGCTCTATTTCAGGCCCAGCCTTGGTATTGCTGAGTGCCACAGTTCAGAGTATCTAAATGGGGGGTGGGGGGAGATAGAATTTTCTATCTCCCCCCATTTAGATTCCCTGAACAGTTTAGGTGGGGCTGACATGCTAGCAGAGGCAAGTTAGGCATTTTCCAAATTTTTGACACACTGAGCCCAAAAGGTTTGTCATCACTGCTTTATGATATAGGCATGCACGGGGAACAATACAGTTTGTAGCAGAAGCCCTTTTTACTCAATTCAAATATTTCATAACACAAAATGGATTTGAAAGTAAAGAAAATGGAAGAGTGTTTTAAGAAAATGAGAAAAAACCTCCACTTAAGACTATGGAAATTCTGTCATAGCAATAGCAATAGTACTTAGACTTATATACTGCTTCATAGTGCTTTACAGCCCTCTCTAAGCGGTTTACAGATATTGCCCACAACTATCTGGGTCCTCATTTTACCAACCTCAGAAGGATGGAAGGCTGAGTCAACCTTGAGCCGGTGAGATTTGAACAGCTGAACTGCAGCTAGCAGTCAGCTGAAGTAGCCTGCAGTGCTGCACTCTAATCATTGCGCCACTGCGTCATCCAAGTCATGGTTGTCCCAAAGGTGCTTTTTCAAGAGGCAACTAGACTTTCTAGTTGTTCTTTGAAGACGTTTTGCTTCTCATCCAAGAAGCTTCTTCAGAAACGTCTTCAAAGAAAAACCAGGAAGTCTAGTTGCCTCTTTAAAAAAGCACCTTTGGGACTTAAGAGTTATTCTGTGTGTGAAAAAGAGGCCGCTTTTAGGCAGCTGAAGTGTTTTTAAAGGTTTTCTTAGCATTTCCTGATGGAAAAAGTGAAAAGACAATGCAGTCTTGCTCAGCTAAGTCTTGCTCAGCTATCTATCTCCAGAGGCTGCAATGACTCCTTATGGTCGAGTTCTTTCTCAGCAATCCAGTTGATACCTTCCAGAATTGACAAGATCACAAACTTCTCTCTGTGCAGAAAATTGTCCTGCTTTTTCAGTTCTGAGAGAAAACATAACTTCTGTTGTGGCCCGCCAGAGGCCAGGGGAGCTGGCAGCAGATTCAGACAGTGAGGAGGTTGGGGAGGAACATGGGTCAGTCCTGGAGTCTGGGGAAGGCTCAGACGAGGGCTCTGCGTCAGAGGCAGAGAGGGGGCCAAGGCCATCTGGTAGTTATTAGCTGCCTCCGGAGGCAGACATCAGTGAGGCAGATGAACAACTGGAGCCTGTTCCAAGTGTGTGCATGTGCAGAGCTGCCAGAAGACAAGAACAATTAAGAAAGCAGGGTCAACTTGGGAGTAAGGCCACACCTTGGAGATGATTGGCCCCTCCCATAGGACATAAAATAGGAGTGAACGGAACGTGGGCTTTTGCAGGAAGCAATTAATTCCTTCGGTCATTGCAAGAGTGGAAAGTGCTGTTTGTGACTCTAATAGACTCTGTGCCAAGTTTTTTCTTGCCTACGTTTGGAAACTAGTTCTCTGGCAGCGTTCCAAGTGAGATAAGGTGTGTGTTTATAATTATTCCTCTGAAAGATTGTTTGCCAAGCCTTGTGGACTGTGAATGAAAGGAATTCACAGTCGTGTAAATAAAAGAGGTTTTACCAGGACTAAGACTCTGCTTCATACTTTCTAGGTCAGAACAACTTCAGTGAAAAAAAGAAATCAGCCTCTTCCAGGATAATTTATACATAAATAAATAATCAGACTTCTTCATTTTCTGATTGGGGAACTGCTGAGTACAGGAGTTGAGATGTAAGGGGAACAGTAAACACAGTTTAAATTTCATCATCACTGTTCAGCTGATCAAGGTTTGCCTGTCTGAATGGCTTTGTAAACTTCCTGGCTATGGGCATTTTGGTTGTTAAAAGAATGGCGATTAAGTCAAAGACTATAGTTTCTTAGTGTCTCTACTTCTGTTCTTTGGACTTCTTCACCTTGCCAATGTTTAGTTTCCATTCACTAATCAGAATTGTTCTCAAAATTTCAGACAATCCTCTTCTGACCAGTGGTCTATCACTCTACTTTTTCTGTTTTTCACATTCTCTTTTTTACTTTCCTCTCCTCTTTTGACTTCTGACAAGGGCTACCATTATAGGCTGAAAAAATCTAGACAGTCTTTAGATGTCACCTAGTACCCTGAATTTTGCATATATGCATATCCTTTCCTCTGTTTTGAGAATTATATACAATTCAAACTTCTGCCAACATCTTTCTGCTTCCTGCAAAACATTTAAAATTGTCAAGTTTTAGAATATGACTAAGTTTTGACTAGTTTTATCTCTCTGATTTCTTTCTCTCTTTTTTATACCGACAGCAGGGGGAGTTGTAAGACAACTGGAGGTTTAGAAGTGAAGAACATGACAGAAGGCTGGTGTTCACTAAGAATTTATAGCCAAAGAAATAATTTATGGAATTAATTTCAAAATACATTTATAAACAAATTAAAAATATAAAGGAATGGAATGTCTGGCCCATTTAGACATTACGTATGTTGTTAATAACATTCAAGAGAACAAAAACTCATCCAAATCAAAAGATACAAATTGTGATTCACTGCAAAACATAGGTTTTATACATGCATACAGCTCTAGATTAAACAGTGACAGAACTCAAAATTACTTTATACATGAAAGGTTGTTCTATGCTACAAAAGTATGGAAGAGCATAACCCAGGCTTGGAGAAAGAAGAAGAAGAAATCCGGTAAGACTATTTTCAATGTTAGCTACAAGATCTACGAGAGATAACCCAATCCTTTAATGTTTGTTGCTGGGCAGATGTTCTAACAACATTAGTCTAGCTCAGGGGTCAGCAACCGGCGGCTCTGGAGCCGCATGTGGCTCTTTCATCCCTCTGCTGTGGCTCCTTGTCATTCAAAATATGCGTCACAACTGCCAATGTGCGACACCCACCGATGCGCAATTTATTAAGCTTTTCGACCCCTGGTAGGCCAACCATGGATAAATCCAAGAAAAGAAAAGTTTCAGAAGAAAACAAAATCTTTAATTCAACTATATATGTTAGTTTTGTGGCCACTCAGGAAATAGTCAGGCATGGGAAGAGTTTTGTGGCTCCCAGTGTTTTCTTTTCTGTGGGAAACGGGTCCAAATGGCTCTCTGAGTATTTAAGGTTGCCGAGCCCTGGTCTAGCTCAAGGTTCTCTAAGGCTTTCCAGGCATGCTTGGCTGTAACTTTAATGTCAGTTGGAGATATATGAGATAGTAGTCGAATCCGTTGGAACTGTGTCAGTTTCCTCTGCCTCCATCTCCTCATACACTACCTCTGGCTCATAGAAGTTCATCATTTTTTTCACTTGAAGAAACCTAAGATTTTATTAGAAATTCAGCATGGTCAGAAGATACAGCAAGAAAGCCAACCAATCAATCAACAAAATACCTGCATATACAACCCATGCCATCTATTTGAAGATCAATATTTCTGGCCAGATCAAGACTCAATAATTCATTAAATGAAGTGCCCTTGCATTCCAAGGAAGGGAAATAAACTGGTATTTAGGAGTTTGCACATCAGTAGTTTTTTGTTAATACTGTTAATGCTGAAATGTTTGATGTGATTCGAACCATTAAGCTGCGGTGGCGCAGTGGTTAGAGTGCAGTACTGCAGGCTACTTCTGCTGCTTGCCAGCTGCCAGCAGTTTGGCAGATCGAATCTCACCAGGCTCAAGGTTAACTCAGCCTTCCATCCTTCCGAGGTTGGTAAAATGAGGACCCAGATTGTTGGGGGCAATATGCTGACGTTGTAAACCGCTTAGAGAGGGCTGTAAAGCACTATGAAGCGGTATATAAGTCTAAGTGCTATTGCTATTGCTATTAATTCTGAGAGCAGTGATTGTTGGTTTTTCAGTCTTCTTTTTGGGAGTTTTAGCTCATTGACTTTGAGATTATTAGGCTTATAATCTTTCTGCACACCTTCATACCCAATACAAAAAGTTCTACATTGGTGTCAGGTACATGGAAACATTGCCAAAATTGTTTATAGACTCATTTGGGATACACTTACTTCTTGCATATGCAACTTAAATGCCTGTAAAAAGCTAGTCTGCATAGGACAATAGCCTAGCATCTGAATCTGAGCATCTCTTGACAGAATGTCTGTACAATCTATACTGCAGTGATATTCTATAAAGAAAATTATGTGGCGTAGTGTGTTTTGCACATCTTTGGCAGCAATAACTAAAAGTTACCCTTTCCCTTGTTCCTGCTTCAGAATAAAGAAATAAGATGATCTTACAAGACCTCTGTCCAGAAACAAGCTACTTGAAACAGAGCTAAAAGTTGCCAAAGCTGCCCAGAAGGAAAGGGAGATAAAAAGCAGAATTTCAAGAGAATGAAATCAAAGAGATGAGAAGAGATGAAGTCACAAGAAAACTGGCATTAGTATTTAGAAATATGAGTCTTTAGAACAGTGTTTCTCAATCTCAACTACTTTAAGAAGTGTGGATTCCAATACTCGGAACTACCCATCGCTGGGTGGGGAATTCTGGGAGTCAAAGTCCACACATTAAAAAATTGCTGAGGTTGAGAAACACCGTTTTAGAAAGCAAAGGAGGAGGAAGCATAACAAACCAGGGGAAGAATGGGCAAAAAGTGATGTTTAATGGCCTGGAGTAGTTACTGAGATTAAGGGAAATTAAATTGATCTAAAGACCAAAATAATTGGCTGCAGACAATGCAATCACCATAAAGATTTTGAAATAGAATGTAATTTGCAGTTATAATGTAGCTATTACTGGATTCTTCTTAAGCAATTTTGCAAGAGTAGGGCAAGTCTTTTTTATTGAGTCTTCCCAAGCAATTATTCCTGAATATTAGAATTAACAAATATTTCTGGAATTGGAATGTTTAAATCATGGGGTGTGGAGAAATTTCTGGAAAAAGAGAAATTCCCTGAGGATGGGCTCCGGCATGAATCCAAAAGCTTGAAAGAATAAAGCTCTGGTCCCGGTGATCGACTCATATAGGATCCTGTTAGGAAATGATTGATCTACCTCCCTCCCACCCCCCAATTCCTCCTCCCATAACTTAAATACAGATAAAAAGCCTCCATACTTAGATTGTGGGTTCACAATAGTTGCATTACTCTTTCTTTCCATTTATAATAATTGCTCAGAAGAACCAGCAAGAAGAATTCCATCCATAACAAAATCATAGGAAGCAAATGCAATCATGCTTGCCTCTGGAGTCTCATTCTTGGCTAAAGCCTAAATCCCTTGCATGCAAAAAGTGCAAAATTCACCATTACTATAAACTTATTAAAAATCAAGTAGATTTTTAATCTTATGTTTGGTGGAAAACCCCTTTTAAAAGTGATTTTAAAAAAATAACAGGGTAACTGAATAGCGTTTCCTGTTCCCATATCTTATATTTCCTTCGTTCTAGTTTTTACCTAATGCTTTCTAATAGGAATTCAGTTCTACTCCCATGCTGTTCTAAGATAGAATTAGTTACTAATAGAAAACAATATGGTTTTTAAAAAAGAAAAAGAATTCTAATGAAAATCGGGAAAAACACAGCAGTAAAAGGAAGCAAGCAGTAAGAACTGCGGACCTAATGTTATTTTGATAAGTAAGCTATTGTGAACATGAGAGCAAGCTAAAGAAAAAGAACTCTGGAATAATGCAAAGTTATTTAAGAGATTGATTGATTGATTTGATTAGATTTCTATAGCTGCCTATATCAACAAATGACTCTTGAGTGGGGTAAAATATAAATGCATTTATCACTTCCCAACTGTGTATTAGTACAGCAATGTACAGTAAGTCCTATAACATTCAAACTACAATGCAGTTTTACAAAGCTGGAATATGAGCTTCACAATAGCTTTTAAAAGTTTCATTAGAAGTGATCACTAAAGTGTGTTCTCATAGGCATTGTTGCTACTAAGTTTCCTACACATTTTATCCTGGCTTGTTTTTTCACTATTGAATTTCATTTTGTTAGATAGCGCCCAATGTTCAAGTCTGTCAAGATCCTTCTGTATCTTAAGCCTATGTTCCGGAGTTTTGGCTATTCCTGCTAGCTTGGTGTCGTCTGCAAATTTGATGAGTTCCCCATCTATCCCCTCATCCAAGTCATTGATGATTATGTTGAAGAGTACTGGGCCTAAAAAAGAGCCTTGGGGTACCCCATTGCATACTTCCCTCCATGTAGATGCAGTTCCATTGAGGACTACACATTGAGTGCGGTTGGTCACCAAATCCATCTGGTGGTGATGCTGTCTAATCCGCATTTTTCTATTTTATCTAGTAGTAGGTTATGGTCTACTTTATCAAATACCTTACTGAAGTCCAAGTAAATTATATTGACAGCATTCCTCTGGTCCACTAAACTCTCAAGTTTCATCTTTCCCTCTTTCCGATACGTATTCAAAAATGGACAGTGTTTAATATATGTATGTATGTATGTATGTATGTATGTATGTGCGTATATGTGTGTGTGTGTATATATATATATATATATATATATATATATATATATATGTGTGTGTGTGTGTGTGTGTGTGTGTGTGTGTGTGTGTGTGTGTGTGTGTGTGTGTGTGTATCTATGTATGTATGTATGTATATAAATGGCTGTATACATGTATGTTCCAGCATAACTCTGGAATGCCTTGAGCAATTTCAACCAAACTTGGTACACATATGACTTACTATCTGGCGAAAAATACTGTAGGGGTAAGACACCCCTAGCACCCCTAGGCGTGGCCTTTCGGAACAACGGTCATGTTTTGTACACTGAGCCTAGCTCAGCGGTCATGTTCTGTACACTGAGCCTAGCTCAGCATTTTTCTGAAGAGGCCTAGGCCTCCCTCACACAGTAGGCCTATGAAGGGAGCCTGATTAGGCCAGTACAGAGGCCTTTGATTGAGCGTGGCACAGCCTAAGTGGATCGCCCGCCCCCACCTCACTGTGGAGGCCCGATCTCGCAGGGAACAGCTTCGGCCTGTGTTCCCAGGATCATCCTTTGCCCCAACTCAGGCCTAGGCTTCCCTCACACAGTAGGCCTATGAAGTGAAGGGAGCCTGATTAGGCCAGTACGGAGGGCTTTGAGTAAGCACACCACAGCCTAAGCGGATCGCCCACCCCCACCTCACTGCGGCGGGCCAATCTCACAGGGAACAGCTTCGGCCTGTGTTCCCAGGATTGTCCTTTGCCCCAACTCAGGCCTAGGCCTCCCTCACACAGTAGGCCTATGAAGCGAAGGGAGCCTGATTAGGCCAGTACAGAGGCCTTTGATTGAGCGTGGCACAGCCTAAGCGGATCGCCCACCCCTACCTCACTGTGGTGGCCCGATCTTGCAGGGAACAGCTTCGGCCTGTGTTCCCAGGATCATCCTTTGCCCCAACTCAGGCCTAGGCCTCCCTCACACAGTAGGCCTATGAAGCGAAGGGAGCCTGATTAGGCCAATACAGAGATCTTTGATTGAGCGCCACGGCCTAAGTGGATCGTATGCCCCCACCTCACAGCTCTTTCCTTTTACTTTAGAAAGTGCATTCTGCAACATTCATAGCACTTGTTGGATTTTTTAACTTTGCTGATTTCACAGCAAATTATATTGCTTTCATGTTTAATAGCAATAGCAATAGCACTTAGACACTAAATGATAGCAAGCACCATTTCTAATTTGGTGAAATGGTGACTGCTTTTCTCTGAGCAATAGTAAGATAACAGCACTGGTGAATAAGTTATTTTTTTTCTTTCAATAGCGATTCAATTCTAACCATCAACCTCACTGTCCAGCTTCTGCCAGGTTCCTGATCTTATCTGCTCTTTCACCAATTAATTGATGCCCTCCACTTTTATGAAGACAAGTATAGCTCTTGGCAGAGAAAAAGCCTGGTGGTGTCTTAATTGCAGCCCATTTCTGTGCTATGAAATGGATTTGAACTGTAGCATCATGCGGCATATCTGGATGTGACTTTTTGAAAGGTCACAAGACAACCTTATATAGCCCTACTAATCCAACTTTTGAAAGCCATAATAGCAGAAACGGTGACTCTGTGTTTGACTTAAGAGTTTATATGTCCTAGTTAATGTGCCAGAAATTGTTCCAATTAACTTTGCCCCTATACATCATTGGAAAAAGGCAAAACAAAAAAGGTACCTTCAATCTCCTAGGTCAGTGGTGGCGAACCTTTTTCGGCTCGCGTGCCAAAAAGGGGGGGCGCGCGCTCGCGCGCGCTCGCGTGCCCACACCCATTCCCTCCCCCCCACGCATGCGCACACCACCCATGCTGCCCCCTGCGTATGCACACACACACCACCCCCGCGCAAAGGCTTACCGGAGCCTGGGACAATGAAACCGGCAAACCGGAAGTGCGAAAAAAATGCACTTCCGGTTTGCCGGTATGCTGTTTTTTGCACTCCGGAGGGTTCAGGGAATGCAAAAAACTACAAAACGGACAAACCGGAAGTGCGGAAAAGTGTACTTCCGGTTTGTCTGTTTTGTAGTTTTTTGCATTCCGGAGCTTCAGGGAGCTTCCCTGAACCCTCCGGAGTGCAAAAAACAGCACACCGGCAAACCAGAAGTGCGTTTTTTCACACTTCCGGTTTGCCGGTGGGAAACCCTCGCGTGCCGGCTTCTATGGCTCCGCGTGCCACCTCTGGCACGCGTGCCATAGGTTCGCCACCACGGTCCTAGGTCTTAAATTCCAAGTGAAATTCTGGATAAAAGAAAAAGAAAAAGGATCTATTTTGTTTTCTCTTATGAGCTCACAAAATCAAGGGAAGACCTTGAAGATTAGAGGTCTTCTAATCCAACATCTTGCACAGTGCAGGAATCTTCTTATCATCCCAGACAAATAGCTACCCAAACTCTTCTGGAAAATCTCCAGTAATGGAACAGCCACAACTTTAGGAGGCAGGAGTTCCATTGCTTAATGGTTTCATAGCTCTTGGGGCATGAAATACGTCCTTATTTCAAAATTGGATCACCTTCTGTAAAGCAGCCATGGATTCTTGGCATGAGTCTTGGAGAACAGCACTGTTCATTTTGAACGATGGAAATGAAGATGGAAGGTAAATGTTGAGGGGTTTTGGGGGGGAGGAGAGGCAATCTACAGGGATGGTAAGATGTAGTTCCTTAACCCCAAAAAACTTGCGAAAATAATTCTTTCCATTCAAAACAGGTATAAAAAATCCTACCTTGGATAAAAGGAGAATAAAATCTGTCCTAAGCACCTGTTTTCTCCCCATCCAAACCCAGCTTTGGTGTACTCAACCTTTGCTGTGCCAATACCCCAAGTTACATGAAACACAGAGCTGTGAGGAAGGTCATTTAGCCCAACAGGCAGACCAGAAAATGACACAGCTGATCCCCATCCCACAAGTCAATTCTACTATCTGAAATTATTTTGGCCCTTGAGGCAGAAAACATTTTGCAGTAAGAATATAATAGTATTGTCCCTTACAAAGCACAAATTAATGGGAGGTCTCCTCCTACAGATGACTATCCATCTTCCTTGGAGAGTTAGAATGATGGCTTAAAAGCCTTTCTGGCAATTCCATTTTAATTACCTTCGTTACATTTCATCCTAACCCATGTGAGAAACACAAATGCCCTATTCAAGTATTTAAACAAACAGGTCATGCCATAAAATGAATATGGGCACAGACACGCATGTGCCAACATCTCAACATGCCCCCTACTGCAAATTTGATGACATCAATCTTTCTAGTTTAGAGGAAGTTTCTAAATGTACTAATAATAGCAATAGCACTTAGACTTATATACCGCTTCACAGTGCTTTCCAGCCCTCTCTAAGCAGTTTACAGAGTCAGCATATTGCCCCCAACAATCTGAGTCCTCATTTTACTGACCTCGGAAGGATGGAAGGCTGAGTCAACCTTGAGCCTGGTGAGATTCGAAGTGCCAAATTGCAGGCAACTGGCAGTCAGCAGAAGTAGCCTGCAGTACTGCATTCTAGCCACTGCGCCACCGCAGCTAATTTAAAAGTGCTGCAAATTTCCAGACAAATAGTCATGTTAAATCCTCAGATAATCAAAATGGAGAAATAGACATCAACCCTGACCCCATCCATACTGGTTTGGTTTTCATAAGGCCACACTAAGATATAAGGTAGCTAGACTGATTTCAGTTTAGTACGTTATGTGACTCATGATTTAATCTACACACTATAGTGAAATTTTCAGTGGCTTAATATGTGAACTCAGTTCAGTCTGCACCTTCATGCATTTGGCTGAATATTTTGATAGGTCCTCCATTTAAATTAGAATGAGTGTTTCTCATCTCTTATATTATTTTTGATAATGTGCAATGTGGATGTTATTTTTTATTAATTATGTAGTTAGGCACATAATAGCACAAGCAGGCAGGGTGAAATAGCAATAGCAATAGACTTAGACTTATATACCACTTCATAGTGCTTTACAGCCCTCTCTAAGCGGTTTACAGAGTTCAGCATATTTTATTTATTTATTTATTTATTTATTTATTTATTTATTTGTGAGATTTATATACCGCCTCACAGTGCAAGCACTCTCTAAGCGGTTTACACCAGTAAGCAAAGTATATTTATATTGCCCCCAACAATCTGGGTCCTCATTTTACCGACCTCAGAAGGATGGAAGGCTGAGTCAACCTTGAGTCGGTGAGATTTGAATAGCTGAACTGCTGAACTAGCAGTCAGCTGAAGTAGCCTGCAGTGCTGCATTTAATCACTGCGCCACCTCGGCTCTTATAATGATAGTTATGACATTTGCTTTATTTTTTCACTGAAATCTGCTCAGCACAACTGTAGTCCACAACGTAGATGACAAAGCATTTTTAGTACTGGCACTAGCAAATGCAAAACATTGTCATTATTGATCCTAGTAATATACAGTAATTATGCTATATTAGCAGAAACCTTGGGGGCGGGGGGCAGGTTGGTTCTTGTTTGCTTTAAAGTCTGTCTTCACTCAGCATTTTAAAATATCTTATCTATTCGCTTATGCAATTCAGTAAGAAATCATATTTATTCCAAAAATCTTTTATACCTCACAAACTAACACAATGATTATGGAATGAACTTTTGAAGACTATAGCCCACTGCACCAGATAAAGCAAATTGCTCCGTGAAAGCTAATGCTGTGATAAAATACCATAATTAGTGTACGAGGTGCAATAACAGTCTTAGTTTTTGCTAAGCAAAAATTGAAATATTGAGTCTAATTGTTTGCAAATAAATCAGGCCTTTGAAATACTGAAAGAGGAGGAATGATAAACAGTAACTTCATGCCATCCCTTTTATTGGAGCTGTCCTATTTTTGATCCATCTCAATCCTATCCTGTCCTTTTTTAAACAAGGCTCTGTGGTACGTGATCACCCTATCTGGCAAATGGTAAATAGATAAGTTGAGCTCTGTATCTCTAACCCTCATCTTTTGCAGACTTGCAGTCCGCAGATGCTATTCATCTTCATATGGAGCCTGTTACATTCAACAGGGATGATTTTAAAATGTTTCTCTCCTCTTTCCCTATATGTCCATGCTTGGTTTAAGATGACATGCTTTTCACACCCTGCCAGTCTAGTCACGCAGGGGTCTCCAACCTTGGCAACTTTAAGACTTGTGGACTTCAACTCCCAGAATTCCTCAGCCAGCTTTGCTTCAATTCTGGGAGTTGAATTCCACAAATCTTAAAGTTGCCAAGGTTGGAGACCCCTGGCTAGTGTATATGTAACATCTGTGAAATCTCTAGATGTACACATGAGCATTTTTTTTAAATAAAATAGATAACATAGTAAGCGAACAAAATCAAATTAAAAGGTCATTTCTCTCTTATCTGACAGGAATTAACAATGACATTGGGTTTTGCAAATATGAAATGTTATTCTGACAGTAATGGGTATAAGTTCTTATGTAACCAAAATGCCCCTTCTACACAGTACAGGTAATCTTCATTTAGCAGCATTCAGTGACCATTTGAACTTACAATGTCACAGAATAAGGGGGTCTTGTAAACAATCCATACAGTTGCAGCTATCACAGTGTCCCCTATCAGAGTTTGTTGCAGAAATTAAATCCAGAAAGCACACACAGGTAAACTGATTCAGCAGGATTCAATAATTTCTTTATATACAATATAATACATAAGTAAATTTACAATACCAATATAGATTCTTCTTCAACGTAGTAGCAGTTACAAGCAAAACACAAGGCAGGAGAGAACAGTTAGCTTCATTTCAGCAGAGCAGACTAGTTTCAGTTTCTCTGCACAGACTCAGAAGCTGCAGGCTAAGACACGCCTTGGCTCCAGTCTGTCTCAGCTTCCAAACAGCCCTCATTGGCTGACTTAGTTGCTATGCCTATACATTGGCTGACCTTGTTACCATGTCTTCCCAGTCATGGATTTTCCGACATCCCCATGGTCACATGATCACAATTCAGGCACTCAGCAGCCTCTCACAATTATGAAATTGCAGCAACCTGTGGTCATGTGATTCCTATTTAAGAGCCGAGGTGGTGCAGTGGTTAGAGGCAGTACTGCATGCCACTTTAGCTGGCTGTGATCCGCAGGTCAGCGGTTCAAATCTCACCGGCTCAAGGTTGACTCAGCCTTCCATTCTTCCGAGGTAGGTAAAATGAGGACCCAGATTGTTGGGGGCAATATAAATATACATTGCTTACTGGTGTAAACCGCTTAGAGAGTGCTTGCACTGTGAAGCGGTATATAAATCTCACAAATAAATTTGCAACCTTCAGTGCTGGTTTCCAACAAACAAAGTCAATGGGGAAGCCAGTAGGAGAATGCAAATAGCAAACATATGACCAAGGGACACTGTGACCATGCAGAATTCACCTAATGATGAATTCTGGACAGCTGGAACTGTCGGAAACATTATCACAAGTTAGCAAAGTCATAGAATTGCTAGCTGCCTCTTTGTAGGGAGGAAAGAATGGAATGAAGAATGCTGGAAGATTGCAAGGGTAGCTAATATACAATACATGTACATTTGGTGCATGAACCAAGGAATTGGTTTTTCCCCTCCTCCTTTTTTTTCTCCTTCTCCACCTCTTCTTCTATAGATCTCTAAATATGAGCCTATACACAAAGCGCTCTAGTTGCAAATCTGCCGAGCAATAGTTGTAGAGATAAAGCTATTAAGTATCAATGTCGATAGTAAAAATTAAAGCACTCCATAGAAATCGATTTCATTTCTCAGCTCCCTACAGGGCTACCAATGCAAGATTTTGCTTCAGTATCCTCAACTGATGGATTTCCTTCTTAAAAGCTTCTATCCAAGAAGAGTTTATCACTTCCTGAGTTGCCCATCATTTTCCCTATGTAGTGAAAATGGGCTCACTGGCTAGTTTAGTTCCCTGCAATTTTTACCTATTAATTTTAATATTATTTTTTACCTATTAATCTAATCTTGCGTAGCTTCTTCTCTGGCAATATTACACTGCTAACCAGAGCATAGAAAACATTTGTTAGATCAATTCTGGAATACTGTTCACCTGTCTGGAACCCACACTGCATATCAGACATTAATACAATCGAGAGAGTCCAGAAATATTTCACAAGAAGAGTCCTCCACTCCTCTGCTCGCAATAAAATACCTTATTCCACCAGAATTGAAATATTGGGATTAGACAATTTACAACTACGTCGCCTCCGATCTGATCTAAATGTAGTTCATAAAATCATATATCAAAAAGTCCTTCCTGTCAATGATTACTTCAGCTTCAACCGCAACAATACACGAGCACATAATAGATTCAAACTTAATGTAAACCACTCCAAACTCGACTGCAGAAAATATGATTTCAGCAACAGAGTGATCAATGCTTGGAATGCACTACCTGACTCTGTGGTTTCTTAGACTGTCTACAGTCAACCTCTCCCCATTTCTAAGAGGTCTGTAAGGGGCGTGCATAAGCCACTGTGCCTACCGTTCCTGTCCTACTGTCCTCTTTTATCGGTACTTTTTATTTATGTTATGTTTATACAAACAACTACTATACTGTACATGCTTGACAAAATAAATAAATTAAATAAATAAATTTTAAAAATGTAGTCTTACATTCTGGAACTATTCTAACATCTTGTGCTTAATAGTCTCTCAGATATTTCGGTACAGTCTCCTTCCCCCCTGTCAAGGGAAGCATTCATCCGAATGCTACCATGTGAGAATGAGAATAAATCTCATAGAGTCGATTTGGATCTTTTCTTTGGAATTCAGACATTTATAAATAAAGCCGAGATTAAAAGTCTAATAGAAAATGTTTATTTCATTACAAAAACAATAAATCCTGATTAATTACATCTTTGCTAATAAACGTGACCGTTCCAGTCAGAGTCGAGGCAGAAGTGAGTAATGGAGAATCAGGAATGTAGACATGCATACATGAACATCATATCACGTGTTCTGCTTGTATTGGAATGTACCATAATATTAGGATGGGGTGCATCACCCTGCATAGACATACAACTGACAATATTCACTGCGCGACACCCCCAGCCAAGGATATTCTTTCATCCTTTTCTCACACAAATGGCCTTCTTCTAGAGGTGTGAAAGTCCTGATGAAACCATATCACAGAAATGTGCCAATTGGCCTTGTCAAGTTGTTTCCTTTGCTTTGAGGTCTCATTCCACAATACTAGTAGCCACAAAAGGCTTCTATATATGTATAGAAGTTAATAAGGGAAGAAAGTTAATAAGGGAGGAAAGCAGATTCTAATATTCATGTTTGTAATAAACAATTTGAAAGCAACTCCAATAATCGTATTTTCTTCAAATGCCAAAATGTTGCCATCATATAAATTCAAAGACCCTCAGTATTCTTCTGATTTTAAACTGCATTTCATTTTGTATGAAAATTGAAATACATTATATAATGAAGTAATATTGATTACTCTGCTACCTTTGGAGAAGAGTAATACTGCTGATATGTAATAGCATTTTTTAAAAAAAGATGCCTGTCTTATGATGTTTTTCTCCATGGTATTGCTGTCTCCATGGCGGGAGGTCACAAAGGGATGATTGTTGTTGCAACAGTCCCAAGTGAACACACATGTTGTGATGGAAATACCACAGAATATTTGTTTCTTCCGTACAAGACAACTCATGGCATCAAAGAGCATTAGAGACAGATTCTAGGAAGATACGTTGCTAAAACTTCCTTGTTTCAATTGGACAATCCAAGTCAATGCAATCTAGTCTGTGGCAAAAGTGTCAGACTGGGAATGGCTAGATCAAGATTAGAGTCTGTCAGCCTCATGAAGCAAACCAGATAGGAAACAGAACCAGATGAGATAATCCTACTTTATTGTAAAGCTACACCAACAGAATCTTACAAGTCTGAAAGCACATTTTTTCCTCATCTCCATTACAGCCCAAGAAATTAGGGAGGTCTTTTGCTATGCCACTATCCAGCTGTGGGCTATGTTGTCTTTTATCTTGTTCTGCCCCACCTATGGACCAGAGGAAACGTAGCACATACGCAGTTTGTTCAAACCTATATTTAATTGATTAACAACTACTAATAAACTGGCTTAGTAGTGTTCACACACAAACAAATCTTAAAGCAGTCTTTTCTTGAAAAAAACCAACTGTTAATTAAGCGGCATTAACAGCTGGCATAAGTCCATAAAGTCCTAAAGCAAAAATAAGTAATTAGTCCTGGATATCTCAGTAAGCTTACAGAGGTTGGCAAGATGCCTGGAATCAGTCCACAAAAAGTAAGCCAAAACAGATAAGCCGAAAAGAGGTTTTCCAAACAAGAGGCACACGACCGAACAAACTATCAAACAAGTTGTTTCCTACAGTTTTTTCCATCTCTGTCATTTCTTAAGTAGGCTTGAGGAGTGGCCAATTAGTCCCAAGCCTACTCCCAAGGAGACCTCCTCCTGAGTAGCCATTCCTGCCTTTTGGCAGTTCTGCGTGCCCGTGCATTAAGAAGAGGCTCCTCCTTTTCTTCCTCATCACTGATGTGAGGTGCTGGAGGTTCCAAAGGCCCTGGCTGAACCTCTGCCTCTGGCACCGAGTCCTCGACAGCCTCCTCACTGTCCGACTTGGGTGCCAGCTGCACAGGTCACTTGCACATCACCTCATCGGCCTCGTTTCAGACGGTACCAGCTGCACGGGCTGCTGGCGGGTCACAACATATATGACCATTCCCTTGGCAGCATCTATTTGCCCTGTCTTCCAGGTTCTTTCCACATGCTATTACATCTTCCCTAACTTTTGGTATGTACCTCTCTTACCTTTTGCATGGGTAGAATCTTAAGCAGACCCCCTCCACTGGTCCATATAAAATGGGAAAAATCATAAGGTGCCACATTGTATAGGACTTTAACCAGCACTATACACTGCAAATAAGTATAATTGTGCAATAGAAAGTTTCATTCACCAGCAGTCTGGCTGGCACATTCTATAGTAGCTGGAGGTTTTGAGTCATTTTCAAAGTCAACCCTACAAGGAGAAATTGCAGTAGTTCAGTTATACTGGTAGGGGACTTTCTGGTCTGGGGAGGGTCATAACCAGCACATAAATGCAACTATCTCAAGCACCTTTTACCAACAATCAACAAAATGGAACTTCCTACCAAAATTATCAGAAACCCTCAAACATCTTCAAAAGTATTTGGATCCCTTATATATATGAAACAGATCATTTTAATAAATCCCACTCCCTCAAAGAGTTTCAGGCTGTTCATGGTTTGTAATGTGACTGAAAAGTGTCCTGACCACAATAGATGATAGAGATCTACATCCTCCATATTTATACCATGTCTCATGTTTCAGACCAAATCTAGTATACTTTTGTGCGTCTGGGCTGATACTGAGACAAACCCATAAACTTTCTAAGCAGATCCAATTTTGAAGCTCTGAGCATAGAGGTTCATGTCCTGCAGAACCCAAATCTTTGGAGTTTCTTATACCACCAGCCCCAAGATGAAGTCTACGGGCCATGAGGCAATGAAATACACCTTCCATAACTTGCCTGGCCCACCTTCATATATAAGCATTCATATCCAGTCACTACCAAAACTGTGCTATTGTTCATGCCAAGTTCTCTCAAGTGATTGCATGTTCTTGATATTGTGTCTGATGCTGAATCTGAAACCCAGAGGACAAATCTCCAACATGATTACATTTCTGTCAGTATCTATCTAGGTCACAGTCATAAAGAGTTCACTCTTCCAGCATGGATGGAAATGGTCTTATTGCATACAGGCCTGACATGTATTACCTACTGTCATGGCTAGCTCAGAGTTGGAAGATGAAGAGGATCATCAGCTTGAGGGGATGCAAGTGAAAGAGTTTTCTAACAACCAGAAAAGACAGCTATTGCTGGCCTCAGAAGACAAAGAGGAGATGCTAACACCTCCCCCCCAATGCAAGGGCTCACCATGACAGGAGAGATGAACAAAGGCGCTTAACAAGACTATTGACCAGAAAGAACCCTGCCCCATCAAAGGAACAAATCCGGGTCACACCAGCCCCATATAAGGGAGCTATATACCCGTGATGGCGAACCTATGGCACGTGGGCCACAGGTGGCACACGGAGCCATATCTGAGAGCACGCAAGGCGTTGCCCTGGCCAGCTGATTTTTGGCCTTCTGGAGGACAGGGGGAGGCAGTTTTCGCCCTCCCCAGGCTTCAGGAAAGCCTCTGGAGCCTGGGGATGGCGAAAAACAGACCCAACCCCGTTGGGCCCGTTTTTCGCCCTCCCCAGGCTCCGGAGACTTTCCTGAAGCCTGGGGAGGGTGAAAAACGGCCCAACGGGCCTACAGGAAGTCTGGAGGCTTCGGTGAGGCTTACGCGCATGCACGGGGGCACACGTGAGGGGTTTGTGCGCACATGCGCAGGGGAAAGCATTGCATTATGAGTGTGGGCATGCAACCGCGCGCTATTGCGCACACACGCATCCTTTTGGCACCCGAGCAAAAAAAGGTTCACCATCACTGCTATATACCATACAGGTCCTTTGGTTACAATTCTGTTTACCTCGCTGTAGCTGCCTTCTTGTTTATCCATACTTTTTGCTATTAGTGTTCTATTTAAAAACCCTTTTAGTAAAGATGTAATATTAAAATTTGTGTCTGATTTCCATGGACCTGCAGTCTGAATCTAAAGCACACAATTACTTGTCTAATCCCTACAACAATACCAATTGCATTTTCCTTATTCATGGACAATAGTAATGTTAACATAAATCAGTTCACAAAATAATTCAAGAATGGGAATATAATGAATAGTCAGTACTATATTTTAATCACTGCTAGGAGAAGAATTTTCAATATCTTGTATGTCAGGAGCTTGCCATATTTATGAGGAAATGAATGGGGGGGGGAGAAATGCATTAGTTCCTAAAAAAAAATCACACAATCAAATTTACAGCTGATACTCTTACATCACAGATGACAAAGTTGCCAATCTCTGTCCTTCATGTACTATAATCTACTTTGATGTATCTCTCATTTAATATATTTTAATGCTTCCAAGCAAGCTTCATATCCCCTATCTGAATCTGAAAAACAATTGATTGATCAGATTTTAATTTTGTCATAGATGACAACAGTCTTCTGAAGGAAGAAAGAGAATCAATTATAATTGTTCCCCATAGCTTCTAATGCTCCCTGTAGAAACCTGAGCATCAGATCTAATGAATCTGTCATGATTACAGGGCTTAACTTAACAGTGAAAATCAGGATTTCATCTTCAGCCCACTGAGAGACTAGACTATTGTTAGATAAAGTTATCCTATTATAATCCATGATAATGTAATTATGTACACAAAACCCTCAAGTTACAATAGTAATGGAGCCTGCCCATCACAGTTGCAATTTATGATGGTCATAAAATGAGTTAGTCATGTGACCAGCTTGATTTTATGACCTTTTTTGCAGCAGCTGTTAAGCAGATGCAGTCATAAAATGGAAACCGTGATCGATCGTTAAGTGAATGCATGACCAAAAGCTGGAAGTAAATGCTGGTTTTTACCAAACCATCATAAAACATGTTCATGTGACTGCGCTGCATGACTCTGCAAATTGCTGTAAATACAGTCCAATTGTTGACCACCGGATGTGCAGTCATGTGACTGCAAGAGGAGAGGGGCAGCAACCATGGGAACTTCAAATCCAGGTCATAAGTAGCCCACAAGTAGCTCTGCTAGAACTTTTGAAAAGTCGCTAAGTGACCAGTCAAAGTCAAAGACTACTTTTATATATATATATACAGTACATGCATAGCCTCACACTATTCCAGCATTAAGCAAAGCTCAGGTAGGCATAAGTAGTAGTATGCCACAGAAAGTTAAGGCAGGAAATAAAAAATTCAAGAAAAGGAAACTAAATCTAGTTCAAACCATTCTCTATAATCCTCCATACCTTCCTATTCTTATATTCTTGCTTGTAGCAGGTCTATAGATCAATTTATACTTTGTCTTTTTTTTAAGGGGCGTTGGTCTTACCTGATATGCTCCTTCTCGTAGAATGGAGCTAGCATCCAGGAATGGGTTGACCTCGTCTGTTCAGTTGGTAGGACTGAGTCTGTCAGAGTTGAAATGCTCCGCCTCTGTTGCTAGGGCTCCCCAGCTTTGACTTAGTCCTCAGACTGGACAGATGTGTCAAAAGTTTCTCCTGTTCCTGGTTTCAACCTTCGGAGGTGATAGGATTTCCACAGGACTCAATATTCCATCAGTGAGTTATTTCCCCAGCTGACTCCAGACCCATCCGGCAGAGTCGCTGGGTTGATTGTAGCTTGTCTATAGAGCAATTTATACTTTGTCTTTTTTTTTAACACCTTACCATTCTCTTTCTGAAGATCTCATCAACTTCATCCAATTCTGAGTTTCTTGGTCTTTCTCTCAACCCATTCAGTCTTCTCTTCACAAACTTGTTTTGTATCATTCATCCACTTTATATGATCAAAAAGCCTGAATGTACTTCCTTTGTACTGGTTTTAATTCCATTTCTATTCATTCATCACTTATTTGTATCAGATCAATTCCATTCTTATTTTACTTTATAGAATTCCCAATCCTAACTACATTCAGTTTATTTTTATCTTTTTCCTTACAGTATTAACCCTCACTTTTCATAACAAAGTGGGCAGAAACAGTCTTACAAACAGCCATTTTTGCTTCTTATAGAAAACATTTCTTCCTCACAATAGACTATCTACTGCTTTTACTTGCATTTACAATTTGTAATTCATTCATCCATTTTCCCATCTTCACTAAACACTCTACCAAAGTACACAATTTTTTTTAATTTTAATTTGTTACACTATTTATGTATAGTCTGCAATCATTTATATCATTTTTCTTCAATGTAATGAACTTTAGTGTTTGATATATTAAATTTTAGCTGCATGCTACTCGTTACATAATACAATCTAACATTCATGGAAAATCATTTGATGTTTCAACTTACAAAAAAGAGAAATCCTACATTTATGTCTCCAGCATCACTACAAGCATTTCTTACACATGTACTCATAAATTTATTAAATAAAAGAGAATACATTCTTGTCTCATATTGACAATGTTGAACCTTTCCATTATGCACGCCAAATTATCTTCCATGCTGTATTTCCGTTATATTTCTTTCTTACTGTATTGAGTAACTGCCAACTCCATATTCATACGAAGTATTTCATAATTCAAACTCATTCACTTTATCATAAGCTTGAAGTCAACAAATGTGTGATAAAGTTTCTTTCTCTTGCTTATATCTTTCACAGTGACCTGCTAAAGTGCAAAACAACTGTGTGTACACCCTCTGCTTAGCATAAAGATACATTAAGCTTCTCAAATCTTGCTCATTGTCACTTCTCATAGTACTTTGATGAGAATTCTGCCAAATGTCTTCCAGACACACTTAACCAATTAAGTGTCCTGCAGCTTTTGTATTTATTAGCTTTCTCCCCTTTGTATGGGAGAACAAGAACAGCATTTTTCCAGCTGCACTTTTTCACATACTTGTTAATCAGGTTACACAGCTACTCCGATTGAGTCCTACCAGATCTAGAGATGGGAATAAGGGAGGATCTTCCTCTTATCGCGAGATTCTATCACGATGGGATCGAAGACCTCCCCAAACAACAGCTGGCCCTTGTAAGGCGCAGACACGAAGCGCCACTTATGGTGCGTGTCTGATTGCCAGCTGCGCAGCCAGTGCATCCTCCTAGCTACTGCGGAAGCCCCCATAGCTCTGGCGGCGAAACGGGCCAACTGAAGAGTGGTGTCAGCCACTCTAGAGTGACTTGCTTAACAACCATCATTAAAATATTGTAAAATCAAGTCTGGTCACATGGGCCCTTGACTTAAAACCATAACAAAAAGGAAAATAATACAATTTAGAACTTATAGTGCTTCCGCCAATGTTTATCCCCCACTATATACTTCATATCCAATCTGCAAAAGTATGATTTGGATAGACCTACTGAAGCAGAAGGGAAAACAATTAGCTTCTACAACCCTTTCTGTGTGTTAATCTCTTCTCATAATTGTCACTATTGCATTTTGTTGCAAACTCTTTAAGACAGAAGCTTTGTAATTTGCTTTTCTTTGTATTAAGTTACAGAGTAAAACAATTAATGAGAGTGGGCAATTATAATTCTCTGAACTACGGCCTTTCATCACCCATAGTCTTCAAGCCGTTGCTTACTTTCATGCATATGAAGAACTTACAGGTTCAATATTAATTATTATTTGAATAATTAATAATTTAGTATTTCCTTTTTTCATGCTGACTTTTGAATGAGACAGCACTGATATTTTCTGCAGAAGGGAGCATCCCTGGGAGAAAATATTTAACTTGGGAAGTCTGAAAGGGGACAAGGAGTTTGACTAGTTACCACAGTCGAAATCATGAAAACTATGCTTAAATAATGCAAGCTTCATTGACTATGAAGCAACGTAAATTACCCAGTTGTATGCCATTATGCTCCCCTCATGATAAAAAATCTTTGAGATTACTTCATTCTCTATATGGAATGAGTAGTATGAAAATGTATGATCTGTTCATTCAATTTCAAGTTCTATTCACTCCAGTTTTTGCTCCCAAAAAAACAAATCATTTTTTTACCTGAGAGAACTGTGGGTGTTTGTTTTCCCATAGTATTTTTCATTCAGCATTTGCTTCTGACAAGTGATCAACATCTTGGCTCTAATATTATGGAGGCATCTTGAAAGCTCTGACTCATATGTTGAAAGAGATGTGATTGTTTTGGTTTGCAAAGAAAGACCAAGCAAAGGTAAAACCTCACAAGATTGACCTGTGAGTATATATAGCAAAAGGATACTTCAACTCTTTATTTTCTTTTTCTTGGGATTCTTCAATTATTTAGGTTTCTTTAAGTTCTTTTCTTCTCTCTCTCACATTGCAACTAATTTTTTACTTAGCCCATTTCCTGTATCTTTTTTCAGTATTTCTGCCTTACTAAACTCCCCACCCAAACTTTCTAATCCTGGTGTCTTCCAGATGTGCTAAAATATTTTATCCTCCACCCAACGAAAGTTTTATTAGATTTACATTAACATTTGCATGCTGTGTTATTTTGTTTCACCATTGTTTATTAAATAAGCCAAAAATTGCTAGATTCATACAACATGCTAAGCTACAACTATGGTTTATAAACCATCACAGATGGTTTGGATTGATACAGCAGTATACCAATAAAACGTAACTTATAAAGTTTGATGGCCGAGTCCAAAAACATATATAATCAATGTGATCCCAGTAGTTGAACTCGTATGTAATTTTAGAACTATAATGTTAGACAAGAAGTAGGGAGTCAATTAGTCTAACCTGCTGCTCATGTAGAATCTGCATAGATAGATAGATAGATAGATAGATAGATAGATAGATAGATAGATAGATAGATAGATAGATAGATAGATAGATAGATAGATAGATAGATAGATAGATAGATAGATAGGTAGGTAGGTAGGTAGGTAGATAGATAGATAGATAGATAGATAGATAGATAGATAGATAGGTAGGTAGGTAGGTAGGTAGGTAGATAGAGGTAGGTAGGCAGGCAGGCAGGCAGGCAGGCATTGTCATTTTTTACAGTGAGCACACTGGC
This sequence comes from Diadophis punctatus similis, assembly GCA_023053685.1. Taxonomy (NCBI): domain Eukaryota; kingdom Metazoa; phylum Chordata; class Lepidosauria; order Squamata; family Dipsadidae; genus Diadophis; species Diadophis punctatus. The sequence continues at coordinate 21,619,209 of JALIGW010000002.1, forward strand.
TCACATTAAAAATGAAATTCTGTTGCCTGCTCTCAAAAGAAAGTATACATCTACACATACATACATACATACATACATACATACATACATACATCATACATATACACGATACACACAAACACACACACACACACACACACACACACACACACACCTATACCCATACTTGTATATACATATAAATGTTAAAACCGTCCTTTTTGAATACATAGCGGAAAGAGGAAACTTGAGCGTTCACAAGGTTGATGCTATATGGAACAAAACTGACTGAACCTGGATGTTCTGCTTCGGATACCACAAAGCTTCCTCCCAGAAGGTAACAAGGAAAACAGGTCGTGAAGAGGATGTGTAGCGTCCCAGACCCTGCTCAAGCAACGCTTATGTGCTATGTCCTGGATAGAAGGAAGTGAACTGCCAATCTTTTCTGTCATCCTCACCACTCTCTGCACCGCCTTCTTGTCTGAAGCAGTAATGCTTCCAAACCAAACAGTAATGCAATATGATAGGATGTTTTTGATCATCCCTCTATAGAAAGTGGTAAGGACAGGGGACGGAAGATGCACTTTTCTCATGCAATGTAGAAAATGCAGGCACTGCTGTGCCCACTTCACCAATGTCTCGCTGAAGAGCCAAGGTGGTGCAGTGGTTAAAGTGCAGCACTGCAGTTCAGCAGTTCAGCTGTTCAAATCTCACTGGCTCAAGGTTGACTCAGCCTTCCATCCGTCTGAGGTCGGTAAAATGAGGACCTAGATTGTTGGGGGCAATATGCTGAACTCTGTAAACCGCTTAGAGAGGGCTGTAAAGCACTATGAAGTGATATATAAGTCTAAGTGCTATTGCTATTGCTGTTGAGCTACCAAGCTAGACTACTCATTAGCTGCACACCGAGGATATTGCTAACCACCTCCTCAGGTGAATCATTAACACACAGAGGTGTGTGCCTATACCTGCGATATTTTTGACATATGTCTACTTTCTACTTATGTAACTCCTGTAAAGGAAAGTGATCACTTCTGATAAAGCTTATCTTGCTGGTGAAAAGTTTGCAGTAGAAATTTTATTCTGTTTCACCAAGATCTGGTATTTTGGTTTTAATGCTACTTCATCTTCTGCATGTTAATCTTGTAGATACAGATAGTCCTTGAGTTACAAGAATTCATTTAGTGACCGTTCAAAGTTACAACGCTATTGAAAAAAGTGACTTATGACCATTTTTCACATATACAACCGTTGCAGCATCCCCGTGGTCACGTGATCAAAATTTGGATGCTTGGCAACTGGTTCATATTTATGTGTTTATTTATTGCAATGTCATGTGATCACATTTTGTGACCTTCTGACAAGCAAAGTCAATGGGGAAGCCAGATTCACTTAACAACCATGTTACTAAGTTAGCAACTGCAATGGTTAACAACTGTGGCTAGAAAGGTTGTAAAATGGGGCAAAACTCACTTAACAAATGTTTCATTTAACAACATAAATTTTAGGCTCAATTGTGGTCGTAAATCGAGGACTACCTGTATTATTTTTCTTTTACTCCTGCAAATGTATAACCATTCTTTTAACAGTTCATGGTGTTTGAGTCCAATACCAAAAACAATAAGATGGTTCTTGATCAAGCTCATTGTTTCTTTTCTCTCTTCCTTCAAGTTATCCTGACTTCCTGACATAATTGGTTATCACCAAACTGTCAAAATAAGGTCTGCCTTTGTTCTTCAAAACAGAATTGCTAATCACAGTTAATCACCGTCTCCACCAAACCATTTTATTTTAAATCAGGCACACATCTCTTTGGCTGAATCTGTCATTCCTTCAAAATAATCCACATTTTTTTCAGTCTGCACTACACTGGTTGAGGCATACAATGACTAATAAATAATTTCATGTTTTTATTATGTCTCACTTTTATGATTGTGGTAGCTTATACAGGGCTTTGATTGTATGGAAAGACAACCTATTGCTGTGTCCACAGAATGTATTAAGTTAGAATGTAGTTTACTTGTTTGTTGCTTTGTTAGAAATGCAGCCAATATACTTTATAAACCATAAACCATATTTAACAAATCAAGATGTTTATCCAACCATTACTTAGCATAGTGTGCAAACAGTACAGTAAATACAAAATATCACCAAGTTTAAGAAACTTAATAATAATAACAACAAAGTTGGAAGGGACCTTGGAGGTCTTCTAGTCCAACCCCCTGCCTAGGCAGGAAACCCTACACTACTTCAGACAAATGGTTATCCAACATCTTCTTAAAAACTTCCAGTGTTGGAGCATTCACAACTTCTGGAGGCAAGCTGTTCCACTGATTAATTGTCCTAACTGTCAGGAAGTTTCTCCTTAGTTCTAAGTTGCTTCTCTCCTTGAATAGTTTCCACCCATTGCTTCTTGTCCTGCCCTCAGGTGCTTTGGAGAATAGTTTGACTCCCTCTTCTTTGTGGCAACCCTTGAGATATTGGAACACTGCTATCATGTCTAATGATAGCTTCATTCTCATTATTTGGGGGAGGGGGGGTCTTCACAAGGCATAAAGCAACTCAGTTTCTTCCTTAATGCTGATTCAACTCTCTTTCTCTGAAGCTAACTACATTGCAAAGCAAGAATACGTAACATGATGTGATTTGAACTACAGTTCCCCATAAATCCTTGCCATTGGCCGACTAGCTAGAGGTGATTGCAGCTGTATGTCATGCAACTAAAATAGAGGATACCAGATTGTATCAAAGGCTTTTAGCCTTCCTCTCTGGGAAAGGTTTTGCTCCCCTCAGAATATGGAAAATGAAGGACAAATGAAAATAAATGTTTGTCGATGTGTAAAGTCCAATCCCTAACATATATAATTAAATATTCCAAGCCAGGAAAAGCTTCTGCATGTGACCTTGTAAAATCTCTGGCAAGTTGTTAAGAGCAACTACTGACACATGGTCAAAAACATAAGAAATGCATTATGAGAAAAAAGGACAAATATTTGCATAAAGCAGACATGTGGTCATCTATATGTCAGAGTTCCTTGGCTAGGAAAAATTGATTTTCAGGATAATTCAAAGAAAATTACTGCCATGGGCGAAGTTTTTACACTGGAAGAAAAAAATTATCAGAAGGCAAATGGGGGAGATAGATTCATTGCTTCCACATTGCTCCTCAAAATATTCATCATTTTTATGGGCAGGTTCATACATTGAAATGAGCCACTGGGCTGAAGACACACACCTTGTTTATTTCCTAAGCATGCCAATGGAGATTATATGAAATTTAAAGGACTGAATGGGAATGGAAATAATTTCATGAAAGGAAATTGCATAGTTTGCTACTGTACATGCAACTTCTTTTTTCCTTCTATTTAAATCAGTCCTTCTCAAATAGGGGGGCTCAGAGCAATGCCAGGGGGCGCGTGTGACCCGGGGGAACATGCGTGGTCCCTCTCGATCAATTCCCCCGGATGGGGAGTGTTTTCCCAGTTGCACGCTGCTCCGAGCCCGGAAGAGAAGGCGGCCAGGCAGGGCGTGGCGGCTGCATGGGTTCTTGTTGTTCTCGGCGGGCACCGCGGTAGGTATGAACGTCATGGCGAACCTGCTGCTGGACAAGGAGGAGCATCCTCTGAAGCTGGGCGAAAGCTTCGAACGGCACCCTAAAGCCTCATTCCACACCATTCGCTGTGAGTGCCCGGCAGAGGCGGTACTTTTGGGCCAGTCCGGCGACCCCAAAACATCGGCTTGATTAAGCTGGCCTGGCCCCGTGTCAAAAGAGGGCCCTAACCACGGTAGCCTATGCCTGCCTAACCGAAAACAGGCTCCACTGAGTTCAGAGTTACTTACTCCCAGGTAAGTGGGTAGAGCAGCCTTCCCCAGCCAATAGTTTGCTTGCAGCTTATAAGAAGTAAAATAATAAATATTAACACTAAAATTCCATTGGGGCCCAGATCGGAGAGTTGGGGGCGCACGAAATGTTTACTTCTTCCTGGGGGGGGGGGTGTAACAGAAAATAATTGAGAAGCACTGATTTAAATTAACCTTTAAATATGTTAAAATGTAGAAGAGATAACAGGATCAGGCAAGGCCAAAGGGAGGGAGGTGCCTATGAGCACCACCTTGGGACTCTCAGGAATAGATACATTTTTAGAAATAGACAACTTGCTGTGGGATAAGAGTTACACTAATATCAAAGAAAAGGTGGAATAGAATCATTAAAGAAAGGATGCAAAAGGAGGGACAGAATGAAATGTGAATGGCAAAAATTAATCTTTATTTATTTAAAATAATTAAATAGAATTGTTAAATTATGCCGCAGCGAGTTGTCCTGCAGCGAGTTGGCCATGATGAGTTGGCCATGGTGAGTTGGCCATAGTGAATTGGCCACAGCAAGTTGGCTGTGGCAAGTTGTCCCATTCCTATCAGGAAGGCATCCGGCCAGTATACGCTCAGCTCCATTCTGTCACCCCAACTCTACCCTGAATAGGGGCTACAGGGTTGTAAAAAGGAAGCTTTTAAATAAAAATACAGTTAATTATATTGTAGTAGAAAAGACTGACTAGATAACATAGGCCTGCCTGCTTAGCTGTTGCTGCCAGAGGTTAAACTACCTGTGGGCAGCTTTAAGGCCTCTATGCCCTTTCAGCTTCTGAGTTGCCTTATCTTTGAAACAGCCTTGAGTTGGGCAAACTCTTGAAAAACAACTTCAAATAGACTAACTCCTTTAAAATAGGTCAGATGTTGAACTAGATACAGTCTTGCTCTCTAATAGTAGACCCTTGCTCTGACTCATTATACAAGTCCTCAAATATTCTATAAATAGTACAGCTTTACACCTCCCTTTTGACAATACCATAGTTTAGCTCTAGCCATCATCACCTGCAGGTTTTCCTTTATCTTCATTAACAAGCCCTCATGAGAAGTGGCTGTTTTGATATTTTTAGCAACAAATGCTCATTGTCCCTCTGCCCCCACTACAATCATCCTTATTAACCAGTTTTACTAGTATAGCAAGTCTGAAAACCTACTGTTGGTCAAGGAAGCCTATACAAAGGCTCTTACAGAATGTCTGAAATAAGCTTAGAAATGACATTAGAGGGAAGGAAAGTGAGGGAAAACCCAACTGAAAGCAAGAGTATGCAGGTAAAAAATAGAAATAAAAATTATATATGAAATAATATTGGACTTCCAGCATCCCAACTGTTTTCTTTTCTGGGGTAAAAAGCTTCTGTTTTACTATCTCATTTTTAGATTGGGAGGTGATTTTTTTTTAGCATATTTTATTGAGTACAATGCTAACCTTCTAGTACCATGCAAACTCCCTGGTTGTTACTGCTTGCCAATATGAAAAAGTTTCATGGGAAAAATGGCTTTATTGTGAGATTAAGTTGACTTGTGTTAAATGTGAGAAACCATGGAGGTAATGGATAACTAACTGAATATTGCTCAATAAAAGATGAGACCTCTGCATATAATTTGGCCTGCTCAGAACTAAATTATTGTAAATTAGAATCCTCATGTCAGATGTAACAATTTTGCTGAGAGATGTACAATTACATTTTCAACAAATTAACTGATGTTATTTTTAATGAAGAATGTTGGGGAATGTTCCTTAGTTGGAGACAGTAGGTAAAGACTCACCTACCTACCTACCTAAAACTGCAAAATATTCATATATTCCAACAATTAATCACCACATTTGTTGGGATGAAAGGATTTATATCAAATACATCTCCAGGGCACTGGAAGAGATTAGAGGAGGTTAATTCACAGTTTTATATTTAAAGTCCACATCTGTTATGCAACATTTTACAAACAATAGCAGAGCAACACAACTTAACAAACCCACACTCTTCCTAGAATGTAGGGATAAATACAGTATATTTATCTTACAGAGGGATAACATGAAATCTAAAAGATAATCCACACATAGCTATGAACAAACAACATCTGTTTCCTCCATGCCCTACTTTTGAACTTCCCATTTTCCAGCCACTATGAAAAACATCATATTGGGCCACATTCTTCTTCTTTAGCATAAAAGTGCCGAATCCAATAAATGCCCATCCAAACCCAATAACTGGCCATTAACCACACTGATTGTATTTTCAGATCAGCTTTCTGGCAACTCATTAAAATTCTTACTTGCATTGTTTTGCAATGGAATCACTAACACAATATTAATATCGAAAATATTTTATATTCTCCAGTTTTGCTAATCTAAAGTATGTTCCTGGCACATTAAAAAACAAGGTTTTGGGAGTTTTATGACAAACTTGAAATCTCTGTGTAAATATCAGGGTTGCTATGGGATAAGAGAAGAGGAGGTTGAAGTATGTCAATAGGTACCCAACCAGCTGCTAGGTTAATAACATTAGAACATCTGGAAGAAAAGCAACAGATCCATTACAAGGTTTGCTGTCAATATAAAAATCACAGAATCGCTTTTCAGATGTCAGAAAAAAATAAAATAAAATAATTTGCCAGTATATTACATTAAATTCATTAAGTTTAATTAATATTTCATTAATAGACATATAATAGAATATATACCAGGAAGGTATGATTTGCTATTACAAGAGCCCAGAGGAAATTCTAGGGCAGAGGTCCCCAAACTTGGCAACTTTAAGACTTGTGGACTTCAACTCCCAGAATTCTCCAGACAGCATAACTCTAAAAGTTTGAAGACCACTGTTCTAGGGCATATTAACAAAGCCTGAATATTTATTAAATTTATAATATGTATTTCTAATGTTAACAATAATCCAAACTATTGGATATCACTTGTGGGTAGGTGGATATTAAATATAGCAGCCAAGTATGGTACAATGTTTTCCAGTTTCCATAACACTACATATCAGTTGGTGAATATGAAAAGGCAAAATAATATTTTATTATTAATTCTACTGTAGTAGGCGTCTAATGACTCTGAGAAACAAGCACTTGATGCAATTTTGCTCAATATGAACTATTCACATCTTCTATACACAATAAAAGAATTATAGCTGCTAATCCATTCTTAGAATTTTGCACACCTAGATAAAAAGTTGAAAATATCCCTACTGAAGCAGGCCAGCAGTCTGTTTTTCTCTGAGATGCCCCTAGGAAGCTCTCAAGCAGATATCAAGATAATTACTACTTTCCCATTGTTGCTCCTCAGTGACTGGTACTCAGACAATTAACACTTCTGAACTAGATGCACCATATAACATTATGGCTAATAGCATTTAGGCAGTCAATCATCACATTTTATGGTACCCAATTTCATGCATATACTGTATATTTTGAAGTGTGTAAAAATATACTTTCTTTGTCCTAATCTCTTCTGTGTTTGAAACATCAATTAAAGGGAGGGGGGTATCGGATCCAGCCTTACCATGAGCAGTTTATTTTTAATAAAGATTTAAATGCAAGTTAGCAGAATTATTCAGCACAGGTATTTAGTATCAAGCATCCAAGTTTAATGATTTTGTTATTCGATTCTCCTTTTTGGCCATGTGTTAGGAATGTGATTCAGAGCATCTGAATTCACAGGTCACAGGTCTCTAGATGCTGAGTATGGATTCTGGATCCCTCTTTGTCTGAAATACTACAGATTGATACAGAACATACCCAAATTTTGAAATATTTCTAGGGATAAACTTGTGGACTTGTGGGACCTGGGGATGTGTCCAATCAGAGTAGTTTTCTTGTACTGTCATAACTTACAAAGTAAGATTTTTGGAGGAACCAGAATCTTCTGATTCATCTGATTCTACGTATGATGCCCACACAGAGATAAACAATACAATCCTTCCCCTTCTCAGAAATCCCATTCTGTTTCAGAAATCCTATTCTGTTTAGGAAGTGGGAGATACATAAAAATGTTGCTGTCCAATACATTTTGACAAATGAAACACAGAATGGCAGCTCTCCCCTTATTAGAGCCAACAATTCAATACATTTTGTTTAGCTATTATGGTATAAACCTGTGCTTAAATGTATCTCCCTAAAATTTGGACAAATTACCTGGTACTGCAGATATTTCCCCCTGTAATTCTTGTAAGCTTCTGCTTCCATGGCCAATGTTTGGGGATTCCTAGTTCAAAATCATTGGCATAGAGCAGTGATGGCGAACCTATGGCACGCGTGCCACAGGTGGCAAGTGGAGCCATATCTGCCGACACACGAGCCATTGCCTAGCTCAGCTCCAGTGCGCATGTGTGCGCCTGCCAGCTGATTTTTGGCTCGCACAGAGGGTCTGGGAGGGCATTTTCAGCTTCCGGAGGGCCTCCGGGGAGACGGGGGAGGGCGTTTTTGCCCTCCCCGGGCTCCAGGGAAGCCTCTGGAGCCTGGGGAGGGCGAAAAATGGGCCTACCGGGCCCACCAGAAGTTGGGAAGTGGCCATTTCTGGCCTCCAGAGGGCCTCTGGGGGGGGGGCGGGGAGGCCGTTTTCTCCCTCCCCAGGCATTGAATTATGGGTGTGGGCACTCGCGCATGTGCGATAGCACGCGCATGCACTTTCGGCACCCAAGGAAAAAAAGGTTCGCCATCACTGGCATAGAGTCTGATTTATTATATTCTATGGTAGGACCAACAATGGCCTGAGTTTTTCCATACCATCTCTTTAACTGGATGACTCTGAGTTTGATAGACAATAGTAAATATCACGTCTCTCTCACACACACACAAACAAACATACAAACACACACTTATAAACAGTTCGGATCTCTAAAACTAATCTACCCATGGAAACCATTGAAATATTACATCAACCCCACATAGGAAAGGAATAATTAACAGAATTTAAAGTATATACTGTATATAATAAACTCAACTCTTAGAGGAGTACTTGGTAAACTATCTTTCTAACGAAGATCAAAATACTATTTGGCTTTCAACTGTAGAAAGGCACATATTTCAGATATGGTTGTAAGGATGATATGTTTCTTTGAGCAACTCCACAGTTTATAATGCAACAGTGGATTTATTTTATTTCTTTCCATATCTAAGTAACCAAGTGGAAAGTATGATTTGAAAATAGTAAGGAAAATGAAATTTTATTTCCACATCTAGAATTGTAAGGTTTACTGTTATTTATTTATTTATTTATTTGTGAGATTTATATACCACCTCACAGTGCAAGCACTCTCTAAGCGCTTTACACCAGTAAGCAATGTATATTGATATTGCCCCCAACAATCTGGGTCCTCATTTTACCTACCTCTGAAGGATGGAAGGCTGAGTCAACCTTGAGCCGGTGAGATTTGAACCGCTGACCTGCGGATCACAGTCAGCTAAAGTGGCCTGCAGTACTGCCTCTAACTGCTGTGCCACCTCGGCTCTTGTCGTTGTTAGTATTTTGGGGATTACTGTACCATTCTTTTTTGGAGAGGGGGTTGCACAAAACCTCTTTGGAAAATGATGCAGTTTTTTGTTACTATGCTATTTAACAGCTCTAAGAACAATTTCTCCCTCTTCTCTGTATTGATGGAAAAAGATTCTTATAGCCTCCTTCAATGAGTGATAACTCCATCTTCCATGAAATTATATGTAGAAGTATAATCAAAGTCTCTTTTGGCACAAGAATGGCTCTTCAACAATAAATATCAATGTCACTAATGCAAATTATAAAGAGAAGAGCGCAGCTGATTCCGAGTCACAATCAATGACTGCGGATCACACACAAGTTCCATCTTAAGCATTTTAAGATTACTTGACCCTGAAAAAGTGCATTGAAAACCATTGCAATCTCTCATTTAAATAATTAAATTCTTATCAACTATGAATTAATCATTCTTGCTCTAGTTTTGGACTTTATACATTATGCATCATGGTCCCTACCTAACACCCACTTTCTCTAAACATTCTTGTATTTTAGTCATTATGCATGAAATTGACATAGTTGAGACCAGTGGATTCCAGACTAGAGAGCATTGTTGCGTCAGCTAATCTTAGCTGCTTTCTAGGGCCTAGATGACAATGGAAATTATGCATTAATTCAGAAAGGAGGGAGGAAAAGCCAAGAGTTTAAAACACGGAGTGCTGTTATTTATATATGTGCTGACTGTCATATGCTGCAATAGGCACATTTTTTCTTGCAGTTGGCTTCCTTCTTGTCTACCCAAATACGTGGAAATATGCATCAGCACTCTATCATTCCTGTCTTTCTGCAGACTCTGAATGATTCTGAAATACAACAATTTCTTGTAGATTTTGCCACCACAGGAAAGTTCACTGGACCCTCCATCCTTTAAGATACCCTTGACCAGGTACGTATAATTTCCTGTTAGATTACTGATGTCTATCCATTATGGTCAAAACTTACCGTAGAAGTCACTGAAACTTTCCTACTATCACATTTGAATTCAGACCCATAGCTTGTAGGGCCTCAAATTCCACCACTTACCAGCACTCAGGAAGAAAGCCATTGTAATTCACATGTCAATTATGCAGAGAATGCCAAAGTATTTGTACAATAGGAAACATAGGCTTCATCCTTTTCAGCAGTGAAGCATCTATATTTGCTGAATCATGTCCAAGAGCCCAATAAACCAATTCTAGAATGAGGATATTGGGAATCTAGAGACAAGACTTACAATTGCCCTGAGCTGAAATGTGACATTACAGGTAACACAATTACTGTTAGAAAACAAATATGCCATTACATTAGTAGTGCCATAACACCATTCATTATACCATCTTCTGCAATTTGGTTCTGTCTAGGTATGTTGGCCTTCAGTTTTATGGACTGCAAGTCAGGCCTTTGGCTGGAAATAAAGGGAACTGCAATTCCACGCAACAGGAGAATTTGAGATTGAAAAAAGCAGTACTATATCGTAATTATGGTTTCCCCACTAAAACAGTTGGGTGTGTTTCCAGATTATGTTTAAAAGTTGCCAGCAAACTGTAATTATCTTGATAGAATGAGGAAATGATTAAAAGCATGGCTGCATTAATTAGCTGCATTAATTTTAATTAAATGAAACTTACTTTTGGTTTTGGTTTTACCCATGTCTTTGTCCTGGTTATGCAGTACAGCCCCAAATGCCATTCAAAGCAGCCTTTACTCAAAAAGGTTTGCACAGCCTAACTATATATATATACAATATATATATATATACACATACATACATACATACATACATACATACATACATACACGTATACACATATATATACATACATATATGTATACATACATATACGTATACATATATACATATATACATATATACATATATATATATACAAAGCATTATCCATTTGTTATTGTTTTTAGGATGCCAATTATTATTATTAATGTAATCTTATGAAATTATATGCTATACCCACATGCTATACTTTCTATTAGGAACTCAGATTCTTACATGATAACAGTAAATTTATGCTCTCTGTAGGGAATTTTTATGGCCAACAATACTTTCCAAACTGCACCAGCAGATAGTTTGCCAAACCGGGAGAAACTGTTCAAAAGAAAAATCTGAAGGCATGAGTAGATTGACAATGTAGTCCAATGGATACTGAATATATTTAGAGACCACAGTATACAAGCCTATGTTTGGAAGAGAAAACTAGAAAATAGGAGCTAGAAAAGAACAAAGTTCTTTTATTTTTGAAGAGATTGGTTCCCTTTAAAATAGTCTTGGGCAGCTACAGCTTTCATTTTGTGGCTTTTGCAAGAACCCCAAATTACACTCTTGAAATTTGGCAGCAAAGTGGTCCATTTTTGGTGGCATGGTTTTTTACTGACATAAAGATCTAAATGGCTCTTAACTTCTCTACGGCTCCATTTTGTTTTCTAAAACTTTCTATCCCAATCCTTTAGCCCTCAGAGCCAAAGTAATCTTTTTTAAAAATGAAATCCATGGGCCAAAAAAATTGCCTTTGATTTAAACAAAGTTCTACTTTGCAATTTCCTACTTAAAAAAGGAAAAAGAAATGTTAACCTTTTGACTACCTAAGAATATACAGCATTTTTTTTCATACTGAACAAACCACTGATCTGGAGAGAACTTCATACAAAGGATCCAGAGCTGCAGCTGATAATAATTAGGCTATTATTTCAGTTTAGTGAAACTGAGTAAATTCCTCTTTTAAAATGACCTATTGTTAAAATTTACTTCAATTTCAGGTTCATTTTTAGCAAGAACATAAAGGAAATGTTTCTTTGATGTTCAGCTTTAAGGCTTACAATACGTCAAAGAAAATCTTGAATGTAGCCCAAACTTTGGGTTAGGTAATAATAACAAATACTGTTGGAAGTTAACATTTATTTAAAAGAAATATTTTCTCTTTCAATGGCTACATGCAAACTTTTTGTAAAGGGGCCCTTAAATAAAACAAATAACTACAGCTGGCCTGCATTCAATTTCTAAGAGCACAAAACTCTGATTTAAAGCGATAAGGACTGAATGATATGGACCTGTCTCGATACTCAGGGATAAATAACTTGTACAACAATATCACATGCCTTTCTTCCACCTTGTTAATTCTGATGGAACCTTGTGATATTGTAGCCCTGGGGTTTAGAAGTGCACAACAGACCTGGCAATCATATGGCTCCACTGGGTAGATTCAGGAGTTCTAGAAATTAAGCAAGACTCTTCTTAAGCGGAACAAATATACTACTGAAATTTCCAAAGCTTTGTTAGCCTTTTGGGATTAGGAGAGGTATAGACATAAGAGTCTAATTAAACTTCAGATATTTTGTAAACAGAGCAGTTAGATTTTAACTGAGCTGGTTAAGCATCTTTATGAACACAGTCAGAAAGTACATCTATTAAAAAATTGATACAGTTCATCATAGCAAGGTAGGGAAATTACAGGACAAAGGGAGGAGGGTATGTAGTTTATTGAGTAGGATACATCTAATCACGATTAATGATTCTATCAGGACTCTTTAATCATAGTGTTTGGAGGTAGAATGCTGGAGTCATAAGATACTAATGTTCAGTATTCTTTGTTAATTCTTTTTTCCCCAAAAACAAACTACTGAAAGAATATTATGCAAACTGAGAGGGGCTAACACTTTATATATGCTTGCTTGGAAAATTCCGGATCTTCTGCCTCCGTCAGAAGATGACTCCACTACGATTGCACATTTGTGACTGAAATGTTCATGAGCGGAATACAAAGATACCTTGAGCTATGCATTCATCTTAACTCCTATTGATGTATGGCCATTTTTATTGCTTCTACCAAAAAAGCTTAACAGAAGATTTAAACAAAACAAACATCCCAGGGGCACAGGAAGATAATAGGAGCATTCAATTTGAAGAATTCCTATTCACAAAAATTTTGAAATGCAGCAAGTTCTATAACAATTGTCTACAAAAAAGCACAGGATAAGTACATCCTCTTCTGAAAATCCCTCCCCCAAAACAAAGACCATTCTTCTGAAAACAAACAACTAAATTATTCTTATGGGATTTCACAGACTTTATTCCTTCAAAGAAACAACATAGGATCACAGGAGACAGACTTCATAACAGCTCTTTTACTCAGCTCACTCAAGTAACCAGCAAAACATGGTCTGACAGCTAGCTCTTTTATAGAAGGCTGTCAGACACAACAACCAATAGCGTATGAGCATTCAAACACATGACCTGGGTGGCAACAACAGTTCAGGTAGAGTTCAACTAAAATCAAAACAACTTACAGTTCAGTCAGAGGTCGTCTAGTCATAAGTAGTTTAGGGTTCAGTTAGAGGTCAGTCAGAACACAACAATTCCATTAAGAAATTTTGAAATATATCAGCATTACTGTCCCCACCCCCACTTTTTTTGTCTTCAAAATATCAAGGCAACTAACCCAGTCAACCAAGCATATTAGAGCTGAGTGGTTAAAGTGCAGCACTGCAGGCTACTTCAGCTGACTGCTAGTTCAGCAGTTCAGCTGTTCAAATCTCACTGGCTCAAGGTTGACTCAGCCTTCCATCCTTCTGAGGTCGGTAAAATGAGGACCCAGATTGTTGGGGGCAATATGCTGAACTCTGTAAACCGCTTAGAGAGGGCTGTAAAGTACTATGAAGCGGTATGTAAGTCTAAGTGCTATAGCTATTGCTATATTGTCTGGAATTTCATACGCTTCCATCTCTCAGATCAAAATAAAATTCCTTAACATTTTATCCATTTCAGGTTGAAAAAATGTTTTAACCATTTCTGTTTATCCATCGGAGATAAAAAGATTTGGATTCCTGAACTGAGATTCAGGTCTCTGCCTTGAGCTCAACTGTGGAGTCTCCAAATTCTCTGAATGGAAGGAAGCGTATTGCTCAAATTTGCTAGATCAGATTCCAAACCGAATGTTGTAATTTACGCATATCTATCATTTTTCATAGTACAATTCTATGCTCAAGTAGCAAGCAGAATTAATTAAAGAAGAATTACTTCCATGTAAATGGGTATAAAATTCAGTCTTTGTTTTTAGTGTAAGCAGTTCAGAAGAAACTTCCATGTAATGTGAAACACCTCCCCCCCCCCATTTTTTAAGTAGGACTGTTGTTCAGTGGCAATGCAGACAAATCATCCCTCGTCCTTCCTTTGCCTTTACTGTGAAGAGTAGAAAAGATTTATATCTGAAAACTGGGGAAAGTTGTGCCAGTAAGTATAGACAATGGATTAATGTATTATTCAGAATTGGTATAGAGGAAGCTTTTAAAAGATAATTTAATATACAGTATTTCCATATGCAAGAAAGAAAAAAAGAAGTTCCAGTTCTATTTTCATCTTTCTACTTTATGACCCATTACCATTTGAAGTATAATAGAATGGATGAGTCAGAACAGGTCTTTTCTATCATGATAGCAAGGCTCTGCAATTCTTTTTCAAAGAAATGCATTTGACTCTTTGAGGATTACTTTCTAATGGCAAAAGATATTTATCTCAGGTATCTTTGAGGTCTCCTGAGGTATTTTATTCTATGCTAGTGAATTTTTAGGTTTTGCTTTTTATAACAACTACATATGCTGCTTTATAATATTTGGGTTTTTTAAAAAAATATTCCTATGTACTGTACTTACTGTATGTCCAGATACCATTCGTGCACAGTTACCTCAAATTCCTTAAGAAAAATGACTACTGTGGAGTAGTTCCTCAATTTCATAGGTTTAAGCATGGGAGATCACCCTTTCTTTGTTTTTCTGCCCTAGTAGCCTTTGGTGAAACCGAAACTTATGCAGTGCTGAGCGACACAGTGCTGGGGAACTTGTCATGGAAATGTTGCTAAATTACATCTTCCAGGAGCGCTTCTTTCTTTCTTTCTTTCTTTCTTTCTTTCTTTCTTTCTTTCTTTCTTTCTTTCTTTCTTTCTTTCTTCCTTCCTTCCTTCCTTCCTCCTTCCTTTCTTCCTCTTCCTTCCTTCTATTATCTATCTATCTATCTATCTATCTATCTATCTATCTATCTATCTATCTATCTATCTATCTATCTATCTATCTATCTATCACAGAGGTCTCCAATCTTGGCAACTTTAAGACTTGTGGAATTTAACTCCCAGAATTCCCTATGATGACTAGGGAATTCTGGGAGTTAAAAGTCCACAAGTTTTAAAGTTGCCAAGGTTGGAGATCCCTGATCTATCATCCATCTATCAAACTTGGAGACTGCCCATTTCTCTCATAGAGTGAAATTCTGAGAAGGGTATATTCTTCAAATAATTTTGAAGATCCACTTGTCAATTAAGACATTTAACTGACAATTAACTGTAATTTAGTGGAAACTGAGGGCCACATTGGGGGAAACTGAGGGCCACATTGAATTACTGCATACAAAGTAAGCCACAAAAGACAAACAAAAAACATTCATCAAAAATTAATATAGAAAAGCCCTAGATAAAGAGAGAGAGGTATTCAAATGGCAAATAACAATGGCCAAGTAGGTGCCTTACAAATTTTAGCAGCAAGAGCATTCTAGAATTCAAATACTATGCAGAGATGTGTCTATGAGTAGCCACAAATCACTTAGAGACCAAAAGTCTACACAGAGTAATTATAATAATCTAAGCAAAGAGTTACCATTATGCGAACAACAATATCTAGATCAGGGGTCCCCAAACTTGGCAACTTTAAGACTTGTGGACTTCAACTCCCAGAATTCTCCAGCCAGCATAGCTGGCTGGAGAATTCTAGAAGTTAAAGTCCACAAGTCTTAAAGTTGCCAAATTTGAAGACCTCTGAATTTTCGAGATCATTCTGACCATATAAGACAGGGATGTCAAACTGGTGGCCTGCGGGCCAGATGCGTCACACAAAGGCCACGGCCACCCAGCTCTGCAAAGGCAAAAAATATTGTGATACGTCATAATACATCACGTGACACGATCGAGTTTGACATCTGTGATGTAAGAGATAAGATTGTATTTTTCAGGGATTTACCAGAAAAATATGGGAATCACAAACCAATTCCTGTGGACTTTGCTATTGAAAATTGGCAGCATGGTGGAGAGAACTCCAATTTGGAAGTCATGGACATCATGTGGACAACATGAGATCCAGGACTTCCAAATTGGAGTTATAACAATTAAAGCACTGTGTGTTTATATCCAAAACTTAGTCCTATTAAGTTCCATGAGAGTTAATGGGTAAGTCCCCACTGAAGTCAATCTCAACTCTTAGTGACATCCATGTAGTTTATAAAAAATACAAAAGTATTTCTATATTATCTTCTGTTGATATTTTTTCCAACTTTCTAGACTACCTTAGAGGCTTTGTATTTCCTTGTAGTCTCCAAATAAAATATGAATGAAGGTTAACACAACTTAGCTCTTTGAGATCAGTTATTGCTTATTGGTGCTGCCATTCATCTAAGTTCAAGGGTGGGGGTATTACCCCAGGTAAATGGTATATAGTCTTAGTTTGCTAGCTCCTAGTCTCAGTTTTAAGGCAGGGTACTGCAGCTTCAATAATATCAAGACATGTCTTTTTTTGTCCAAACCCAATCCCACCTTTTTCTTAACTTCTAGATGCATGTAAAGCTGTGGAGAAAGTGACAATTTCCTAGGAAATTTGCAATACTTTTATATTATATTTTATGTTCAATTTTATTCCCCAGTTGCAAATGTCATAAATAGATATTTGCACACATATTATACGTACATATTATACGTACAATGTGGCAATAAATAAAAGCTCCTGGAAAGAAATTGTGCTATACTTTTGGGATCAGCAAACAGGAATGATGTTTATCTAGCAGCAGTTGACTCATAAGATTAAGTTGCTGAATTGTTGGTGATTTAGACACATGCTTGTTTTCTGAATAAAATGAAAAATCACTGCATTATTTTTCTTTTCTTTTCCTTCCTTGCAGTTGTTGAATGCTAAACCTTTTGGCCTTTGGCTAATGTTAAAAAGAGAAGATATTTGGATAAAAAGGAACAAAAAAAATTATCTTCAAACCCCTGCTATTGATATGGATTTCACTACATGCAGAAAAGGTCTAACTATATTGGGGCAGTTACCTTCATAAACACTGCTTGAAGCATATTAAGATTTCTGCTCAGCCTTGGGATTGTATCTATTTACCAATTCTCAACTGAAAAATCTGCATGCAAATATTTATAACTAATTTTTATTTGATCTTACTGAATCGTGGTGAGCATGTTTTATGATGGCCTAGGTCAGGATTCAATAAACTGTTGGTTACTTTTATCTCCTACAGACTTATTTCTGTGAATCCAAGTAGCCTTCAGCTAATGACCATCGGGATTGAGAGTAAGGGACAAATGATGTCATACTGATGACATTGATCAATTAACATAAACAACATACAATCATTATTAGCATTATGATATTATGATGCAGCTGGATGGGAAGAATCAGCTTCAACTCAACCCTGGCAAGATGGAGTGGCTGTGAGATTTTGGCTCCCAAACCCAGATGATATTTCATCTTTGACTCAGAATAGAGTGGCCCTTTCCATGAGTTACTGTAACTGGTGCAAAATTGGGGGATCCTCTTAGATTCATGGCTCTTGCTCAAGTGGCAGGTGGCAGCCACTGCTGGAGTTGCAGGTTTGCAAATTCATCTAATGCACCAATTGCACACTTTCCTAGACCCAGAGGCCTTGCTCACAGTCACTCATGCCTGCCTTGGTCCGTTTGGATTACTGTAATGCACTCTACATAGGATTGTCCTTGAGGAGCACCAGGAATCTTTAACTGGCCCACAATACAGCAGCACACACAATAACGGTGGCCCCTAGGTTTGGCCATCTAACACCTTTGTTATGCTCTCTATACTGGCTTCCAGTTTCTTTCTGAGTGCAATCCAAGATGCTGGACATCACCTTTAAAGCCCTAGTTGGCATAGGGCCATGATGGCGAACCTATGGCACGCGTGCCACAGGTGGCACGCAGAGCCCTCTCTGCGGGCACCCAAGCCGTTGCCCCAGCTTGGTTCCACCACGCATGCGTGTGTGCCTCCCGCTGGCCAGCTGGTTTTCAGGTCTCTGCTGCACATGTGCGGAAGATGCATGCACATGCATGGGGGTGGGGCACACATGCAGGGGTCATGCGCGCATGCACGGGGCGCACACGGGGGGTTGTGCGCACATGCACAGGGGTGGGATGCATGAAGGGGGTTACACACATGTGCGAGGGACAGGGCATGTGGGGGGCACACACATTGCATTATGGGTGTGCACGCATGCACGTTCGGCACTCCATGCCAAAAAGGTTAGCCATCACTGGCATGAGGCTATGTTATTTGCGGGACCCCTTTCCTTAAAAACATCGACTTGTCCTAACAGATCAGATAGTGTAGGCATGCTCTATATATTGCCATTTGATGACAGCCTGGAAGCATGTCCAATCGAAAATTTATTGTAATGTGGCAGCCCCTGCTCTATGGAACACTCTGCCCCCTGAAGTTTGATAGGTTTCTATCCTCCTATTTCTGTAAAGCTTTGAAGACCTGGCTTTTTCCCAAGTGTTGCAATAAGGGACTATATGACTTGGTGCCACGTTTTTGTTGTTTTTAACGTTTTTAAGGTGCTTAGTTTTATATTTTTATTATGTTTTTATGGGAGTTGCCCAGAGTTGGTTATAAGATGGGCAACTATGTAAATGTGTTAAATAAATATGTACATACATACATACATACATACATACATACACTTACATACATACTGTATGTTATTTGCACTATGACATCATATGTTATCAAGTAAATAAATGACTGTGCCTCACTATGTTATTTTTGGACTACAAAAATCATAAACAGACCAAACCTCACCAAAAATATCACTTGAAGCCAAGATTGCCCAACAGAGGCTGTCATATTTCGGTCATATCATGTGAGCTGACTCACTCGAAAAGTCAATCATGCTGGGAATGATCAGCAGAAAAAGGAGAAGGGGCCACCCTAATACCCATTGGCTGGACACTATAAAGGATGACCCCAGAATGACCATGGCTTATCTGAAGGAGGCATGGAGAGTGCTGATCCAGTGGCCGAGGGTCAGACAGTACTGAATGGCTGATGACATCTCTCTATCAATCACTAACTTAACAGGCAGATATATCTCAAATCAGAATTTTTAATCAGCATCAAACATATAGACACAGTCATCCCTTCTTTATCATCTTTAAAATTATATGTGACACTTTAATTTGAGCAACAGGTTAACTAAGCTACTTTAGTCCTTATTCTGACTGTTCTTCAGTCCTTATTTGATCTCTTCTATTCCATCTGAGTTTTGTCTGTGCTGTGACCCTTGAAATACTACCACACAAATTCTGACGCAAATTGCAATAATGTTATTTCAGGCAATCCACTTTCAGTGTTAGAATCTACATATAAAGTACACGTATGAAAGACAGGAACAGAAGTCTTCCTTTGGGGTTACATTCGACACACAATTGCCCATTGACTCATGGAATAACATTTTCCAGAATACATGTAAAATATACTTCTAAATCATTTATTTATTTATAATAGATACTAGAACCATGTGAATATTCAGTCCTGAGGTTTGATTTTATTTGAAAGTAGTTCAGTCAGATTTCTGAACTGAGTTTCCATTGTGAAGCAATTACTCTATCCAAACTGGGCTTGCTTCCCGCAGGCTAATAGCTGCCCCATAGCACAGGTATATTATACAATTATACTGATTTATTAGCATCTATGTTTTAATCCTGCTTTTGCGCTAAAAAGAATGCTCAAAGCCAACATTGAACAAAAACACACACTCAACTTGGCATAATCAGCCTGAAACTTTCACACATCTATTAGGAATAAAGCAGTACCTTCTTACAATCTAATCTATAAAACTGAAATTGACTATTCCGAAGCAGATATAATGACCAGATGCACAAAAAATTGGAATGATCACAGTCATAGTTACAGACGAACAGGATCTCAGCCTGTTGTCTGGGGTGAGAAATTCCTTCTTCTACAGTATCGACTGTTCAGAATCACACATACGCTCATCCTGTGCACAGGTGGCAGCTCAGCTTTCTAGTAAAATCTATTAGATTACAGGCAAGATTCTAAGAGGAAACTAATTGCTCTTCAAATTAATTTGCTAAGTTATTAAGATACTGTAATGGCTATGTTCACACTACCTATTTACCAAAGTTATGAGTAACTTAGAGACGGTTTACAAAATTAACAATTTTGTCAGATTGCACAACACAGTGAACCATAAAATAATCATACAGGTTGGCTCTGCACAAGCTCTAGGCCAAAATGTGGCTGATTAATTTTTTCTTCTTGAAGCTTATAGTTAACTAGACAAAAGACCTACCAGTATATGAAGATGACAGTAAATATGCATCTATCCAAAAAGAAATTTGTCAGTTACAGGGCAACAGAGTGACAACTTTTTCTTCAACATCTCTGGAGAAGGAAACGCTCCAATACATCTTCTATTCAACAAGACAATTGTTTTGACAATCATTGTGTTTCTCTTCTAGTTGTTCTTTGAAACCTGCTGTATTTTATCTTATTGTCTGTAACAGTTCTCTTAGGTTTCACAGCAGATTTTACTCTTTTAACATAATGCTTAGCTGTGTCAAGGCTGGACAAAGTAGTATTTTCCTATTCTCATTCTTGGGCACTATACTTTTTTTTTGCTAATTATATAGTTTCTCTCCTATTCTGACTCATTGCTGACTCACATTCAATTCGATTACTATCCCCTATGTTTTATTTTTCTGTCTCTCTCCATTAGTTTAAATATTAATCCTATTTTATATTCTTGTTTATTTTCTTGCACAATGTGTGTCATAAGTAGTGTTTAATAGCACTGGATTTTAAGTTGTGTAGACTACACAGTCACATCATCACAAGCACCTGAGGAACTTGAAGCAAGCAATGTGTTCCCCTTCTCATGTGAAAATATTCATGCAACAAGCGTCTTTTTCAGCTATGAAGAACTATGCAGAACTACATGAAGAATAACTATTTGAAGGGCTGAGGGCAAGGCTTCCCACTTACTGTCTACAATTGCAAAGGTTCCTCAATCAACCTCATCTTTATAGAACAGGGCTTACTAATATATCTATAAAGGCGAATACTAAGTGAAACACTCTCAAATATCTTGTCAACAATATCTAACAATAGAATAATTCATCCATGTATTCCTTCATTGGTACCTTCTCTGCAAGCTGGGATAAACTGGCTATATTCAATACATGTTAACATCAGCATATTCTAAAGCAAGCCACATTTTGTGCAGAGGTTGCTCACAGTATTAAGGACTTTGGATGCTGCTTTCAAGGAAAAGGGGGATGCTAATACTGCACATATTCTGTGCAGCCCAAAAGCCACAGCAGGCTTTCCACAACATATAGGATAACCCCAATGCAGGCAGGAGTAAGATCTGTCTTTGGAGGCTCCCGGGGCTTTAATGGATGAAATGGCACCCATTATATTCCACAACCTACCTCACACTAACACATATAGATACACATACCTAACTTTGGCAAGGAGTCGGGGGACCATATTTCCCCCAGCGTACAGTTTATACTCTTGGCCTAAAGGGAGTTCAGCAAATAATCACCTCAGTACAGAAGGCTTAGTTCCCAGTATCTATACCTAGCCATGTGCATTCCGAGGTCTCATATTGCTGCCAGTCTTCAGGATTGATGTCACATATTCCTATTCCACTCTTGGCCTAAGAAGATCTTTGGGATCTAAATGTAATCCTGTTTAGTTTATCTGGTTAGATCTAAAGAGCTAATTCATACAACTACCTTGGAATCTTGTTTCTTAGTTAATATAAGGTATGGATGCTTCTCTCTTCCATGATGGTTGCTTGAGACATGAACTGAAATATTAATTTGTCCCTGCACCTTGTTCTGTTCCAATAGTCTTCTTTTCCCCTCTCCTTTCAACAGCCTACACTGGAGATATAGAACTAGTATTTCCTCTAGAATCTTTTTTCTGAAGCAGCTGCTTCAAGATAAAATAATCCATGCTCACTTGATTCCTTTTGGGCATGCCAATGGTTTGTGCCAAGCTAATACATTTATCCAAAAATCTCTAGACTGCTTTATGACCAGCCTATAAGAGAATCGGTTTAGGATACAGGTGGCCATTTTCGTAATGTGCAAGATAGTTTTTTCTCATGAAAATCAACTTGTTTAAAATTTCATCACTTTCATTTATCTCTCCTCACCTACTTCTCATAACCAATATAGTGAAGAGGGAAAGAATGGGAAGAACTAATAAAACTCATGTGGAAAAAAAATTAAGTTTATAATATGATTGTCAATATGACTTGGTCATTGATCATATATGCTTTCTTTAAATGAAAAAATGAAATTTTAAATGAAAAATATATGGCTAAAGAGGAAATTGCATACAGATAAGCATAGATGTGCCACTGACCAGGAAAGGAAAAGTTGAGTTCCTACAATTTTGAGATTTTTATGCTGCCCCCGAATGGTTATAATGTCTGGCTTTGGAACAGACAAAAAACATACTTAGTACAAGAAACATGAATTAATAAAGTCAAAATACCTTATTAATTGGGTCATTTGAAGAGTATAAACCTGCAATTTATTTTCCTTTTATTTTATTGTTTTAGAAATTGTTATAGGAAAGCAATGCAGAGCCCTTTCTTTCTCAAGTTTCAAATATATACACGAAGTCTTGGTATGATACTTAAATAAAAACAAAATGTTGCTTTTGTTGTTCTTTATGAGAAAGATGCAAGAAGTCCCTAGAGAAAGGTCTTAGCATGTATTTTATGGTATATAAACATAAATTGGCAATTCTCTATAGAATGCTATTTAGTACTGTAAATGGTACAAGCAAATCATATCATTATATAAGAATTATACAGGAAAACAGAAAAGAAAAACATAAAATTTCTAAGCCACAAATGCTTCTTTTCTTAATTATTCTTATAGAGCAGATTTTTTTTAAAAAAAATAAAAGTATGCAACTTGTCCAAAGTGCTCATTCTTAATCTTTCACTGATATTACATATTTTAAAAAAGAGGATTTCTTAGAGAAAGCATCCTTCATATTCTGGTGCATTTTCTAGCAAAAAGGGGGTGGGGCAGGGAGAGGGGGGAAGGGAGGAAAAGGCATATATCCAATTGCTTATAAGCTAAGCAGCCCTTTCAGTGTAATACCTCTATAGGAAGAGACTCAAATGGCAAAACACTGAAGTTATATACATGTACAGATAAAACGTACCAAATTTAGGCAGAATGACATCATATGTTTATATAAAACGTGATTTATATCACATGCATTTTAGTTCCATCTGGCTCACCATTCCAAACTGATTCATTTTTACCCAAGGTGTTAAATAATCCATTGCCATATTGTTTAGCTAGTAAATCAGGGACTTCCTCCCATGTTTGTTAGACTCCTACATTCCCAAATCAATAGGGCCAAATCTGACTGGGGTTTATGGCAATCATAGTCAAGATCTTGTTTAGTGGGACTTAGATGGGAAAAGATGCCTTTTTGCTGAAGCATGCAGCAATTACTCACCATATCCATGAATGCCTCCTGAATGGGAAATTGTTTACATGCATCACATTCATAGTTCTGTCAGCATCAGTCTTTATCAATCCAAAACTTTTATCTCTTGCGGTATTCATAGGTACACTCCACAGCAACAATAGCATCAGCTAGTGTAATGGACTATTGCAATTGTTTTCAATATATATGCTTATATATACATATATATATCACATTCCATGTGTTTCTGGAGCTCCAGCATAGAGAACAGAATTTTCCTAAAATGTTCTAGCACCTGCAGAGCAAATCTGGACTCAGAAGCTAAGCAGTGTTGGGCCTGCTTGGCACATGGATGAGAGACCTTCTGTACGCAAGATTGGGAAGTCCAAATATATATATATATATATATATCCTGGAAAAATGCAGTTGCAAATGACTTCTGTATTGTCCCCTAGAAAACTGCAGGGATGTGTCCGGGTAGTCACTGGGAGTTGAACTGAACTTGAAGAATTTATTTTTTTCTAACTCTAGGTCCATCCATTAATGCCATTTGCTTGCGTAAGAAAAAAAAATATCATAAAAGAAATATAGCTTTATGTAGCTGATCCTAAATAAAGGCAGTAATTCCCCTTGATAAATCCCAAGTATAAATTAAAGTATCTTCATATGCAGCATTTTAGACAGGAGGAAAATGTGAGTCAAAAGTGAGTTTCTTGCCATCTGTGTTAGATCAGTTTTTAAGAGGAAAAGCAAAACTTCATACTGTTTTGCCATGCTGTCCTTTAGAAACAGATATTGCTTTTTCTTCCTTCTCAAATACATATTCAGCATTCCTTATTTCTTCTGGCAAGAAAGAAGGGACAAAACACGAAGAATAACCGCACACAAAACAAACTTTTCATCTAGAAATAAAGCTCCTTGACTCACTTCAGAGAAGAGGGTCCTGGGCAGTGCTATTTTCTTGCTCCGTGAGAAGGGAAGAGGATGTCGACACACCATTATGAACCAAAGGTGCTCCCAGGATGTTATTTAACTCCATTACAAAGCTGCCCTTTCAACTGTAAGGAAGATGACAATTCCATGACACTAAGGGTAAATCTCACCAAAATCACAGGACTTCCTTCTGAGAAAACACACCTAAGAATCCTGCTGTCAAAAGATAGATTTCTTTGCTGCAGTGTCCAGCTTTAGGGTTGTGGCTTTTAAGTCAATACCATATTCTGTAGAACTAAAAAAAACCCACATGTGCCCTGCCCAAAGACTACAATTTAAAGTCCTGCATCCTCTAAACATTCCTCCCTGTAAGCTGTCTTGTTTCCTTTAATAGGTTCCCTCAAGGAATTGGGTCCGAGATATTGTTTACTGTTATTCCGGAATGTCTGGTAACATCCTTGGATAGAGAGACGTGATACTCGCGGGGAGGGGGAGGGAGGGACTCACCCAACCCAAAGTCCGCTCTGCAGGTGGAAGAACCTGCATTCCTTCCTTCCTTCCGCTTATAAATACGATTTGCAACACTGACCTTCGAAAACCATTTGTCTTCCTTTCTTCCCGGGAGCTTGGGACACTTGCAGGGTAGCCTCGGCCACTATCATTGTGCAGCAGAATTAGCCCCCAGGCTGCAGTGAGGATGTGCTAGCGTCAAGGGGGCCCCTCTAGGTGGGTTCTCCATCCTGCCACGGCTTGTCCTCCGCTGCTTCTCCGCCAGACACCCACCCTGGGGGGGAAGCGGCTATTCGACAGAAGAGGGGGGGTGGGGGGAAACCCGTGGGAGCCCAAGACTCCGGTTTCAAAAGAAATAAAATCCCGCTTTGGGAATCTTCTTTCACTCTGAAACGGAGGGCTTTGAATGCCGCCTCCGGTAAGATCAATGCAAATGCATATATCACTGATGGGGTGGAGGAAGCCTCGCAAGGAAAAATGACAGACTAGCCTCGGTTAAAAAAACAAAAAAAAGGCAAGAAAGAACCGTCACGTCTGGTTCAACTTTCATATATATATTTTAAATACCCGGCGGGGAAAGCAGCCGGAGGAAAAACATTCCCGGTTGCAATCAGGTTCCAAACGAATTGTGAACCCTCCGGCAGGAAATCCTGTAAAAAAAAGTGTTTCTCACAAGAAACAGCGATGTCATAAACCCCGGCGCCAGATTCTGGATGAAGGAGCGCTCCCAAACCGGACCATTGCCCACCCCGAGCACGTTGCGTTATTACTTCTCGGCACTTCCTGTTTCCTTTAAGGACGGCCCTGGCGGCCGCTGCCTTCTACAAATCCTCCGCTGAGCCCCAACCCTGTTGTTGTCATTCTGGAACAAGGAATCCGCGAGACTCAACTCGCTGAGACTAATAGGATCATATTGGGGACTGAAGCCGCCTTTTGTTAGGAGCTCCAAAAGAAAGAAGCCGCTGCTCCTTGGCATGCAGACCAAGGCATGTGAGCGGGCTGCGAAATTCACCTGCTTTACATTTCGTCAACCTCCCCTCCCATCTTCTCTCCCTCTCCCTCCCTCCCTCCCTCCCTCCCTCTCTCTCTCTCTCTCTCTCTCTCTCTCACACACACACACACACACACACACACACAAACACACAGACATACACACACACACACACACACACACACAGAAACTGAGCCGTTGAGACCAGGATGCCGTAAAGGAAAAGGGGTGTGGCAACACGGTTATTGCCTGTAAATCCCGCTGGTTGAAGTTTTTCCTCTCTCCTGCGTGCCACATCAAATATACCACAGAGAAAACGGCACGTCCCGTTGGGCCACTTAGAAAGGCTTTAAAATGTAAGAAAGCCCCCCAACCCCCACCCCAAATTCGGGCACATTGTGACCCGCCAAAGATTCGCGACTACTGTACTTCAGGATTGCCAAAGCCTCTCTTCAGAGGAGACTCCCAAGTTCCCAGAAAGAAAACACAATTATGTATTTATGTTGGGGGGTGGGTGCACTAAGGGAGGCTCAGCCAATCTCATTGTACACATGTTGTGCATTGATAATAAAGGCTGAATTGAATTGCAAATGGGAATAAAGACAAAACCGAAAAAGCCCGTAGCGCTCCAGGCTGCCTTTACCTCTTTCCATTTCCATTCACTTGCCCGCATTACCTCTCAATGCTATTGGTAAAGGCTATGACTCATCTTGCTGTAGAGGATCTTGTACGCTATGCATGCGACAAAGCCTCATTCTCTTCCCCAAATGCTGAGAAATCATTTGTGTGCTAAGCTCTGGACGAGAAGTTTGACCCCACCCCACCCCATGTCCATGTAATAACATTCGTGCATCATATCTAACTTACAATGAGGCCAAACCTGGCCTCAGTAATGGTGCTAATGATTTCTGAAATCAATCACAACCTTCTGGAGGTGAATACCGCAGATTGATCCATAAAATGGTTTTACACACAATGAGATAAGCCAACACAAAACAAATTATGGCTCAGCAGAAGGTATAAATCAAGTGACAGCCCTGGCTTTTGCACCCTGTCTTCTCCTTCCAGCTAAACACTTCTTTCCCTTTCAGTTTAGAAAATACGCTATATTTTCTATGCCATGGGAACGCTATATGCTCTGTTTTACTACAACTCCCATCTTGCCTAGCCAGCATAGCCACTGCACTCGCCAACTGTGTAGTCCTCCAGTTGTTACCACTAGCAGCCAATACAGCTACTGTATATGGAGACCCACCAAGCACTTCCCAGACAGCATTTCACATTTTCAGCTAAAATTAATTTGAAACTAACATCCACATCTTATTACATCTCTTACCATATATGAGAACAAATACCGCATTTTTCGGAGTATAAGACGCACCGGAGTATAAGACGCACCTTAGTTTTGGGGGAAGAAAACAAGGAAAAAAGGCCTCTGCCTCCCAGCAATTTGCCAAACAGCAAACAGTACAGATGATATACACTGTTTGCTGTGTATTTCTGTGCATGTGTGCCTGACCCATAGAAATGGCAAAGAATTGGAGAAATGTACATTTATGGCAGTATATTAATCCCAGAAAGTTTTCTTAAATGTAATCACACTAACTCCTCCCAATTATTTAAATAGATCTACTCCAAACATGACTAAGTCATTAACTCAGCTGCCTTATTTTAATACTAATACTTAATACTAATACTTAATACTAAAACAGGACATTTCAGATTATACTTTTACAGATCTTTTAAAATTGATGTGGCTTTCTGGAAGTATTCTCTGCTATTTAAAAGAAGATACAATAGCACTGGGCCTCTTCAGAGCAAGCATTTATTTTAAAAAGCTTCTTCATTTTGTTAAGTTGTCTAGAACAATAATAAAGCAGTCTTTAAAAAATAAGTCTAATAATTTGAACGCTCTACAAACATTTAACAAAATAACCTATTAACAGAATCTGCCTCTACCTAGGATAGAACTCACAACCTCCTGATTGTGAGGCAAGAGCTCTAGCTCTGAGCCATAGCAGCTATAGCTTGCCTCCTTTTGATTTCAGCAGCCTAATATTGCCAGCAGTTTATCTCCCAGCAATTTGTCACATTACAGCCACCATAGTTAGTTTCATTTTACCACGTGGCTTGCAAGCCTGTCAGCTGTAGATCGGGAGGCAGTTTATCTCTTCTTGTGCTCTTCTTGTGCTTTGCCCTGTTTGCTGCAAAGAGGTAAATTGCTGGCAGGCAGAGGCCAAAGGGTGGGGGTGGCTGGGTGGGGCTGCATTCGGTGTATAAGACGCACCCAGATTTTCACCCTCTTTTTGAGGGTAAAAAGGTGCGTCTTATACTCTGAAAAATACGGTAGATAAGTTTGCTTGAGATAAAGGGCCTTTGTACACTTGCAGCTGATTATGGAGCAAACCATAGAAATTGTTTGTTTGTTTGTTTGTTTGTTAAATGTCTATGCTGCCATCTCATTAATACTGTGACTCTGAGCGGGTTACAATAAACAGTTTAAAAGTGCTAAAACAATTGAAATTAGAAAAATTGACTAGAAAAATTAAAAATCAAGATGATGGGGAGGTGATCTTCTCTGCCCCATCAGCCACCCCCAGCATAGCAGCCTCCTATTGGGGCTTCAGGCCAAGCAGCAGAGCCAAGTTTTTAGCCTCTTCCACTGTAGAAGGCCAGGAATGAGGGGTGGACCTCATCTCGGATGGGAGAATATTCCAGATGACGGAATATTCCAGAATCTCCTGGATTCTTTGTCCCATGGGATCCAAAGGAGACCCTTTCTGCTGGAACAAATAGACCCATCGGGGTGAGATGGTTCTTCAGATATTCTTCAGAGCCGAGGTGGCGCAGCGGTTAGAGGCAGTACTGCAGGCCACTTTAGCTGATTATGATCCGCAGGTCAGCGGTTCAAATCTCACCGGCTCAAGGTTGACTCAGCCTTCCATCCTTCCGAGGTAGGTAAAATGAGGACCCAGATTGTTGGGGGCAATATAAATATACATTGCTTACTGGTGTAAACCGCTTAGAGAGTGCTTGCACTGAGGCGGTATATAAATCTCACAAATAAATAAAAATAAATAAATATAATTTTCTCAGTGTTCCCATGGCATTATCTTCATTCCATACCACTACTGAGACAGGCTAGTTGTAGTGGTGTTAAAGCAGCATTTTCCTACTTAGTCCAACATATTTCAAAGGCAGCCTCATGATGTATCCAATTGGTTAGGCTTTGCAGATAGAAGCCTGGGGACAGAAGCAAATTAAATAGAGGCAAGAAAGAAAAAAGAAAGGGATACAGCACATTTCATGCCAGTAGCAGCTTTCTACAAGCTCAAGGCATTCCTGCACAGTAATGGGGAAAAGCCCATTTAGAGAAGTCATTCATTATCAGTTTGCAAGCTTAAAATGTGCCCTTTAAAGTTTCTCAAGTGGTATCCATTTATGCAACCCAAATAACAAAAGGAGCATGGCACCTCAACAGCTAACACTTATTGTACTATCCTCCTTCAGGGACAACAGTCCATTTTATCAGATACATTTACACCCATAAAGGTTTATGATTTGAGGTGGGTAAAATGAGGACTCAGATTGTTGGGGGCAATAAGCTGACTCTGTAAAGCACTTCGAGAGGGCTGTAAAGCACTTTGAAGCAGTATATAAGTCTAAGTTGTGGTGCCCACATACAGGTACTGAATGTAAAAGAGTTAAGTTGTTGTATAAAGGTAAAGTATTGTTAAAAGGGATTGTATAAACAAGTAAGTATGGAGCCAAACAGCTTTTAAATGTATGGTAAGTAGAAAGGGGGAGGTGTTTATCCCAGTGCTCCAGAAGGGAGGGGGGATAGATTACATCATAAGGAGACAGCCAATCGGATCATAGATAGCAGGGCCAGGAACTATAAAAGGCCTAGTTGAGAGAGCTGAGGAGAGCTCTGTTTGTGGTAACTTCCAAGAGGGAAGGTTTATAAGGAATCTCTGCCTGAGTTTAACTGTCCAAGAGGGAAGTTAACAGGAGAGAAGATAGGCTCTAGGCCCGTGATGGCGAACCTATGGCACGGGTGCCACAAGTGGCACGAGGAGCCATATCGGTGGGCACGCGAGCTCAGGTCCGGTGTGCATGTGTGCACCAGCCGGCTGATTTTTGGGCCTTCTGGGCCCACTGGGAGTCGGGAAACAGGCTGTTTCCAGCCTCCAGAGGGGGTGGGGAAGGCCGTTTTCGCCCTCCCCAGGCTCCTAGAAATGCTCTGGAGCCTGGGGAGAGCGAAAAATGGGCGTGCCATTGCATGCTGGGAGCAGGGGGGTCATGCGTGCATGTGCGGGGGTGCATGGAATTGGGAGTGTGGGCACGCACACACGTGATCCCCCGCATTCCCCCCCCTTTTGGCACGCGAACCAAAAAAGGTTCGCCATCACTGCTCTAGGCAGTTCTGTGGGAAGCAGGTGCCAGGGTCAGGGAACTTTAGTGATTGATATTGTTACGTACGGAGGTACGTTTCCCCAAGTTGCGAGTAGCTCACTGATTGGCTAATCGTGGGCGGCAATCTTGAATGGATGTCAGTGGCTGACCGCCCCCATGCAAAGCCCTTAAAAGCAGCTTTGCATGGAGCCGGCCGGCATTCTGCATTTGCTTCAGCTGTGAACTAATAAAATACTGAACTGTTACGGCGGCTCCGATCCTTTGTGATGCAAATCTAACATTGGCGACGAAGGTGGGTAAAAGAGCTATTATCTTCAAAAAGTCTCCTCGTCCAATACAATACCACATTGCCTTTAAGACTCACGTGTGACGCCTCCCCTTTTGGGGTGGGGGCGGTCCTGAG
The DNA here is from genome assembly GCA_023053685.1 of Diadophis punctatus similis. Lineage (NCBI taxonomy): Eukaryota > Metazoa > Chordata > Lepidosauria > Squamata > Dipsadidae > Diadophis > Diadophis punctatus. The sequence continues at coordinate 21,650,334 of JALIGW010000002.1, forward strand.
CCACACATTCCCAAACGGCTCGGAAGCTCCAATTGCTTTCTACTCAAAGACTCTCTCTCCCGCTGAGAGTAACTACAGTCAACTAGACAAAGAAGCTTTAGCAGCAGTAGCGGGCATCAAAAGATTCCACGATTACTTGTACGGTCGAACATTTGAACTAGTCACCGACCACAAACCTTTACTTGGACTGCTAGCAGGGGACAGACTAACTCCACAATACATGTCCCCACGAATGACCCGTTGGTCCATCTTCCTGGCCGGCTACAATTACACACTCTGCCACAAACCAGGAAAGGACATTTCACATGCGGATGCCCTAAGCCGTTGCCCAGACCCGGAATTTGTCACAGATCCAGCTCCTGTGGCCAACATCCTGCTCATAGATATTGAACACACCAGCCCAGTGACAGCCAAAGACATCGCAGAACACACCACCAAAGACCAGGTACTGAGTAAAGTTATGAACTGGGTGCTGAGGGGGTGGCCACAGGACATAGGAGAGGAAGAATTCCGAACTTTTAAAACTAAACAACAAGAGCTATCAGTAATTAAGGGTTGTTTACTCTGGGGGGAAAGAGTAATAGTACCCCAAACCCTAAGGAAAAGAGTAATTAGAACATTGCATGAGGGTCACCCAGGCATTGTTAGGATGAAAGCCTTAGCTAGGAGTTATTTATGGTGGCCACAGCTAGATCAGGACATTATGGAATGGGTGGCCACGTGTGATCCATGCCAAGAATCAAGGCCAGCACCACCCAGAACCACACCATGTGAATGGGAAACCCCAAGAGGGCCATGGTCAAGGGTCCACATAGACTTTGCGGGACCAATAGCGGGACAATCCTTCCTAATAGTAGTAGATGCCTACTCCAAATGGCTAGAGGTAGTCCCCATGATAGCCACCACGACGAGCACCACCATCAGGGCGCTCAGGAAGTTATTTGCGACCCATGGGCTTCCAGACGTCCTGGTCTCAGACAATGGACCCCAGTTAACGGCCAGGCAGATGGAACTTTTCCTCGCGAACCTGGGCATACGGCACGTGCTAGTCTCTCCTTTTTCACCAGCGAGTAATGGGCAAGCAGAACGAATGGTCAGACTGACCAAAGAGACTCTCACAAGAATGGGCCCGGGAGATTGGCAAGAGCAAGTAGACCAGTTCTTGCTCGCCCAACACATAACGCCTTGTGCCGCGACAAACAGGAGCCCGGCAGAGTTATTAACGGGCAGGAAACTCAGAGCAACGTTAGACAGACTGAACCCCAATTACTCTAGGGAACCCCCATCAGCAATGCCAGTCCCAGAGAGGGTATTCAGGACAGGAGACTTAGTGTTCGCCCGAAATTATACAGGCGATACCAAATGGATGAAAGCCACAATAACTGAAGTTACCGGTCCAAAATCATATAAACTTAGACTAGAGGATGGCCGGGAGTGGCGTAGGCACATAGACCAACTGAGACAGAGAATAGGGACCTCCCGGCTCCGCCAGCCAGAGACCGAACCCGAGGGAGACACTGAGTGCTGTCGGGCTCTGCCCCAAGAACAATACAATTACACGGAGACCGCGACTGCATTAAACAGCCCAGACCCAACCGAGATGACGACAGATAGCCCCAACAGAGGCCTCTCAGAGGACAATGATGCCAGAGAGGAGTCTGCAGCCACCATGTCCGGAGGTTGGTTCCCGATCCTTCTGTCGGATGCCACAGGAGCTGCTGCAGGCATGTCAGCGCAGCTCAGAAACTCTGAAGAAGCTGAACTGCGAAGATCCCGTAGGGTTATCAAGCACCCATTACACTTACAGGATTATGTTGCAAGGATCAATGCAGTGGTTGGGTGATCCAGAAACCCAGGGGAGAGGGGTGTTACGTACGGAGGTACGTTTCCCCAAGTTGCGAGTAGCTCACTGATTGGCTAATCGTGGGCGGCAAATCTTGAATGGATGTCAGTGGCTGACCGCCCCCATGCAAAGCCCTTAAAAGCGGCTTTGCATGGAGCCGGCCGGCATTCTGCATTTGCTTCAGCTGTGAACTAATAAAATACTGAACTGTTACGGCGGCTCCGATCCTTTGTGATGCAAATCTAACAGATATATTGTGTTATTTGTAGATAGAGATAAATGGTGAAACGTGCTCTAATCTATAGGCCTTAATCTAAAGAAGAACTGGGTTTGCTTAGATTTAGTCAGGAAAGCTAGGAAAGTTCTCTGAGGGGAAGAAAGGTGTAAAGGAATTGAATAGCTGGTTGTGGCTGAAAGAAATTTACTTGACACCTACTGAGAAGTTTGTATTTAAATAAACTGTTTTCTTGTTTGTTCAAGAAACGTCTCAAAGTCTTTCTATTTCTCACATAAAGCATATCTTAAGCAATTCTGCAGAGCATAGAGATAGTGTAACAGGAAAAAATCAAGCCTCTAAGGAGAGAGAGAAGGGAAACAGAGGGTATTACCCTTGGTCAGGGAGATATAAAAAGAAAATTAAACATAAATCTATTCAGAACACTATTTTACACTACCAAGACATATAAATCAATAAACCTGACTGGAGTTGGACCCTCGCATAAGTGTTATTGCTATTTAGTGAATTTGTTAGTGTTTAGTGGTACTCTTAGTTGTTTTCACTGCAAGTAAGTGGGCACTGATGAGATGGCAGTACTTGCCTACTAAAGTAATTGCCTACTGCTCCTCCAGATGGGATTGAGTTGTCAAGGCCAAATCACAATAAAGAGAAAAATCTCAGGCCAATTTATAAATAATTCAAGACAGTCCCACACATGAACCTATTACATTGGGTCAGATTATCAATCTAACTCAGAACTAGGATGCATGATTTACTTCCAGTCTTTCCTAATCTGGTGGACTCCAGCTATATTGGACTATCTCAGAATTCCAAGTTGGGATTTGTAATCCAATACTTCTTGAAGCCATCAGCAATTGGAGAAGTGTAGTCTGACCACTGACCAGAAGTAATGAACCTCAAAGCAATTAGCACTGTAATGATATACAAATCAATAAGCAACTACACTTTGATGTACATCAATAATATACTTTAATATGATAATTTGCACTATGATTAATTCGAAGGAAAACAAGCTCTTACACTTTTTATTATAAGTCAGGGAACTCTTGATTCTGGGGAATATAAATGTTCCTTGATAAACAAATAAATAAATCTACCATCTCAGCTGCACAGTTCTGATGCAAATTTATCGTCTCCATGTGAACTAAACCTCTGAGCTCATTGGCATGTCACACATTTGAATGACAAATAATAAATCCAAGCAGGATTAAACTCCTGCTTGGGCTTATGACCACTTAAATACCACATATGTAAAGATAACTGAGCAAGAGACATGGCTTACTTTGTTATATATAGAAATATTTAGAGGAGTAAACTTTTCAGGGGATAAAAGGACAAGGTGCATTTATTTAATTTAGATAATTCTGCAATCTTCTGTACAACAATTTTTGATGTACAGAAACATCAAAGGTAAACAGCTATGGTACAGTAAGGACAAATATAATGCAACTGCTAATACTAACAAGCTCCTTGGGTCATTACACATTTTATTTATTTATTTATTTATTTATTTATTTATTTATTTATTTATTTATTTATTTATTTATTTATTTATTTATTTATTTATTTATTTATTTATTTATTTATTTATTTATTTTATTATTTATCTATTATCTATTTATCTATCTATCTATCTATCTATCTATCTATCTATCTATCTATCTATCTATCTATCTATCTATCTATCTATCTATTTGAATTTGTCAAACGAAAATGAGAACAAGAATAAAAGAAAAAAAAACACAATGACAGGGACAATAGGCACGTTAGTGCACTTATGCATGCCCCATCTACTGCCCACTTAAGTATGAAGTAAGGTTCACGGAAGTCAATTTGTGACTGAAACTGAAAATTTGTAGCTCAGATAACTGGATCAGGTAGAGCATTCCAGACTTTGATAACTCTATTACAGAAATCATATTTTTACAGTCAAGTTTAGAACGATTTACATTGAGTTTAAAGTGGTTATTCGCGCGTGTATTATTGCGATTAAAACAGAAAAAGTCATTCACAGGTAAAAGCATTACTACGTATAATTTTGTATGCAATACCTAGGTCTGACTACAAGCGAAGCAGTTCTAAGTTATCCAAACCGAGAATTTCGAGCCTAGTAGCATAGGGAATTCTATTGTGTACAGAAGAGTGCAAAACTTTTCTCGTGAAATACTTCTCAACCCGATCGATTGTACTGATGTCAGATATATACATTCCTATGGCTTTCTCTCTATTAACTTAAGAAAGCCCTCAAAGAAGAAAGTTCTTTGCTTGCTGCAGAAGGTCAGAAATATTAAGGCTAATCAAACTGGTCTCAACCCCTGATTTATTTATTTATTTATTTATTTATTTTGTTGGATTTCTATGCCGCCCAATCCCTAGGGACTCAGGGCAGCTCACAGCATGTAGATCCAATACAAAATAAGAAATTCATTAAAATATATAACAATACACAATATAATAATTAAATACAGAAAATACAAAAGTTAAAAAGTTAAAAAGAGTATCTCATTCACCCCGCCTGCCGGAAGAGCCAGGTCTTTATTGCTTTCCGGAAGGCCAGTAGGGTGGGGATGGTCCTGATCTCCGGAGGAAGTTGGTTCCACAGGGAGGGAGCTCCCACAGAGAAGGCCCTCCCCCTAGGTCCCGCCAGCCGACATTGTTTGGTCGACGGGACCTGGAGGAGGCCGACTCTGTGGGTCCTAACCGGTCGTAGGGAGGTATGCGGCAGGATGCGGTCCCGAAGGTAACCTGGCCCTGAGCCATGTAGGGCTTTAAAGGTAACGACCAACACCTTGAATTGGATCCGGAGACTAATGGGCAACCAATGCAGCTGGCGGAGAATAGGTGTTATGTGGGTGCATCTAGGTACACCCACCACAGCTCGCGCAGCTGCATTTTGCACCAATTGTAGTCGCTGGACACTCTTCAAGGGTAGCCCCATGTAGAGCGCATTGCAGTAATCCAGCCGTGAGGTGATAAGGGCATGAGTGACTGTAAGAAGTGCCTCCTTCTCCAAGTAGGGTCGCAATTGGTGCACAAGACATACTTGTGCAAAGGTCCCCCTAGCCACAGCTGAAAGATGTTGTTCCAATTTTAGCTGTGGATCTAGGAGGACACCCAAATTGCGAACCCGTTCTGAGGGGGCTAATTTCTCCCCCCCAAGAACCAAGGAGGGACAGTTGGTCGAGTCCTTAGGAGGCAATATCCACAGCCACTCAGTCTTGTCAGGGTTAAGCTTTAGCCGGTTCTTCCCCATCCAGACCCTAACATCGGCCAGGCAGCGATCCATTACGTCTACGGCTTCCCTAAATTGAGACGGGGTGGAGATGTACAACTGGGTATCATCAGCATATTGCTGATACCTCACCCCGTGTCGTCGGATGATCTCACCCAGCGGCTTCATGTAGATATTAAACAGGATGGGCGAGAGGACCGAGCCCTGTGGCACCCCACATAGTAGGGGCCTAGGGCTCGACCTCTGCCCCCCTGTCAACACCGACTGCGTCCTGTCAGAGAGGAAGGAGGAGAACCACTGCAAAACAGTGCCGCCCACCCCCACCTCTCCGAGACGACGCAGAAGGATACCATGGTCAATGGTATCGAAGGCCGCTGAGAGGTCAAGTAGCACCAGGATAGAGGAGTGACCCCCATCCCGGGCTCGCCAGAGATCATCCATCAGGGTGACCAAAGCCGTTTCCATACTGTAACCGCGCCTGAAGCCAGATTGAAAGGGATCCAGAAAATCAGTGTCATCCAACAGTCGTAGGAGCTGGAGTGCCACCACTTTCTCAACAACCTTCCCCGCGACACTTTCTCAACAACCTTCATGACAGTGAGAAATTCCAGGCAAATGTTCTCAAGATGTTGTTACTGGGTGGGCTGATTCTGATGGAAGGAGAAAAACTGCAATTTGAATCATTTGTAGATTTCAAATGGTCTTTAAAGATGACCCCATAAGGAGTGAACTGCAGAAATCTAGCATGGTGGAAAGTAATGGACAGTAGGCATAACTGTAAGGTACAGGAGAAAGAGCTGCAACCAAGAGCTATCAGACAATAGAAAGCTGAGTCTAGAGCAGAACTATGTCTCAGACATGATCCTCTCTAGTTTTTATGAAGATAAACAGACGGAAGGGGGAATTGCATTCAGACTTTCAGGATTCTGCTCCTGTAACCTTATAATAAAAGTAAAATTAGCATTCATAACTCTTGTTTCCTAATCTGGTCTACGTTGAAGATCTGGGATGGGTGATGTAAGTATGAGTCACTATCACAATGTTCCCCTGCTTCAGGGGCGGGTTGCTTACTTACCGGTGCCCTGCGCGCGCATCTCCACATTTTGGGCGTGCGCGCGCTCACTACGCTCGCGCACCCCTCACGCGATTTTGCTTCTGCGCATGCACGGAAGCAAAATCTCGCTGAAATCTCGCGAGGGGACGCGCGCGCGAGAAAGATTTCAGCGAGATTTTGCTTCCGTGCATGCGCAGAAGCAAAATCGCCGAAAAATTCAACGAAAAAGATGGCGACGTGCACGACAGACCGGCGGAGAGGGCTCCACATTTTGGGCGTGCGTGCGCTCACTACGCGCGCGCACCCCCTCACGCGATTTTGCTTCTGCGCATGCACGGAAGCAAAATCTCACGGAAATCTCGCAAGGGGACGCGCGCACGAGAGAGATTTCGGCGAGATTTTGCTTCCGCGCATGCACAGAAGCAAAATCTCGCTGAAATCTCTCTCGCGCACGCGTCCCCTCGCGAGATTTCAGCGAGATTTTGCTTCCGTGCATGCGCAGAAGCAAAATCGCCGAAAAATTCACCGAAAAAGATGGCGACGTGCACGACAGACCGGCGGAGAGGGCTCCGGAGCAGTTGCGTGCAAATTGCGCAATCGGTCACTCCCTATCGGAGCTGCACACTGGACAGCTCCGGCAGGAACCCACCTCTGCCCTGCTTCCAAAGCAATCAGGGCTCTAGCTGAAGTTGGAGAACAGTCCTTTAGACCACAGCTTCATCTGCCCATCCAGCAGCAGCAGTGAGTCCAAGTTACAGACCGAGTCCCTCTGGAATAACGTTAACATTCTCAAGAAATAACACAAGAAGCAGCAGAGAACATAATTGAATTAATAGCTGCTCCATTCTGCTTGGATTCAATTGCTGTGTTTTTTTCCCCCATCCCAACCCTGACAGCCTCTAGGCATCAGGATAAGTCTTGGACTTCATTGCTGGAGCAGCCCAGAGTGACAACATACTGATGATACTTGACAACATATTGATGATACCACACACATGATAGTGTCTCTCTGTGGCTTCCTGTAGATATTAAGAAGTATGAGAAAATTGAACCTTATAGCATTTTACTGGAATACCCCCATTTGCAACACCGACTTGAATCATCTATTAAGAAAGAAAAGGAACCACTGGAGCAGCGGTTCTCAACCTGGGGGTCGTGACCCCTTTGGGGGTCGAATGACCCTTTCACAGGGATCGGGAGACTTCGCCCAGATGCCACCATTTGGGTTCTTTTACCCTGCGCATGCACAGAACGCTTTGCGCATGCGCAGAGAGTAAAATAACCCAAATGGCGGCAGCAGGGTGGGGGTCGCAGCAGCAGGCGCGGGGGCAGGTCACGGGTTGCGGCATTAGGAAGGTTGAGAACCACTGCACTAGAGGATACTTCTCACAATTCCTAACCCCTGAAAATAGTCCAGAAGAATACAATTGTCGATGTTATGGAAAGGAGACTAAAAGTTAGTAGGACCAGAAGAATCAAAATCCCCACAATTAGAAACTGACAAAAAATCAACAACCATCATGACCAATACACTTTTGTCTCATGCCCAACTGATAAAATGAGGACTGAAACCTCCAACATGATCTAAAGTTCAAATCCCCACCAAAAACATAATCTTAACCCTCTTCCTAGGGAAAGTTAGACACAGTATTATAGTTCTCCAATATAGCTGAATCAAGAAAGGATTTTTCAAGAAGGGGGAGCAGCAGTGCTTCTTTCAAGGATGTAGGAGGCGCCCGCTCCCAAAGATCAGAGCTGACTACACATCCCTATCTTCTGTAAAAACCAGGAGAAGTACTAATCAAACTACCAGGTGGCAGGAGACATACTAGCAAGCATCCTGTCCATTTCACTGGAATCTGCAGAGTAAAAGAAATTCCAGTTAAACTAGCCAGACTCTGCTGTAGTCTCCATCATAGATTCCAGTGGATCTTTGGTGAATGTGGGATTTTATCAGTAAAACGTTGTAGAAAGTAGTCATATCAGTGATGCCTCAGGACATGCAATGTCAAACAGTTGCCCTTTGCAATAATCCTCCTACTGGAACTTGTCACTCTCAGAGGAAATCAGGACTCTTAGACAAGATACTTCATGACAGAATCAAGCAATTATTGAAAGAGAAAGAGGTGTTTCTAACCAGTAGGAATCCAGTAGTATTTCTATTTGTGCTGCAAGATTTAAATGCTGAACTATTTTCTCCTGCTCTTTTCTGATAGATTACTTGCAGAACTTTTCTCACACCTGGGTTTTGTTTACAAAATGGATCGTTCCATTCCCAAGCCTCTCATTTCTTGGCTCTATGACTCCAATTCTCAAATGCAACAAAGATTCACTTTTTTTTTAAATAATGCAAGAATGAGAGAATCAGCAGCTGTTTCTGGGCTTCAGCTTCCGGTAACCCCAGACAGAATGGCCAGAGTAAAAAAAATGATTGGAATGGTTACATTTGTTTACATCTGGAAAACATGTTTTGGCCCCTGCTGTGGAGAACTAACTAGATATAGTATATGTGTGTGTATGTCTGTGTGTGTGAATGTGTGTGTGTGTGTATGTGTGTACACACACACACACACTCCTAAATCCTCTAGGTGGCTTGAATACAAAGTACAAAATTAACTCTCAGCAATTCACTCTAAACTATTTTTTTTTAATTTCTATACTGATACCATGCTATAGATCAGAACAGGTCATAATTTAATGTGCCTTTACTAAATACTATAAATCACAAAGCTAACAAGGCCAACTATTGTAAGCATTGTTGATTGTTAAAGAATGTCTATCATTGACAGGAAAAATGGAGTGATGCACTTGTTCGCTTTTAGACAGGTCTACTGTCACAGCAGAATAGTAGCACACATTATCCTGCCTGGAGAGAAGACCAAAATACAGTTGTGTTGACTGAATTCACATATATTTTGTCTTCTTTTTCCTCTCTCTTTTGGATCAAAGAGATGGGAGAACGTGTAGAAATGGTTGTACTGTACGCTGAGAAAGGCCACAGACACTTGCGCGCCTAAGAAAGCACCTGTACTGTTGACACCACTCAAAGACTTGTCTCTGTCATAGAAGAAAAGGGTAATCTCCCTCTCCTCTGAATCCATCATTTGGATACTATGGTGGTCCAGGTAAAGCCACATTTGCCTCATACAACCAAAGACATTTGAGGATGAAAAGAAATCCATTGAACGTTGCTTCACATGCATCATTCATAACCATGACCAAGGTAAGCAGAGAAAAACAACAAGAAAAAAATCAAAGAAACAGTTGGTCCACTAAAGAAAGAAGATGGCAAAGAAGTAACAGACAACACAGACAAAACAGAGCTACTGAACACGTTCTTCGCATCAGTCTTCACACAAAAGGAAACTGCAGCTCAACTACCCAGCAACACAAATATAAAAAACAGATTTGAAGCAAGACTCAACCTAAGCAAAAATACAGTAAGAGATCACCTATCTGAACTTAACGAATACAAAGCACCAGGACCAGACGGATTACACCACAGAGTCCTAAAAGAAGTAGAAGTCATTTCGGAACCACTGACCACATCTTCCACAAATCCTGGAATGCAGGGGAACTCCCCGAGGACTGGAAAAGAGCTGACGTGGTCCCCATCTACAAAAAAGGTAAAAAAACAGACCCAGGAAACTACAGACCAATCAGCCTAACATCAATACCTGGGAAAATACTGGACAAAATAATTAAAAACCAGATCTCCCATCATCTAGAAACAAACCAAGTAATAACCAACAGCCAACACGGATTTGTTAAGAACAAGTCATGCCAAACCAACCTCATTTCATTCTTCAACACTGTGACCAAATTAGTAGACCAGCGAAATGCAGTAGACATAATATACCTGGACTTCAGCAAAGCATTTGACAAAGTAGACCACAACCTACTTCTTCATAAGCTAGAAAAAAGCGGAATAGACAGCTACACAACCAGATGGATTAACAACTGGCTGACCAACCGTACCCAGCGAGTAGTCCTCAATGGCTCTAAATCCACATGGAGAGAAGTAAGCAGTGGCGTACCACAAGGTTCCGTCCTAGGCCCAGTACTCTTTAATATCTTCATAAATGACCTAGATGAGGGAATAGCAGGAGAATTAACCAAATTTGCAGATGATACCAAGCTGGCGGGAGTAGCAAACACCCCAGAGGACAGACTCAAAATCCAGAGGGACCTTGACAGACTCGAACACTGGGCCCAAACCAATAAAATGAAATTTAACACGGAGAAAAGTAAAATTCTACACCTAGGTAAGAAGAATCAAAAATACACATACAAACTGGGCGAAACCACACTCAATAGCAGCGATTGCGAGAGGGCTCTTGGAGTCTTGGTAGACAGCCAACTAAATATGAGCCAGCAGTGTGCAGCAGCAGCCAAAAAGGCCAATGCAGTCCTGAGCTGCATAAATAGAGGGATACAATCAAGGACCAGAGAGGTACTAGTACCACTCTATAAAGCCTTGGTCAGACCACACCTAGAGTACTGCATCCAGTTTTGGTCACCACACTACAAAAAAGACATTGAAACCCTAGAGAAAGTGCAGAAGAGAGCAACCAGGATGATAAAGGGTCTGGAAAATAAAACATACAAAGAGCGGTTGCAGGAACTGAGCTTGGACAGTCTGGCGAAGAGAAGGACCAGGGGTGACATGATAGCAGTGTTCCAATACTTGAGGGTTGCCACAGAGAGGAGGGGGTCAGGCTGTTCTCTATGGCACCAGAAAGCCAAACAAGGAATAATGGATGGAAGCTGACCAAGGAGAGATTCAACCTGGAAGTGAGGAGAACTTTCTGACGGTGAGAGCGATCAACCAGTGGAACAGCTTGCCAGAGGAGGTTGTGAGAGCCCCAACACTTGCGACCTTCAAGGGGAGACTGGACTGCCATCTGTCTCAAATGATGTAGGAACTCCTGCTTGAGCAGGGGGTTGGACTAGATGACCTACAAGGTCCCTTCCAACTCTAATAATAAATCTAAATCTAAAGAAAAGGGTAATCTCCCTCTCCTCTGAATCCATCATTTGGATACTATGGTGGTCCAGGTAAAGCCACATTTGCCTCATACAACCAAAGACATTTGAGGATGAAAAGAAATCCATTGAATGTTGCTTCACATGCATCATTCATAACCATGACCAAGGTAAGCAGAGACAGAGAGTTAAGCACTATTTAAAAAATGATGGGACAGAGGGAAACAAGTTAGCTCAGGGTTAGGTCCTGCTGTGTGGCACAGACTGAATAAAGTGTTCTTCTTCCCTCAGCTTCTGTCACCCAAGAACTTAAAGCACAAAGTAAGAAATGTAGTGGAAAACATAATGGCCAGAGTGTTAATAACTGAAGAACAAGATCTAAATCTGTACTCAGAGCATAATTCATGGCATAAAAATCATACTTTCTCTTTTATACATACATTTTATACATTTTGTACAATGTAACAAATAAATATTATTAGTAAGCAGAATCATAGCTAATGATGGTAAGTGGAAAAACCCTCCAAAACTGTGACTATATAGCTCTTACTTTTATTAGAAAATCTGGTTTGATTCAGCTATTTCAGCTGATTTATTAGGAAAACAAACACTAAGAATTCACTTAATTCACTTAACTTTGCCAGTTTGAGGACTCTAATATCACTGTCAAAATGCAGTTTGCTCTGTGCATTATTTCCAACCAGAAGGCTAGAATTGGCACAAGTGACTGGATTTTCCAAGACACTTTTTACCTTAAGGCAGGAGTGTAGAATTAAAATATTTTGTCTGAAAAATTCCTGACAACCAAAATGACGTGTTACATTATATATGCATCAGAGCAATGCCAAATCCCAAAATGATGGGGCCACCCCTTTTCAGCCCTTATTCTTCCCAACAATCCTAACATTCATAAAGTAGGGGGGAGGCATCTGAAGTCCTGGAATCACCCTTCTGTCAGGCCGAAGCCATTTTACTTGGGGTCTTTGGCCTGCCATACTTTATGCTATTTTAAAATGTATTCTTTGCTATGGGAATTTGGGAGGGGTCATTGCATGAGGGATATCTGCATGAAGCCATAACAAATTCCTTCTAGATTGTCAAGGTCATCCTTTGTCTTTGCACTCCTGCATCTGCACGGAAGGAGATGGGAGTTGCTGCCAAGTTGGCAGATGAAGATTGGTCAACGTGATGGACTTGGGGGTGTCGGGACAAGGGCTTGAACTTTCAACTGGGTGGGGAAACCCCTGGAACTTCAGATTCGGGTTTCTCCCAGATGTGCCAACATGGCTCTGCTAATAAATTGGAACTTTGAGGAATATTTTGCCTCGGACTCTGATTTAATTTTCGATGCTATTTGGAACCCTGACACCTTCAGCCACAGATGCTGCAAACTGATAGCATGGTCACCCTGCTATGCTTTGAGATAGGAAACAGACAAAAACAAAGCTTTTTAAAAACATAAAGAAAAAAAATTAAGAAGCCCCAAAACAAATAAGTAGAAGCACCCAGGCCTATCATGTTTGTCACATGGCTAGATCCATTTTGTAGAAGTGTTCCACACAATGTGCCCCACCTTTTATGCCCCCAAATGTGGGCCCCCACAGGTACAGAAAACTGTAATTTGGACTCCAGTCATAGTAGCGGATATTTTTAAATATGTTCTCCTGTGCTATTTTTTTCCCTAAAGAAAATATATTTTATGCCATAGAAAAGAGTATACTGAATATGCTGCAAATCCTTTCTCTCTCTGGCAAACTCTCTCTATTTCTGGCAAACCGTAACTAGAAAAATCTGCCGCCTGGGCTCTGAAGCCAGTACAAAACATTTCATTTACATAATGCATCCAAAACAAAGCTTAGAGAGACAAAATACTATTTCCATACCCTATAATGTCATTTTCCATTTTAAATTACCATCATCTTAGACTTTCATTAATGAAAAAAGAGCAGACTGTGACATTTGCACTGTTTCTTCCATTTTTCCACTGTGGAACTTTTAGGCGCTTTGGATGTTGCAAGGAATATTATTGGGCAGCAGGCATGAAAGAAGGAAGATCTCCAGCACAGAGTGAGCCAGTTCAACCTCTCTCACATCATCTCTCTTTCATGCCGTCATCTCAGAAGCATAAAAGCAACCCCTCTCACAGACACACAAAAGATCTTGGTCCATCAATTGTCAACCTTTAAGGCTCAGAAGCACAAAGAGATAATGAAAAAAAGGGCAGAAGCAAGAAAGTGGCAGCTTCTGTAATGAACCGTATCTAGAAAGATTTTTCATTAAAGCATCGTGGCCGGAAATTATGCCGGTACCTGTTTAAATGCTCTTTTGTCTGTTTCATAGTGAGCCAGTTTCATTTCTCTTCAGAGATTGACTTCCCATGTGTTTATTAATTATTAATGCTATCTGTATTTTCAACTAAATGCGCAAGTTTAGGCATCCCTGGAGTTTCAATGAAACTCCAAATGAGCTGTAGCTGACAGCATCCCTACAGGGATGAAGTTAGAATAGAATAGAATAGAATAGAATAGAATAGAATAGAATAGAATAGAATAGAATAGAATAGAATTCTTTATTGGCCAAGTGTGATTGGACACACAAGGAATTTGTCTTCGGTGCATAAGCTCTCAGTGTACATAAAAGATATAAGTGATAAATCATGATCATAGTCATCATAAATACATTCATCAAGAATCATAAGTTACAACACTTAGTGATAGGCATAGGATACTAAATAAGCAATTAAAACCATACTAGGAAACTAAATAAAACAATATAAATTGTAAAGATACAAGCAACAAGATTACAGTCATAAGTAGAAAAGGAGATAGGTAATAGGAAGGATAAGAATAATAATAATAGTAATACAGTCTTAGTAAATAGTTTTGCAGATTTGAACATTTACTTTTATGTGTAGTTGACAAGTTCAAAATAAGAAAATGTTGTTTATGGCAAGTGCAAAAGATCCTTCCAGTCAGTAGTTTATTAATAACTTCTTTGATAGAAATGAGCTTCTGAACATTTCTCATAGGCAGCTAAGAATAATTGATTTTGGAGTATTTTCCTACTCATCCCTAGAGAAGATTTTTTTAAAAACTCAGAAATACTTTTTAGGTCTTCTTGCACATACCACATGCTTGAGATCTGCATTCAGATTTTCTATAATATTCAAGACTGGGCATTTGGAAATTTACTTTTTCATTCTATGAATTCTTCATTGGGAAGATGGTTTGGGACCTTACTTTCTGACAATTCTCCCATACAGACCATTGTTCTATAAGCAATTTTGTACGGTGAAGCTACTCCAGTATCAGCCAAACTTTTCATTAGGTTATTTGCAATGATCAGTGAGTTCTTTGTGACCCAAAGTAGAAGAAGCAAACTGGGATTTTGACAGAGTTTTGTTCTTTGCTTTATTTAGATTTTATCCAAAGAATGTTTCCTAAATCTGATGTGGAATGAAATGTTGATATCATGTACAATAATTATATTATATTCTACATTATTTCATGCCTCAGATTATCCTTTTGATTGATTATTTAACGACTCCAATTTTCTGTAATAATAGAAGTTAATCTCAAAAAAATAAAAGGTCTCTCACATCCTAATCTTTAAATTATTATTAGAAACAAACTTCATATTCTCAATGATACCTTGACATTAGCTGGCACAATAACTAGTTAACGAGGGAGACACTTCCTTACCCGGTGGAGATTCTCAGAGATTCAGAATATATTTTGCTAAATTAAAACTTGAAACTAAGATAACCTTCGAGGTCCTGTGTTGTTAAAGTTTCAGAATTTAGTAAGGGTCAGTGTAGGCCAATAAGGAAAACACAGAACAAAATCAAAAGTCTGTGGTATAATGCAGTATTATGCAATATAAATGAGCGCTGACTCCAGTTTTAAAGGTTGGACTTGGCTAAATGTCTGCAAAAGGCTTTAATGCCACTAACAAGATGAAATCATATTCCAAGGATCCAAATTCTGCACCTGCAGCCACTAGTATTGATCTGACCAGTCTAAGAGAACATCACAGCTGTTGCAGTGAAAGCCAAAGAGTAGACAGAAGGCAGGTTTTGTGAAGAGGCATCTTGTCAATTATAGAGTTATTATTCATGAATACTTCTAGTAGTGAGCAAAATTCAGATGAAAGATGGCAACTTGTAGCATAACAGCTTATATTAGAAGTTATACAGGCCTAAACCTTGTTCACCTCTGAGCCTTATTTGAAAGGTGCATCTGACTCTGTACAAATCTCTGAATGAAAATGCGTACTGTTCTGCTTATTGAATTCAACTATTTTTAATTGTTCATTTAGAATCTTGGCTTAGATTGGATCTAAGGACTGCCTATCAATTTCACTGTTAGTGCCTTTATTGATTTGAATTTTAAATAGTTGACAAATCTGTTACAATTTTGAGGTAAAACTTCATTCATGTTTCCTTTAATGGAGCTTTTTTAAAAAATAGGAACTGGTGAGGTATATGTTTGTCAAGATGCTGACAGCTGGGACCTGCACAACACATCTAAAGGCGCATGCAATATTTTTTCTGTCCAATAGCTATATTTAAAACTTATCAGATATTTTAGAGGCTACATTCTAAAGAATATGGATAAGGGAGAGTAAAAGATGATGTTCTGAGTGAAACTAAATGTGATTTCATTTAGATATACATTTAATTAAAATCATGTTGTATCAATTAAATACAATGAATATGGTTACTCGCAATATATTTAATAATTTCCCATTTCAGTCCTATCAAAAACTGAAATTTAGTAGTAAATTTTTGAGAGGATTTTACTCAAGGCTTTGGGACACTAGTTATCACTCCTACCCTAAATAATCACCAAGATTCTTTCACCTGTTCCACAAGTGACAAAAGCTTGTAGATTGTTTATATTTTTATTCACTTTTCAATTTGAATTTCAAGTCAATTAATGGTTTTGACATTACAAGAAACAAATAAAAGTAACTTATTTCTACATAATGGTGTGAGTACAATTATATATTATTCTTGCTAATGAAAAAAATAATCAGCAAAATGTTTTTGAAAGTGATTCTTTTAATATATAACCTACTGATCACACTTTCATTTCTTTCCCAAGAGAAATCCATGTCTTAGAAAATGTACTAATAGGTATTACTTAAAAAATAAACACTTTTTTTCTTTCAGTTAAAATTTTATAGAACTATATCGAGTGTTTTCTCATAACTTTTAAACAGAATTACATATTTTATTATTCCAGCAAAATTGTGGTAAAATGTTTACTAAATACAAAGCAATAATCACAATATGCTACCATAAATTTAGATAAGATCCAATATGTATAACCATATAATTTGGCTTAGCTTGCCAAATTAAGTCTACTCCCCAATAGCATGAATAAAAAAAGAACAATAAGGCGACCTTCCTTTAATAAACCATGAATAGCTACATTATCCCTAACAAAAGTTAGTGTAGGAATAAATTCATAGAGCACATTTGCAAAATCATATGGTAGTAAGGCTAAGAATGTTATCTGAAACTGGACTATAATCAAGATTTACAACTATCTTAAGATGAAACCATGGCTTTGACATACACACCAGAAACAAATATTTCATGCAATCTCGTATCATCCAAATCAAATTAATTCTCCTTTCCAGCTATCAGAACAAAGTTGTGTACACATTATACACATTAGTAATCAAGTAAAGAGCTTTCAGCTTCATTTATACAATATGCCAAGCTTATTTGTTATAACCTTGATTGGTGTGCTGTGTCTGTGTCCCTGAAGCTGTTGCAGATTCAGCTAGGTTTACAGTGGTGGGTTCCTACCAGTGCGGTCCACTCTATAGCACCGGTAGCAGCCCGCTGGTGATGTCACAGTACCGGTGCGGTCGATTGCCGGTGCCTGGGCGCCGGCATTTTTTTAAATGCCTAAAGCTTCCCAAAGTGGGCATTTTCCGAAAGCTTAACCTTTTATACTGTTAATTTTATACAGTTTTATACTGTTATTCTTTAGATGAAAACATTGAGGACTGTTAAAAGATACTGTTCTTTTAACAGTCCTCAATATTTTTGTCTAAGGAATCCATGACTGAAACCAAAAATGCTGTATGAGATTTGCTTGTCTTTTAACTATAGCATTTTCTGCATATAGCAATAGCAATAGCACTTAGACTTATATACCGCTTCATAGTGCTTTACAGCCCTCTCTAAGCAGTTTACAGAGTTCAGCATATTGCCCCCAACAATCTGGGTCCTCATTTTACCCACCTCGGAAGGATGGAAGGCTGAGTCAACCTTGAGCCGGTGAGATTTGAACAGCTGAACTGCTGAACTAGCAGTAGCCTGCAGTGCTGCATTTAACCACTGCACCAACTCGGCTGGAAATATAAAGGTTGCTGTGTTGCCATGGTGTAACACACACTTTGTATGCAAAGCTTTTAGATTTAGATTTATTATTAGAGTTGGAAGGCACCTTGTAGGTATAAAATAGCAAAAATAGTAGTAGTATCTCTCTGAAATAACTAATATATGAGCGGCAAGCCACGCCCACCTGGTCACATGGCTGGCAACCCACACCCACCCAGTCACATGGCTGGCAAGCCACACCCACAAAATAAGCCATGCCCACAGAGCAGTAGTAAAAAAATTAGGAACCCGTCCCTGGTTAGTTACATGTGTTCTGCAGGGTACATTCAATAACCAGGTTAAATAAGCATAATGTATAAACACAATAATAGGATTTGTCTTGTATCACATGTAACTGGGTCAGTAGAAGAGCTAATGTGTAGTGGGAACTTCAAGAAAGAACTTTCATTAAATTTGTCACCTAACCCCAAGCATTTAGCACCAAATGAGTTAAGCATAGTGGGAAGATGCAAAAGCGACTGCTCACTGTGGAGTTCACTACTTTCACTTCTTTTGAATCTGAGAAGAATACTCTACATAGAGATGTACTGAAAATCAGAGTCTCTCACTCAGTCCCGCATTAATCTCTCTAGCAATTTGATCTCTGTAACCCCTCCCAGAGGTAACAGCCTTTCAATTTCCTTTCCATTGGCTGGTGGACTACAATAATGAACTTTTCAAGATAGAACTCATGATAAGTTACTAGCATCAGTGATGGGTTCTAAATCCCATTGCTACTGCCTGCGTGACACTTCTGTGCATGCACAGAAGCTTCGGCGCATGAGCAGAAGCGTCCAGGGGGGCGGAGCCTCCTGCCGCCGCTGCTACCGGTTCGTAGAACTGGACTGTACCGGTAACAACCCACCGCTGACTAGCATGTGATGCCAAACTTACTGGGAGAAGGAAAGTCTAAGTTATTTATGTCATAGCAACAGGCCCATAGAATCTGATGAGAGCAATAATTGTGAACTTGCTGCAGTTTAGTTGTTGTTTTATTTTTGTTGGTGTGCTGCGGGCTTTTTCTAAAATGAAAGTGATATAGTTGGTCCTTCCCCATCTGCAGCCTGTGATTCTTATAACAACTCCAACATCATGTCCTGTGTTTTTGTTTTTCCTTTTTCTAAAGCAAGCAGAAATAATGCCAGTCCAGATCCTACGAAACTGACTGAAATACATGCAGGGAAGAAAGGAAATAGCAAACCATTGATTTTTTGTTTTGTCTGGCCATGTACCATGGATAAAACTCTTAGTCTTAACACTTGAAGGATATGTGCCAAGAATTTCCATTTCAAACAATGATTTATACTTTATAGTCTGGCTGCAGGCAGTCCTTAACAGTCATAACAAGAATAGTTCCTGGTTACGTATTAAGACTGCATAAAGCCAAATTTACTACAAACATCAAGCACTTTATATGATATTATTTTTCATTTTTAAAATTTAAAAATGAAGTAAAACATGCAGGGATGCTATACATGTAAAAAGGGACTTTGATCATACAGTTGCAGCTGTCATCTTAGCTTTTTTTTTTAGTTCAGATGTCCCTCAAACTACGCGCAAAGATCATCAAGGCTCATAAGAGAATCATAAATTATATTAGTACTCGGACTATTGTGTTCAGAATGGTTTGTAATTGTCTGAAATTCTCACTTGGCCAATTAGTCAATAACCTCTTGTTCCCATACCATTTAATCAAGTAAGTAAAAAAATTAGAGTAATATATTTGGAATCTTTCATATTGCTGAATTTTTTTTCATACCTACTGTATATAGTTAGATACATTTATTGGATTCCAGTTTGTTCCAACTACACTAAAAATTATTTCCCATTTGAAAGGCAGGCAAAGATAATGGATATGTTTTACTAAATTCTTTGATTAGTTCTGAAATTCTACCGTTTCTTTCCTTGTGTCATTTATTCTGAAATGAATCCTATTAAACTCAGTGAGGGAGTTACTTCTTGAAAAAAATGTTTTAAGATGTTAGCTTAATCCTACGTCTGCTTTTCTGGGTAAGCTCTCCTGAATAGAGTGGAAGTTAATTCTGAATAAAAAGCATAAAATTGGGCAGTATTTTTTCCTCTTCTTTACATACTAACGTATACTTTGTAAATGTCAATAATGTTTTTAATTGCTGTATCATAAAACATTAGACATCAGATTAGGCATAGTTATAAATTAGGTCCTTCCAGAAATTCAACCTTGCAATCAAGATCTAGATAACAACTGGAACTCCAAGGACTCAATACTCTTAGATAAGTTACTTTTATTGCAGACAAGAAAGGAATCATACTGTATGTGTATATGGACTCGATTTGTCTACTGCAGGACACAGAAATCAAACTGTAGCTCTCAGAGTTTCAATGTTAAGCCGTTTCCTTTTCCTTAGACTTTTGGCTGTTTTGCTCCCAGCTTTGAGAGTGAAATTCACCTATTCCATATTTACACAATGCCTGTCAGGGTTCCAAGCAACATCTCCAACAGAATCAAAACTCCGAATCAAAGTATATACTGTATTTATTAGGCATGTCATATTGGCACACCTGGGAAAACCCGACTCTGATCCCCCTCAGGTTTTTCCCTTAATTAAAAGTATATTTTTCCTCCCCCTGCCCAAGCATCCCATCACATGGTCCAATCAGGTCACAGTCCAAAGTTCAACTGGTCTCGTATTCCCGCCTCCTGGCACTTGGTGGGAATGTCCTTGGTTCTCAGAGAGAAGATTTTTATTTTTGTTACAATCCCCTCTCTATCTCTACCTCCCACCTCCCATTCCCACAGCTCGATGGCTTTCGCTGTGGCAGACCTGAAGAGACCAGGGAAAATGGCTCCAGGGCTGACAGTCTCTATTAACAATATTGGTTCTGGTCTTAAAACTTCAGAACTTACATAAAGGGAAAAACAGACACATTGCATTTATCAAGCTTTTAATACAGAATAGTCTGGATAAAATCATATTTCTTTATAAGTTATGATAAACATTGAATTTTTAGAAGGAAAAAAAATCAGAAAAATCCACATTGTAATGATTATTTTATCAAGTTTTTTTTAACTGAAGTTCCTGAATTGAAAACTGGACTGATTGATAGACTTTGTTGCTGACTCAAAAAAATCTAAGTGTTATTTTGATCAGAATCATTTCATGAAGTAAATTAAGATAGGTTTTTTTTTTAATGTGGTGCCCTTTGAAGTTAGCAATGCCCTTATTATTCAGAAAACTATTGAAGACCTGGCTGTTTTTTAAGACTGTGGGGACATGATAATTGCCTGATTTTATTTTCATTTAATTTGTTCTTAGTTTTGAATGCTTTGCTGTTCTAGTCAGCGATACCTTTTATGTGCTTTTTATATTCACACATGCACTCACACTGTAAACCTGTGCAATCCGTGAATTTTTAACCAAAATATGAAAAATGTGCCTTCCACAAATAAGCCAAACTCATTTTGGTGTGTGTATGTGTATTTTGGGGTCTAAAATTCTCAGCGTATCTACAAGAATATACAGCAGCTTTATAGCTATAAGCCAGCCAGAGTCATTTGGGAATTGGTTGACCTATTAAATAAACGCAATACAGTAAAATTGGAAGGGGTACAGAAGAAAACAAAACAATTTTCCTACTGAACAGAAATCTATTAAAAATACTATCATTTACTTTTACAGATTATAAACAGAATGAAGACTGTGATAGCACCTTGTTTCACTTCTGATAACAGTATTACTGTGATGCAATGTGGTACAGAGTGGCCGGAAGGAAGGGTTTGTTTTTTCTCAAGGAGCTAAGAGGCAGATTAGCCAGGAATACAGGAAGACAGCCAGGACAGATCCTTCCTAATCATTCACAGGGTATATCTATTAGTTATGCAGATTTGTGCTTTAGTCCGGCAAATTTCGGGTCTATAGGTGAGCAACAATAAAGGAACTACACTGTGAAACTCCTCTTGTCATTCTTGCTTCTTGCACCTGACAATTATGGAAGAACTAACCTTAGACTGTCTATAGTCGACCTCACCCCATTCCTAAGAGGTCTGTAACAGTGGTGGGTTCCTACCAGTGCGGCCCGGTGCGTAGCTCCGGTAGAGAGCGGCCGATTGCGCAATTTGCACGCGACTGCTCCGGTGCCGTCTTCGCCAGTCCGTCACACGCATCGCCATCTTTTTCTAAGAATTTTTGGGCTTTTTTGCTTCTGTGCATGCGCGGAAGCAAAATCTTGCTGAAATCTTGCGAGGGGACGCGCGCAAGAGAGATTTCGGTGAGATTTTATTTCTGCACATGCGCGGAAGTAAAATCTCGCTGAAATCGCACACACACACACGTCCCCTTGCGAGACTTTGGCGAGATTTTGCTTCCGCGCATGCGCAAAAGCAAAATTGCACGAGGGGGCGTGTGCACGTAGAGAGCGCACGGAATGTGAAGATGCGCGCGCAGCGCACCGGTATCAGTAAGTGAGCAACCCGCCCCTGGTCTGTAAGGGGCGTGCATAATCGCACCATTGTGCCTACCGTCCCTGTCCTACTGTCCTATTGCCTAATTTACCTGTACCTACTTTGCTAATGTTTATGTTTATACCAATACCTACTATCTTGTACATGTTTGACAAACAAATAAATAAATAAATAAATAAATTATTTGGGTTAAATAATACTAGCCAAACACTAATGGTTCCAATTTGTATTTTGCTATGTTTTCTTTCGGTCGGAAGGATTATAAAGCTTCGTTTACTTGATGGGAAGGGTGTCAAACATGTAGATTATTCAGGCCAGATTGTGATGGGGTTGCAATTATAACTAAAATCCACTTCAGTCTTTTCAGTTACAGAATCTATAACTATACCTTCATATACAGTTATATGAACTGTACAGAGAAGGAAATTGAAAAAGATGAACTATCAAATGTATGGACATTGTTTAATGAGTTGCCTAATACAGGATTTGCAGAAAAGTTTTAATTATTAACATAGAAAAATTGACATGAAAAGGATCATTCACCTACCGTGGCTTGCAAAACAATTTTGGTTGAACATAAAACAGAAGCTGTTTTCTGGAAAAAAAACCTCCATAATCTAAAATTGCTAGAGAAAAAAAAACTGTCAAAAGTAGTGACAAGATTTTCTTTCCCCTTTAAAGTGTTTTGCAACCAGTTTTAAATATTTCAGCTTTATCATAAGTATTGGGCAATCAAATTATTTTATAAATACCTTCATGCCAAAAGTGTTAAATCTTATGTCCTATCTTTGCAATTATGACAGTCTAATATGTAAATTGCATTTATAGCAGAGGTGGGTTCCTGCCGGAGCTGTCCAATGCGCAGCTCTGGTAGGAAGCGGCCGATTGCGCAATTTGCGCGCAACCGCTCTGGAGCCCTCTCTGCCAGTCCATTGCACGTGTCACCATTTTTTTCTGTGAATTTTTGGGCGATTTTGCTTCTGCGCATGCGCAGAAGCAAAATCAGGCTGAAATCTCACGCGCATGTATGTCCCCTCACAAGATTTCGGCGCAATTTTGTTTCCGCGCATGCGCGGAAGCAAAATCGTGTGAGGGGGCATGCGCGCATAGCAAGCACACGCGCGCCCGAAGTGTGGAGATGCGCACGCAGCGCACCGGCACCGGTAAGGAAGCAACCCGCCGCTGATTTATAGACTGCATAAATTCCCACTAGGCTAGCTAAGGTAATTTAAATTAACATCCAAAAACATATGCAATTGTTATCATGGCTACAAATGTCCATCAAAATATTTATTTGGTGTAAGAGGCAGCTTTTGAATGCTTTTGCAGATCAGTAGATTTTTGTGGCTCTCAGCATGCTGCCTGAGGAATTCTGGGAGTTGAAGTCCACATTTCTTAAAGTTGCCATGTTTGAAAAACACTGGGCTAAAAATATGGAGAATTTAATAAGTAATTATTGCTCCAAGAATTTGACCTGCATGGGGCAAAAGCATTTCCCCATACCCATGATTAAAATAAAACAACTTTGTACTGCTTCTGTAATTCTGGACCTGTATGAACGGTTTCAGCTGCTTAAACTATTTTCTTTCTGGCTCAACTGTAATGGATTCAGAATTGCATAAAGGCAGCCTTTGCATTTCTAATGTTGAAGCTCTGCAACAGTATCTCTAACCAAGCTTGCACAGGAATTCTTAGAATTTCAAGGCTATGAAAATCTTATTGATTTAGTATAGAGATGAAGGTTGTATTAATATGATATACTTCTTACAAAGCTTGCACAGGAATTCTTAGAATTTCAAGGCTATGAAAATCTTATTGGTTTAGTATAGAGATGAAGGTTGTATTAATATGATATTTGATTTATTATTAGAGTTGGAAGGGACCTTGTAGGTCATCTAGTCCAACCCCCTGCTCAAGCAGGAGTTCCTACACCATTTGAGACAGATGGCAGTTCAGTCTCTCCTTGAAGGTTGCAAGTATTGGGGCTCTCACAACCTCCGCAGGCAAGCTGTTCCATTGGTTGATCGCTCTCACCGTCAGAAAGTTTCTCCTCACTTCCAGGTTGAATCTCTCCTTGGTCAGCTTCCACCCATTATTCCTTGTCTGGCTTTCTGGTGCCATAGAGATATATACTTCTTACAAAGTACAGTATATGTAAACTTTAAAAACAATTTATTTCCTGTTGACCATATTCATTCAGTGCTGCTCCCATCTACATTTTCAATTATTTTTTACTCCATTTTCATGTACATTTATAATCTCAAGTCAGCTTTCCAATACAAGGTTTATTACTCAACAGGAAGATAAAAAGGTAAACTGACAGACCTCTAGCAACAATACACAACATAACTGTCACTTTGAAAGTTGCAGAGTGAGTTAGAATTTAGGGCTCCTTGCAAATAGTTGCTGCTGAAATTATGATGGGGGCATTTGGATGCTAAAACTCCCATCCAGATCATGTGTACAGTTTTCCCCACATGTAATTATGCTCATTCATGTTGAATGCCTGCGGGGAAACCACCCTCACTATTACAATTGTGGAACATCGATAGGGTATTATCTAGATTCACAGGATCCAAATAGGATTACTATACTAACATACCAAGCTATTTAGAGAAAGTGGTATACAGCATAATGATATGAAAAGAAAAAAAGCATATTTAGAAAGTTTCCATAACTGAAAACTCTTGAATTCTCTAATATAGATTAGTTTGAAAATGTGTTCAGCTGAGTATTTGTGCAAACCTTTCTCAAAACCTCAAGCTACATACAGATCAATAAAACAGCCAGCTGAACACATAGGGATATTGGGTCTGGGGGTTGCTAGTGCATTTTATTATCTCATTGAATTAGGTTACTTTTTTGCATTGAAGGGGAATATCTGCAGTGTTATCTAAAATCGGCAATAAGGCAATGCCATGGGGATTGGTATGACATCAGCCACGAGAATATCAATCAATACAATCAACATACTCCCTTATTTGAATGTTTTGGAGTTCTAGTCTCAAGCTGGCAAATAATGGCAATGAATAGAAAGACATGCCAAAGGCAAGGAATGCAAAAACAAAAGAAAAGGTGAAACTAGACAATTTCCCACACAGCTCACATGCAGACCATCTTTAGAGAGCTACACCCACCTTACCGTTTAAGCAAAAGTTTCAGTGAGCTGTTTCCATATTTTTTGGGATGCAAACACTGATTCAGAAGTATTTATAAATAAAAATTTTCATGTATACATTTTTTGCATGTATTTTCATAGAAGCAAAATTTGAGATTTGGGGGATCATAGGCTTGGAAGGGACTTTAGAGGTCTTTTAGTCCAGGGGTCTCCAACCTTGGCAACTTTAAGCCTGGAGGACTTCAACTCCCAGAATTCTGGGAGACCCCTGTTTTAGTCTATCCCTCTGCCCAGCGCGGGAATCCTCATACCCCCCTTTTCTTTTTTAGCAGTCAGTTTTCCACTGTTTTCATGTTACTGTTTCTTATGATTAGCCTGTGAGAAACCAAACCAATTCATCAAACAAACAAGCCACCAACACAGGTGATATTCTTCCCTAGCTTTCCAGGAACGCAGCCAAATATACCACTGGAAACTAAACTACCTTTTCTTGTTCTTTCTTAGATTACTAGGTAACTTGTATTGATGAATACAAAGATGCTGCTCAGTGGTCATGCTTCACACAGGTAGAAATAAACGAGGCAGAGATCAGAGATAATTTTAAATTGTATTCTCATTTTCTAGGACATCCTAGTCCTTGTTTTATTTTCTTTTTATGGAGCAAATTAAATAGACTCAGACAGCAGCTAGAAAGATAGGTAATCCATCATCCCTTAATCAGAGGCGGGTTCCTAATTTTTTTACTACCACTCTGTGGGCGTGGCTTATTTTGTGGGTGGGGCTTGCCAGCCATGTGACCGGGTGGGCATGGGCCTCGGGAGTTTGGCAGCGGCGGAGAAGCAGGGGGGCATTGCCCACCCGCAATGCAGCCCCCCCCCGCAGCGGGAGCAGCAAAACTGCGGCAGCGGTTCTTCTAGGAGGCTCCGTCCGGCCTGAATGCTTCTCCCCATTCGATGATCCTAGGATCCTGCCGCGCACTCCCCCTCCCCTCAGCAGCTCGAGAAGCCTCGAACGTGCGAAAATGCCTCGGATCATCACCGCGCGTTCGTGACTTCTCGGACTGCTGAAGGGAGGGGAACTGAGATAGATCCTGCCGCCCATTCCCCCTCCCCTCAGCAGCTCGAGAAGCCTCGAACATGCAAAAATGCCTAGGATCATCACTGCGTGTTCGTGGCTTCTCGGACTGCTGAAGGGAGGGGAATGGAGATAGCTCCTGCCACCCGTTCTTTCAGCGTCTCACGCGCTCCCTCAGCCATCCTCCCCTGCTTGGACTCACTGTGGGGCAGGAAGGCAGCGCATGTGCAGTGCCGGAAGCTCGGCTTCTGGGCATGCGCAGAAGAATATTTTTTAAAAAAAAAATTAAAAAAAAATGGCGGCACCTAGGCACCGGCAACCGACCGCACAGGTACTGTGATGTCACCAGAGGGTCGCTACCAGTGCTATAGAGTGGACTGCACTGGTAGGAACCCACCACTGGGACTCCCTTTGTATAGATAAGCAGAGAATATCTTGTCCTCGTCATGTCATTCTGTTCCAATTCCACAATCACACACAGACACACATCGCTTTGGCATCTTCGTATAGTTGTGTAATATACACATTTATAATAATAAAGTATAATATATAAATATGTAATTATTATATGCACTATATGAACATGGAGATTCAGGGAGAGATGAATGGTAAAAGTAGAATGAAAAAGACACCATCCTTGGCCTAAGGGATTCCTTAGATTCCTGCAAACCTAAAACAGGAAGGAAGAAGAAACACCAGGCTGGTCATATGGGAAAGCAGACTAATATCCTTTCAACAGACTTAGAATTACAAACAAATAATGGGTTTATTGTTAAATCCTTAATGAGATTTATTAAATGAATGTGAGTCAAATATTCCCCAATCTACAAAGCACTTATTGCTTTCCTTTTAATATACAGCAGTCTGGCCAGAATGAGCATGTGACTATAATAATATGTTGCTGTTTTGCAATGAAACAGCAAGCAAATTTAATGATCTTTCATATAAAAAGTGTGTTTAAAAGAGCAGGGGGAAAAATGCCACATTAAGTGGTATCCCCTGAAAATGTTGCTGGGTTTGTGGACTTTTTAGGAAGTATGGCTGTGCTCATATTTGACAGAAATATATTTTTATGTTTTGAGTTAGTACAATGAATGAGCCAAGCCACAGTTTATGGCTTAGCATTTCTTAATGAATCAAATTATCGTGGCTTGCTTGTTCATAACACTGGGGGGGGGGGGGGGAATGAAGCATGGCTTTCCATGGGGTGGATTTTTCATGACTGCTTGCGTACAAGCAAGATATCTCATATGAAGATGGAGGCACTTCCTCAAAACTGTTTCCATGAGCTGTGAAATGTGCTACATGTTCACAGCCTACTTATTTTAGAAACTAGTGAGATTTTATTGATCTGTATCAAGGCAAGCCATTTTATTCCTGAGAACCTCATAAAAACGGAATAGCTTGCATTTATTTAATTTATTGAATTCTCTTTACAGCCTTTTTCAATGTAAGATCAGGTACAAATTACTGTTCCCATAAATTGCTCTGTAAAGCCTCTTGTTCCATAAAACCCCTTGAGTCAAAACCCTGGAGAGTAACTGTTTTAATATTGTTCCTATACAATAAAGTGGCTCCATTTCTTACCTAGTTACCCATACTTTGTACAGCAGAGCTAAAGAGTCCAAAGAGAAAAAAAAATTCCCACTATTGTAAGCTGCCTGAGTATCTGACTCATTCTGCCTGTGTCAATGCATATTAGCTAGAGGCTATGTTGGGCCCAAGACACCATTCTACTACAGCTATCTAGTTATGTAATTGAAGTGGCAAAGAAGCTTAATAAATAAATAAATATCAAGCAAAGACAATGACTCCCTCAAGCTTCTGTAGGCTTTATAAACACAGTAAGAGCCGAGGTGGCGCAGCGGTTAGAGGCAGTACTGCAGGCCACTTTAGCTGACTATGATCCGCAGGTCAGCGGTTCAAATCTCACCGGCTCAAGGTTGACTCAGCCTTCCATCCTTCCGAGCTGTGGTAAAATGAGGACCCAGATTGTTGGGGGCAATATAAATATACATTGCTTACTGGTGTAAACCGCTTAGAGAGTGCTTGCACTGTGAAGCGGTCTATAAATCTCACAAATAAAATAAATCTATTTTTTCTAGGGAACAATATGAAAGTGCTGTGTTACTGTGTTTTCCAAGATTTTTTAAAACTTGGCATAAAGCAGAATATTTTGGTGGTTTATCAACCAAGTATAGTACCATCCAGCCTTGTCTTTATTAATATTTACTGTAAACATTATATTATGTAGGAATTTTCTAAACTTTTTTAAATCACTTTTGTTATAACCTTGTTTATTTTATCTATTTGTTGTTAGCATTCTAGGAATCTCTTAAAGAGAGCCTAAATAATTTTAAAAATCAAATGAATAACAATATATTAGTTGCAGGCATTGAATAGAAACATCTTCCCACTGAATAATTAATAGTAGACATGGGGTTGGGAAAATAGGGGGAAAACAATGCAGGAAGAAATAGCATTAGGATCTCTGAATTAAGCCTGCTAAGCATTGCAGCTTTTTATATTTATTGCACAAAACAAAAAAGGTTTGCTGCATAATAAACTAAATGCATTAATAAATCAAACACCTTTTAATCCATAATCTGACAAAAACCAAGTGGCATTTGTGCATAATATTAATTGCATGATGAATTGAATAGCACAAGGGGATTTTCTCAATGCTAAAATGAAAAAAGAAGAATTTGGAAAAGCCCTGCATAGAAACTGGCATTGCCTGATTTAAAAGAAGAGAATACAGTCATTACTTCAATACCATCCACCATGGTATCCTTCTGGACCAGCTTCAGGGTTTGAGGCTTTATGCTATATCCTGGTTCACTGCCTTCTTCTGTGGCTGCTCTCAGTCGGTGTTAATATGAAACAAGAGGTCCAATCCTCGTCCACTGCTTTGCGGGGTCCCGCAGGACTCGGTACTCTCTCCGCTTCTATCTAACATCTACATGAAGCCATTGGGTGAGACCATCAGTCACCATGGACTGAGATATCATCAATATGCTGATGATACTCAGCTGTATATCTCAGCCCACGGTGAGTTAAGTGATTCTGTGACTTCCCTCTTGTGGTGCCTGGAGGCTATTAGGAGCTGGATGGGGAGCAATGGGTTGAGAATGAATCCTGGCAAGACCAAGGGGCTCCGGATTTGGGGTTCTTTGTTCCATGCAGAATTGCCACCTTTGGTCTTGGATGGGGTGGCACTGCACCAAACAGACCTAGTGCATAATCTGGGGGTTTTCCTGGGCTTGTGACTCCTGCTTGAAGAGCAGGTGGCAGTCATGGCCAGGAGGGCCTTTGTGCAACTGCAGGTTGTGTACCAGTTATGCCCTTTCCTGGATCAACAATCCCCACTCATGGTCATTCATGCCCTAGTTACCTCCCGTCTTGACTATTGCAATGTGCTCTACATGGGGCTTGCCTTGAAAAGCATATGGAAGCTCCATTTGGTTCAAAATGCAGCAGCCCACATGGTTTTGTGCAGACCTCAGTGTGCATGTGTCACCTCTCCTGCGGGAGCTGTATTGGTTGCCGATTTGCTTCCGGGTGCAATTCAAGATGCTGGTTGTCACCTTTAAAACCCTTCATGGCTTGGGACCAGGTTATCTGGGGACTGTCTCTTGCCGGTCACATTGACCCGACCCACTAGAGCGGGGAGGCAAGGAATGTTGCGGGCCCCATCCCCTAAGGAACCTTCTCCGTAGTGGCTCCTCCCCTCTGGAACATTATCCCTCCAGAAATTAGACTGGCCCCCACTCTGACAATCTTTTGTAAGGACCTGAAGATGTTCTTTTGCCAGCAGGCCTGGGGAGCCCAGAGCGGGATGGAGCTCATTAAATGGCTGATTTGAGTGTATTGTCGCCGAGAGGGGTGGGGTGGGGGTGTTATTATTTTATTATTTATTATTTAATTTTTTTCTACATTTGTTTTTATTGTCTGTAAGCCACCTAGAGTCGCTATGAGTGAGTAGGCAGTATCTATAATGCTGTAATGTAATGTACATTATATACAGCTACTGTATATAAATTCTCTAAAATACATAAGTAAAATAAATAAAATGATTATTTATCTTCTGAAGTCAATAATAAAGCAATACTGCAGTTAAAAGAAATTCAAAATACTTGCCATGGAATTCTGTGATGAACTCTAGTTATGTAATCTTACATATAACATATTAAATCTATACAGTAATCCCTCGCTATATCACGGTTCCCCTTTCACGGTCTCGCTGCTTCACGGATTTGTATCGTGCATTGTGTTCTGCATTCTGATTGGCTGATTGGTAAAACAGCTTGCCAAGAGCAGTGAAATACACGTGAGGCCAGGGGTGAAATCCTCCCGGTTCACACAGCTCAACAACCTGGTGGCGTTTGCGGCGCGGGGCTTCCCCCACCCACTTCCCCCGCCCATCTGGATGTCGGCATCTGCATTCTTTTGCCTTCTGCGCATGCGCAAAGCTGAAGTTACTACTTCACGGATTTCGCCTATCACGGGTTCTTTTTGGAACGTAACCCCAGCGAAAAACGAGGGATCACTGTACTCCTTTAACACATCTGAGCAAATAACAGTATATCTTTCTACACATCAATCCATACAGCCTCCATGTAAAATTGGATGGTAAAATCAAGATCTCTCACTCTGTACCAATCTATGAGTGTTGTACATGGATGTTTAGTCCAGAAGATAGCAACATAAATATCCATCCCAAAAGAGAAAATACGTAGCTAGCAAAGTAGGGTTAGGGTTAGGGGATCAAGGCATGAGTAGTTATTGTCACAGCATACAGCTTCAAGTAGTGAAATAACTGACACACCACACCCAGAACTTGCTGTTCTAGTGTTTCATGCAAATGCACTTTGAGAGTGACTATTGGAACCAATGATAGGAGACCTTGTTTTGTGCTGAACACTAGTTTTACTTTAGGATTTCTATAGCATCTCTGCATCAGGCCAGAGAGAGACCTATAGCCAACTAATACAGTAACTTCTTCCATGGTTTCCGTGTAGATGCTATTTTGAAATAATGGCTGTAACTTAATATAAAATAGAGTTCATCTCACCATGAATAGACAGAGATGTCCTATCTGTACTTGGCAACTTACATTGCATTACTAATCTTCCCTTTTGAGGAAGGTGTGGTGAAGGTGGTTGTGCTGCAGTTCCAGATAACTTGGAGAAATGGATTCTTTAGACTCTTTTCGGTCAGATTTCAGGCCTGGGCATGGAACCAAAACAGCATTGATCCCATTTGTCAATGACTTCTGATAAAAGCTGAATTGGGGTAAAAGGGATGCAGCCATCCTTCTCTTCTTGACTTCATGGTGGCTTTCAATTCCATTGATCATGGTATCGTTTTAGGTTGGTTCTGGGGATTGAAAGGAGGCAATGTTGTGTTGTTCTGGTTCTCTTTTTTCCCTTGTGTACTGCTATTTTGTAGTTTTCTGTGTCCCTGTTGATCAGAGGCGAAGGCCTTGGCTCCTGCGTTGTGGAGTTTCTTGGCCCCTATTCTGCAGGGTACTGTCTCTGCTATTGTTTAACACTTACATGAAGTTGCTGGATCAAGTCAGCTGATAGCATGGTATGAGTTATTATCAGTAAGATGATGATACCAGCTTTACATCTCCACCCTTGGCTGCATGAAGGTTCTATCATAGAGTCTGGAGGCTATGGAAGCTTGGATGAGGAATAACAGGTTTCAGTTGAATCCAAGCAAGACTGACTGGCTTTGGGTATAGAGTCCTCTGGTTCAGGAATTTTCCATCTTTAGTTCTCAATGGGACTGCTCTATCCCAAACAGAACCAATCCACAATTTAGGGGTTCTCCTGGAGTCACAGCTCCTGTTTGAAAAACAGGTAGTAGTTATGGTAAGGAGGGCCTTTGCCCAGCTTCATGTTGTGCACCATTTGTGCCCTTTCCTGGACCATGAGGCTCTGTTCAGGGCCACTCATCCTTTAGTCTCCTCTCAAATGGGCTACTGCAATGCATTTTACACTATCCTTGAAACTACAGTGTAGCAGCAGGAGTAGTTATGTGCACTTCTCGATCAGCGCATGTTACACCTCTGCTCCAAAGCTGCCAGTATGCTTCCAGGTGCAAACAAAGGTGCTGGTTGTAACCTATAAAGAGGAAGGGAGGGAGGGAGCCCATCCCGGAACTTCACCACCACTGCCACCGCCACCACCACTGCCCCCAAGCCCATCCCGATGTTGTTCCAGAAGTGATGTTGATTTAAAATTTGCTAATTATTTATATAATATTTGACGGATAGGAATTTTCCTATCAAAGAGGTGATATAGGATCTTGCTTCTTCGAAGTCATTCTTACTTAGAAAATAAAACCGAGATTCAATTCTAATTAACAAAATATTTATTTTAGTACAAAAGTAACAAAAGAATATAAACCTTAAATAAGCTACATTTTCTCAGCTAAGAATTCACGTCTGCCTCGGGTGAGGCTCAGATGAGAAGAAGGGAGGAGGAGACTCCTGGAATGCACACATGCGTAATAAAACATATCACATGTCTGCTTGATTAGAAAATACAGTAAACCTAGAAATAGTAGAGATGCTCAACTGGCAATGTTCACATCGTGACAATATTGCGGTATTTTATTATGGATTATGCTGGATATTGCTGAAATCTTCTGATTGAGGAGGTATGTGATGGATGGATGCATGGATGGAGATAGAGATGGAGATGGAGAGAAATAGAAATGGGAGAGAGAGAGAGAGAGAGAGAGAGAGAGAGAGAGAGAGAGAGAGAGAGAGAGAGAGAGAGAGAGAGAGAGAGAGATGGATAGATATGGATAGATAGAAATCCAGATAGAGAGAGAGAGAGAGAGAGAGAGAGAGAGAGAGAGAGAGAGAGAGAGAGAGAGAGAGAGAGAGAGATACATAGATACATAGATAGATGAGAGATAGAGATGATGATATAGATTAGATATAGATATTGACAGATGATAGATGATAATATATTCCTTGAAAGGAAAGAAGGAAAGGAAAGGAAAGGAAAGGAAAGGAAAGGAAAGGAAAGGAAAGGAAAGGAAAGGAAAGGGAGGGAGGGAGAGAGAGAGAGAAAAAGAAAGAAAGAAAGAAAGAAAGAAAGAAAGAAAGAAAGAAAGAAAGAAAGAAAGAAAGAAAGAAAGAAAGAAAAGAAAGAAAGAAAGAAAGAAAGAAAGAAAGAAAGAAAGAAAGAGGAAGGGAGATAGAGACAAGAAAGGAAGGAAGGAGGAAGGAAGGAAGGGTGAGAGAGAGAGACAAGGAAGGAAGGAAGGAAGGAAGGAAGGAAGGAAGGAAGGAAGGAAGGAAGGAAGGAAGGGAAACCCCTAATCTATCCATTCCTTTAGATCTGGCAAAAGAGGCATGCTCTGATCCTGCTTATTAGGGAGTCCAATTTGGTGATGCCCAGGAAGACAGCTTTTTCTGTCATGATGACTGACCTCAGGAATATTATTCCCCCCAGATATCTGACTTGCACTGACCCTGTTGGTTTTTTTATAAGGCCTTCAAAATGGGTAGACATATAAAATGAATGAATGAGATGCTAAATATTTCTGTGAACTCCTAGTGACTTTAAATAACAACATTAACAGTTAATACAACTGTGCTCCTCAACTATGAGGCCTTTATTCCACCATTTCATAGCACTCAATAAAAATCTGCAGGAGCACTTAATGAATTGACTTGTTAATCAGCCAGCTTTTTGAGGAAAATACCCTGATGCCTATATTACTCAGCAATTCTATTGCCAGCCACTATTCTTACAGCCATTGTAATTTATGTTATAGAAGGTTTTCTATGCTACAACTAATTCTTATAGATCCTTATTAAGCTTGATAAGCAGATATAGCGGGAAGAAAGCTGCAGCAAAAACTTCATGCAGAATATTATCATCATGATTTTTAGGAGAACAAGAACAGCCAATAACTATTCATTCCATTTGAACTACTTGGCCTATTTTTGGATTAATATCAACATATTTGATAATTTCTTGGATCATCAAGTGCCAAACTTACTTTTCAAAAACTTTAGCAAGAATTTAATTTTCATTATAACTAGTTTTCACTCAGAATCCCCTATATCTAATGTCTTCTTTCTTTCCCTTCCTTCCTTCCTTCCTTCCTTTCCTTTCCTTTCCTTCCTTCCTACCAGTGGTGGGTTCCTACAGGTGCGGTCCACTCTATAGCACCGGTAGCGGCCTGCTGGTGACGTCACAGTACCGGTGCGGTCGGTTGCCGGTGCCTGGGCGCCACCATTTTTTTTAAAAAAAAAAAATTAAAAAAAAAAATTCTTCTGCGCATGCCCAGAAGCCAAGCTTCTGGCACTGCGCATGCGCTCCCTTCCTACCCTACAGTGAGTCCAAGCAGGGGAGGATGGCTGAAGGAGCGTGTGAGATGCTGAAAGAACGGGCGGCAGGAGCTATCTCCATTCCCCTCCCTTCAGCAGTCCGAGAAGCCACAAATGCGCGGTGATGATCCTAGGCATTTTTGCACATTCGAGGCTTCTCGAGCTGCTGAGGGGAGGGGGAATGGGTGGCAGGACCTATCTCAGTTCCCCTCCCTTCAGCAGTCCGAGAAGCCACGCCTACCTACATGTCTGGCAAGCTACACCCACAAAATAAGCCACGCCCACAGAGTGGTAGTAAAAAAATTAGGAACCCGCCCCTGCTTCCTACCTACCCTCCCAACTCTCTCTTCCTCCCTTACGTATTTCATTTATTTATTTACAATATATGTAATATTGATTCACCCAAAATTAACAAGGACTCTGGCCAATAAAGCCATAAATATAAAAAGGGAAAACATATTTATTAAAATCCCCAATAAACTGTAAAATGCTTCATAGGCAACCCATAGTTTATTCTACCTAAGGCCAAATACCCATTAAAATACCGTTGTTTCATCTAGTTTAGAAAATGCCAATAGATCAGCAGCCATTTTTACCTACAAGCAGAGGAGACAGAGAGTGTTGCAAGAATAGTAGCCATAACTAAAAAACTAATCTTATGCTACTCAAAGATTAGCAACTGGTGTCAGAGCATGAACTGTTTAATTCCATTAGGCATTATGGAATCTAGGATGCATTCTGCAAGAGGTGTAACATTTGTATGATTTATATTACATAATGCTTGTATGATTTGGGATATGAAATGTTGTATCTATCTTAAAAGTATGAAACTCGATACCATTCAGTTATTTCAGATAACTTCTACATTGGCCATGTTCTATGGGTTATTTTTTTTTTTAAATTTCTTGTTAGCCATCTTAAGTTGAGTCTATGATCAGTAAGCAGGATGCATCAGTACTCACATGCAAAGACAATCTAAAAAAAAATTCATACTACCATTATTCCATAAAACAAAATTAAAACGCACAATGTCTGTCTATAGTATTCTCAAATCATTGCATCAGGCCTTCTCCAAAGGTAGTATGCATCTATTAAGTTAGAACTTCAATTTTTAAACAGCCTTGCTGCTTGGATATTCAGAAAGGTGTAGTCCCAGCAGATGTAGAAAATCGTACTTTTGGAGGTCATACTATATGTGCAATATGGTTTTACATTTTCAAACATAAATGTACAGACCGCCCTGATGTCAAAATTTCTACAACTGTTTTCAGCCCTAATTTAAAGCAGAAACGAAATTACTGATATAAAAACAGAAATTAAACCAGAGCTTTCAGGCACCACATACAATTGAATCAATGAAGAAATGGCAGGATATTAGCTAAATCTTAGCCAAATTTCTTAAATAATAAGCCACTAAAATGTGATGTTATAGCATACTTCTTAGGATATCCTTACAAGGTTCATTGATTTTACATGGTATGAACAATTTATAATAAAAGTAATTTGATTTTTTTTAATATTAAAAAAATAAAATTGCCTTGAAGATATGCTTGACACTTACATGGACATATCTATCCAATTATCTTGACATGATATCAAAGTGTTTTTTCTGAGTTATAGTTTAGTTTAGCCTGTATCTTTGAGCATCCCAGACGGTCCACCTTATAATAGGTGTAGGTTAATAGGTTATCAGTCTTCAAAATGACTTAAGACTGAATGAACTATAGAGTAAATACATTTAGACAAGTTGATTGCTAAATTGAAAAGATGACAATCAAGTACTGATTTGGTTAAATAATTCCCAATTTGTCTTTTGCTTCACAAATTCACAATGGTCCAAGAATCCAAACCATGCTAATTTTGTTTAAATATCTTCTCCTGCAAATGTTCTGGCTTGCAAACACCTCTGCAATGTTGAAATCTTGCTTCTTCTTTTTTGGAGTCTATTGCTGCACAGTCAATTAAGCATTTTTAAAAATTAAAGCCAATTCAGCTCCATTAAGTCTACTAGATTAAATAGAATTAAATCCAACTTAAATGACCTATGTAAATAAACCATATAACTTCTTAATTTAACTACATAATGGTGGAATGGTAGCGGCACAGCAGTGCAGGGCAGAAGTGGTACTCATAATTTGCCTCAGGAAGGAATATCTGGTGTAAAATGCTGGCAACCTCTATCTCTTTCACGCAACACATTTTACACACACCATCAAAGCAACACATTTTACACACACCATCTGCCCCTTTAAACAGAATTAGTGCAAGTTAGTTAAGGTTACTGGATTTGAACTGCAAAAATCCAGACAACCAATGGATGGCAGCAAAGAGATATAGACAACTATCTGGTCATCTGGATTTCTGCAGCTCAAAATGGCATCTTTAGTATTTCATTTTTCTCCTTTTTCTTCTTCTTAAAGATAGGGTTATATTTACTCCTCGTTTTCCAGGCGTTTTATGAGTTTAGGACTTCTCAAAGATAATACATAAGGGCTCAGCTGAACTATTAGCAAATCCAGTCAATACCATTCATCAAGACTTCAACATTTAATCTGAAAGTAATTAGCATTTTCTGATCATGAAATCTATTTGTCTTAAACTATCATTCTGTCCCTTCATTCTGTCCCTTCATTATATTTTTCACAATTATCTTCTGTTGGAGAAGACTGAACCAAAGCGAGAATTAGGTAGCCTTTCCTGGTTGGAAGGCTACTTGCATGCATTTGACTGTATTTAGCTTTAGCTTTCCTTAATCTGAAGAATTCTTTCCCAAATCCCATTACTTCTACCTTGTCTATTATTATTTTTCTATTTGCTAGGATTAAATGAAAGACAGTTCATCTCATTAGATCTTCTACCTCAAAGAAATTTATCATCAGGAGAAAAATAAACATTTGTTTCTGAGCCGATGCTGGGAAAACTAAATATTTCCTTCACATTAAAATTCTTGTCTCTGTGGAAAGATTTGCAAGCAGCTTTTGAAAAGTAACAAAACTACCTACTGGGTAGGTGGGGGAGGCGGCTGGTAATGTAGACCTCATAGTCTCTATGGCAGGGGTCCCCAAACTTGGCAACTTTAAGACTTGTGGACTTCAACTCCTAGAATTCTCCAGCCAGCTATGCTATGCTGGCTGGAGAATTCTGGGAGTTGAAGTCCACAAGTCTTAAAGTTGCCAAGTTTGAAGACCTCTGCCTATGGTCTTGCCAAGTTGGGTTTCTAAGCTGGAGGATACTTTTAGCATATAGTGCAACTCTCCCTCTCTTTCTATTGTTACTATTCCTTTTCAACCTTCTATGTCCTTCAGGTATATTCCAAATACAGGATCTTTCACCTGCTTTCCATTAACAGCTCTATTGAATCCTATTATTCTATTAAAAATTCAAGTTCCTCTTGTTTGCCATAACAGCAGGAGTTCATGAATAGCAACACAAGTACAAATGTTATGCGCTTTTTAAAGAGAAAAAAAAAGTTTAACAGGCCTCAATACTACCTCCTTCTCAGTGGTGGGTTCCTACAGGTGCGGTCCACTCTATAGCACCGGTAGCGGCCCGCTGGTGACGTCACAGTACCGGTGCGGTCGGTTGCCGGGGCCTAGGCGCCGCCATAAAAATTAATTTTTTTTTAATTTTTAAAAGAAATTTCTTCTGCGCATGCCCAGAAGCCGAGCTTCTGGCACTGCGCATGCGCTGCCTTCCTACCCCACAGTGAGTCCAAGCAGGGGAGAATGGCTGAGGGAGCGTGTGAGACGCTGAAAGAACGGGCGGCAGTAGCTATTTCCATTCCCCTCCCTTCAGCAGTCCGAGAAGCCACGAACGCGCAGTGACGATCCTAGGCATTTTTGCACGTTCGAGGCTTCTCAAGCTGCTGAGGGGAGGGGGAATGGGCGGCAGGACCTATCTCAGTTTCCCTCCCTTCAGCAGTCTGAGAAGCCACGCCCACCCGGTCAATTGGCCGGCAAGCCACACCCACAAAATAAGCCACACCCACAGAGTGGTAGTAAAAAAATTAGGAACCCGCCCCTGCTCCTTCTACATGGCACACATTGTTTCCTGAAGTTTACATCTTCTATTATCATTCAGACAATTTTAGATATTGATACAATACCTTTTGATACCATTTATAACTGTTTACTTGTCAACCCTGCAAGTTCCTGACCTGGTCAGGTACTAGACAGCAGAAGAAATACTACAGCTTAATTCACATGTGGTATAATAATGGATTTTTGAAATCCAGACAGACTTTCTATTTCATCTACCACCCCTTATGCCCAAGAGAATCAAGATGGACCAAACTTCAGTTTCTTCTCACTCCTTCCTATCTTTTTGGGCTAAACTGTTGTTTTTGTAACAGCTGCCATATATTTCTTCAAGGCTATCCTCATAACCATCTGCACACCTTCATACTTTTTTTCCATTCCCCATCCTCTTGCTTGGATTAGAGAGCTAATACCACCCATGCCTTCGGATTCTTTTGTTTCTCTCCTAAATATTCAATCTATTCCACAAACATTTTTTTTGTTAGATCTCACTATTCATTGAGTAAACTTGCTCCCTTAAAACTGCTTTATCTTATAATAATAAAAGAGTTGGAAGGGACCTTGGAGGTCTTCTAGTCCAACCCCCTGCTCATCTTCTTCACTACAGGTTTCCACAAGTCTCAGCCTGCTCAGCAGGAAATTGTCACCCAATCACCCATAAAGGACAATCAATAGGTAACCGTTTCCCTGTGCATTTGTGTCTGACTCTAGAGCGCAGTGCTTATCTCTGTTTCTTGGCCAAAGGAGCCAGCGTTGTCTGATGACATTTTCCATGGTCATGTGGCTGGCATGGCTATACGCCAAAGGTGCATGGAACACTGTTACCTTCCTACCAAAGTAATACCTATTTATCTACTTGCATTTGCATGCTTTCGAACAGCTAAGTGAGCAGGAGCTGGAGCAGGAATTGGAACTCACCCCATTGTGCAGGCGCTCGGGTCTCAAACCCAGGCTGTCAGTTTTCTAGTTGACAAGTTCCGTTTCTTTAACTGCTGAGCCATCGCAGCCCCTCGGACATCAGTAGCTTTTATTATACCACCCTAGCAATAAGAAATCATTTAGCGAATGACTTCACAACTCAGAGGACAGACAATACAAGCTTTTATGTAGATTCTTATATAAGAGCCGAGGTGGCACAGCGGTTAGAGGCAGTATTGCAGGTCACTTTAGCTGACTGTGATCCACAGGTTAGCGGTTCAAATCTCACCGGCTCAAGGTTGACTCAGCCTTCCATCCAGTAGTGGGTTCCTACCGGTGCGCTCTCCGCCTTTCTTCGCCGCCGAGCCGAAGACGCTGGCGGCGTTTGCGGCGGGGGCTTCCCCCGCCCGCTTTCCCGGGACGCCGGGATGCCGCCATTTGCGTTCTTCTGCACTCTGCGCAAGCAGCGCTTGCACAGAGTGCAGAAGAACGCAAATGGCGGCATCCCGGCGTCCCGGGAAAGCGGGCGGGGGAAGCCCCCGCCGCAAACGCCGCCAGCGTCTTCGGCTCGGCGGCGAAGAAAGGCGGAGAGCGCACCGGTAGGAACCCACTACTGCTTCCATCCTTCCGAGGTAGGTAAAATGAGGACCCAGATTGTTGGGGGCAATGTAAATATATACATTGCTTAATGGTGTAAACCGTTTAGAGAGTGCTTGCACTGTGAGGTGGTATATAAATATCACAAAATAAAATAAATAAATTCCTCATTCGGGTTGAACTCCACGAATAAACTCCTCTTAATGCTAGAGATACTTTAGACTACAAGTTACACTCTGATCATGATAGCTGGATTTATAGATTTTATAAATCCAAGCATTGATAGGTACCAGATTACTTTTCTCAGCTGAAAAAAAATGCATGCTTTTGGTCTTTTAATAATTCTTTTCTGAGAGCCACTGCTGCCTTATTCTCCCGGCAAAAAAACAACAACTAACTGCTGGTATAAAGAATACTTGCACTAGAAATGTCAGAGGAAACTCTTTGTTATATTATGCTAGAGCAGATTACAAAAACAGGCTGAAAGTTAAGCAATTAGGCATTCATACCTTTATCCTTTCCTAGCTCCTTTCTCCCCCCAGAAAGGCATCCTGACATCCTAACAAGCTAATATTGGCTTCAGGAATACAATGTCTGAAACCACATATTAAGTAAATCTGAGATTTCAAACCCAGATCAACACAGTGCAAAAAACTATATCTTGGGCAGAACTTCAGGTTGGCCTTATAAAAAGGCCATGCTTTTTCTGCTGCAAGTCAATGTTTAAAATATTTATTACTTGCTTTCCTGTACTTTTGATCCGTTGTTGCTTCTTATCTGGAACTATAATAGCAAAAGAATCAAAAATAAAGTGAGAAGCTGAGGATAAAATCCAATTAAACTGGATATATGTGCTAATAGCCTGGCCCCAGTGCCTCTGAGGGAAAAGCCATGTCTTCAAAAATTTTCAGAAGGCTAAGGAGGGCCTGGCTGACAGGATCTGGAGGGCATGTTTGTATATGTCTGTGTCTCTCTGAGTGTGTCTCTGTACTGTTCCATAAGACAGATGCTGTAATGCAGGGATGTCAAACTCAAGTCGTCACGATGGCATCACGTGACGTATCGGGACTTTTTTCCTTTCACTAAACTGGGCATGGGAACGGCCAGTGCGTGATGCATCCGGCCTGCGGGCCGGGAGTTTGACAGCCCTGCTGTAACGCATAAGGAATACCACCTGGGGCCATTAGGTGGCACTATTGCAGAGAAGGGATAATCAGGTTAAAATGAGAGGAGAATAATGTGAAACCTATTTATAGACAACTTAAACCTCTTAAATTCTGGCTTTCTTCTCCTGTGGTTTCTGTCTTACAGAAAGAGTGCCATTTTCCTCAGACAAGAAAAGGCCTGTCTGTACTTGGGTTTTGTAGCTAGAACGGTGAGGGGTGAACAGTACAACCCACCAGATGAATTCGAGGTTGACTGACCAACCGCACTCAGCGTGTAGTCTTCAATGGATCTACATCTACATGGAGGAAAAGCATGCAGTGAAAGAAAATTCATCAAATTTGCAGATGACACCAAGTTGGAGGGAATTGCTAACTCTTTGGAAGACAGGCTCAAAATCCAGAAAGATTTTGACAGATTTGAGCATTGGGACCTAGTTAACAAGACGCAGTTCAGTGGTGAGAAAAGTACGGTCCTTTGCAGCCCTGAGATCAGAAGGCGTATAGCACTTGGAAGAACTGCAATGTCCGACATGAATAACATCTGGAACAGTAAAGATATTAGCCTCACAACCAAATGCAAATTAACCAGGGCAATAATTTTTCCAATTTCTACTTATGGCTGCGAAACCTGGACTCTGAAAAAAGCAGATAGCAGAAGGGTGGATGCCTTCAAATTGTGGTGCTGGAGATGACTATTACACATCCCATGGACTGCAAAAGTCACAAACGAAGAAGTCCTAGGCAGAGCTTCACCAGACATAATACTCGAGGACAGGATCACCAAACAAAGGCTAGCATACTTTGACCATGTCATGCGAGTTGACTCACTCAAAAAGTCAATCATGCTTGTAGTG
The DNA here is from genome assembly GCA_023053685.1 of Diadophis punctatus similis. NCBI lineage: Eukaryota > Metazoa > Chordata > Lepidosauria > Squamata > Dipsadidae > Diadophis > Diadophis punctatus. The sequence continues at coordinate 21,692,648 of JALIGW010000002.1, forward strand.
ATCAGCGAAAAAAGGAGAAGGGACCATGCTAGTACCCATTGGCTGGAAACTATAAAGCAGTGGTTCTCAACCTTCCTAATGCCGTGACCCGTGACCCGCCCCCGCGACTCCACCACGACCTACCCCGCTGCCGTGCCCGCCGCCACGACCCCCGCCCCGCCGTCACAATTTGGATTCTTTTACCCTCTGCGCATGCGCAAAGCGTTCTGTGCATGCGCAGAGGGTAAAAGAACCCAAATGGCGGCATCTGGGTGAAGTCTTCTGACCCCTGTGAAAGGGTCATTCGACCCCCAAAGGGATCGCGACCCCCAGGTTCAGAACCGCTGCTATAAAGGATGACACCAGGATGACCACGGCAGATCTGAAGAAGGTGATACAAGACAGAGAGAAGGGAGAGTACTGATTCATAGAGTAGCCGAGTGTCGGACACAACTGAATGGTTGACAACAATGGCAGAGAAAAATTAATTGTAGCAGAAGGGGACAGAGAATTGGACCTATCTAACTGACCAAATTATTTAACTTTTTTTGGGGGGGGGTCACATTTACACTATATCCATTTATCCTGTTTGGAAGTTGAAGGCAACTGGACTTCTTTTTCTCTTTGGTATGAAATGTTTTGCTGCTTATCTAAGTAGCTTCTTCAATTCAGAAGATAAACAGTGAAACATTTCAAATCAAAAAGAAAAAGAAGTCCAGTTTCCATGATTCAACTTCCAGACAGCTCTACTTGGATAACTGAGTATCTTCATCAATCCAAGTAGAATTCATCAGTTCTAAAGAACTCCAAGTAGCATTGCAATGTTCCATCAAATTTGTGAGGTGGGTTAAGCTGAGCGATGATTTGTCAAAGCCTTCTTGGAAAGATAGAGTCTGCAGCTTGATGGGTGCTGAGGCAGAATTTATCCTTTCCAAACCTCTCACATGTAGTTCTATTCTAATTGCTGTAGTTCTTGCCTAAAGACACATTCTTTCCAATGGGTCAGAAGTTATATTGTGGTGAAGTGGACATCTAGTGTCCAGAGAAGAAATCACACTTGTGTATTTTGGGGAGAATTTAATAGGGAGAATAGGACTGCATCTTATGCATCCTTATCTACCCTGAAATTATGGGGATAAAAAGGGGAAATTATAAATGGTCCTGGAATCCTCAATCTTAGCCAAATCATGTTACCTTAGCTAAAGTTAAATGACTCTCCTTCCCCTGCTGTAACACAAAGAAAAGATGAAGAATATAAAAAGCAGACTTTGTTGAGTCGCCTTATTTTATAAGTCTAAAGGAACATTTTGCCCATTGGTTTTTCCTCAGAAGAAATGTTTCAAAAAAACAAAGGAAAAATCTCAGGGACAAAGTGGAAGATTATTAGTGTATGTTTCACAACAGCTAAAATGGGGAGCACAGCTTGTTTTAATTATTAGTTGAATAAACCATAATAGCCTGTTCTAGGTAATTAACCATGTGTTACAAACTATAGTAGCTGTGTACATTTACTGTGCTAAGCTCTAACTAAACAATACATTATGCATTAAGTGTGAACCAGGGGTGGGTTCTAACTTACCTTGTTACCGGTTCACTTCCTCCCACGCCGCATGGCTGCGCGCGCATTGCGCGGCGCGTTGCCGTGCCACACAGGTGCATGCACAGTGCGAAAACCCGGCTTCTGTGCATGAGCAGAAGCAAAAACCAGCAAAAAATAGCAAAAAAAAAACAACCCCCCAAAAGATGGCGGCCAGAAAGTGTCAAAAACCTGGCTTCTGCGCATGCGCAGAGGCAAAAACCAGCAAAAAAAAGAAAAAAAAAGAAAAAAAGATGGCAGCGGCCATGGACTGGCACCGACAGAACCAAATCTGTGATGTCACCCCCGGTTTACTACCGGTTTTATAGAACCAGTCCGAAGCGGGAGGAACCCACCTCTGGTGTGAACCCAACCACTAGAATGGGGGTCCAAGATCCTGAGTAAAGTAAAATAAAATAAAGAATGCGAACTGAACAAGCTAGATTATCCAGGGTAAGATTATTATGGAAAAGTGTTCAAACTAGTTTATTTTTATGTCTTGGTATATAAAGCCTATGTATTCAGACAACATGTGATCTTAAAATAGATTTAGTAGTAATAATACTTAGAAAATATGTACATTGACAAAATTTCCATCTGTGAACTACAAAAGGCCATATACACCACAACCAACATAGATATCATTTTTAAGAATAGGTAATGCAATATTATAAATGATAAATAAGGTGACATCTTTCAAGTATCTCAATTTCCAGTAAAATACAGCAAAATTCTGAAATATTATCAATACGGGTAAGTTCGCATCTATTATCAGAGCTAATAAGCACTCAATCTTTTGTGGGGAAGAGGTTGCATTAGAAGAGACCCAATGAATTTCAAAACCAAGGATTCTTCAAAGAGAATGAAGTTACTAACTATAGCTTAATCGAGTATGTATAATTAGAGATCAGCTTATCCACAGTTGCAAATTTCAGTCCTTTCTGAAATCTGGCTATTCATACAGCATAATGTTACGTCACTCAGATAAATAGCAATCATGCAGATGGTTCTCTAAAAAATCCTAATTATGCAAAGAAATTTCAAGCTCTTTCAATAAGAGCACATAAAGGGACTGAAGAAAAAAAAGAAAAACCAAATTCTATCATTCAGGCATTCTCAAGGCAGAAGACAGTGTTAAAATGAAAAACATTCAAACGCAATCCAAGCTATATCTTAATACATTTACTTGGTTATATTTACCCAACTGTGATGTTGAATATGTCTCATTCTGAACTTACTTTTGGACTAATCATGATCAGTAATTTTCATATGCAGAAGCAATTGTAATATTCAGTTTGCAGAATGGTTGCCCCTCCAGAAATATCTACTCCGTTGAATACACTTACCCCCAAATCTCTTGTTCAGAATGGTACTTACCTGAAAAAGAAAAAGAAAAAAAAGTATGTAAGTAAGCAAAATAAATAAATACCTTTAAGCTGACTGTTTGTCCCTTAGATGAAACTGTGATAATTATGAAGATGTTTGTTTACATTTTTCAAATGTACAGTCTGACGTATTGGATTAGCACTAATCTAGTTAGGCATACATTCCATTGAATTCAATGGAGTTTACTCCCAATAAATGTGCATATAATTGCAACAAAACTGTGGTAATTAACTTTCAAAATAATGTTTTATCTTACGTAACTGGAAACACAGCAAAGTTTTCACTATGCTTCAAAATTCATCCATTGATCTTTCGTCTACAAATACATCCACTATAACTGTAATTCAGATTCAACTTTAATTGGAAACATCTGTTATTTTCATTGGCAAGAGAACTCCAATTGGAGCAACTAAAATCTATTGGAAAGAACAAGCACAGAACACTCAGTCTGGATGAAATCTGTAAAGGATTAAAGTTACTCTACTGCCAACATCCCTACCACCAGAGGTGGGTTCCTCCCGGTTCGGACCGGTTTGCCCGAACCGGTAGCGACCCGGTGGTGACATCACGATGATGTCATGGAACCGGTTCGGTCGGTGCCAGTCTGTGGGCGCCGCCATCTTTTTTATTTTATTTTTTTCCCTTCTGAACATGCGCAGAAGCTGAGTTTCCAGCACGCCATCTTGTTTTTGGCTTTTTAAAGTTATTATTATTTTTATTTTTCGGCACTGCACATGTGGCGCTCAAAGAGCGCATGCGCCCACATGGCACAGCCACACGGCGCGGGAGGAAGCGAACTGGCAGTGAGGTAAGTTAGAACCCACCCCTGCCTACCACCATTACATACCAGTTATAGGTAAAGCAAAGCAGTGATCTATTGCTAAACTTAATAATAAAGAGTTGGTTGTAGAATGCAAAACAAACCCAATATTTTATTTTATTTATTATATCCTTTTTTCCCCTCTGGGAATTTGAGCAGCATACAAGAGGCTCCGACATATAACTCTTATAACAACTATCCTACAAAATTCATGGCCTTAGCTGTGAAAGCCAGCTAGGGGACTTTGGACCAGTCAATTTCTCTCAGCCAAACTCACTTCAATTGTTGTTGTGGGGAAAATAGGAGAAAGATGTGTTGGATATGTTTGCCACCTTGAGTTATTTGTAAAAATAATAAAGGCGGGATATAAATTTTAAAAAAAATTACATTGAATGTAAGTGACAGGCAATACTGGCAATACTACAGTATATAACATCAGTTCAATAACTGAATAAAAAGAACTTCTGCAAATTCTTGGTCTCCAAACAAATTAATATAATATGTTGAAAACTCCAAGACATAAGAAAACGAACATACAAAAAAAAATCAACTATCTAGTTCTGGAAGCAAAAAGCTGGGCTACAAAAATCAGTAAACCTAGTTCATTCTATAATTTATATTAGCATATGTTCCAATCTGAAAAGTTATTCTGCTTTCATTCTTAAATAGGTACATTTACATTATGTATAATTTTACTAGGCATTTTTGTGATCTAAACACTATTATGAAATTAGTCTACTGCTGTTTTCTTTTCAGGTGAAGTTTTTTTTAAAAAATAATTTTTGCAGATCCATGTAAGAAAATCTATTTTCCGTGATTTTTAGCAAATGCCAGCAGGTAATCAAGGTCATGAAAGGAAGAATAAAAGATTGAGAGGAGTTTGAACAGAGGAGAGCTTTAAATCAGTAGCCCCATGTGATTTCCCCCCTCCATTTATTAGAGTCCTTTCAGAACTGTAGATGACAAAGGCTCAGAAGATGATGAGTGGGATAAGAATTAAAGATCCATTCTGACTGGGAACGCATCGACACACACCCGGCATATGAAAATCCATTCTTCTTTTCAAATCTTCTATTGCTATCATGGCTGCTATTGTCAATAGCCAAGAATAGCTGCTTTCCCCCTCTGTTTAACATATTGCCTTTCCCTCTGTTTACTGTCCCTGGAAAACAGAGGAAGACAGGTTCAATTGTATACACAAAAGTCTTTTTATTCCCCATGAATCTGGCTCATATAACTTCAATTCACTCTCAGTGAACTGGCAGACATTAAGCCAAGCCGACAACAAACTCTAAACTGCCAATGTGCATTGCTGGTGTATAAAGGTGCCAAAAGTCCTTTGTTAGATGCAACAATGTGTTTACATTCTGTGATTACAGCATAAGCTGACACCAGCACATTCAATCCTAGTTGTCAATGGACCACCCGTTTTTCCTCCTCTATAGATAGTCTTTTGTAGGGTGCCTTTTCAGGTTCAGACATTGTACTTATTGTGCCTCTGTCGTTAGACCAAGGAGGACCCTATCATTTTCTACCTATTGCATATAAACAAAGATCAAACTGAAGGATTTAATATCTGGTATGTAAATATACTGCTTTTTATATAGAGAATGCTAGTTTAGCTCAGGATGGCAGTTTACTCACTGATTTTAAAAATGGAATATGCATCACCCTAAAATGGGAATATTATATTTGTGCTAGATTTGCACATTTAGCGTATTTTTCGGTCTATAAGACGCACTCTCCACCCCAAAAGTGGGTGGAAATGTCTGTGCGTCTTATAGAGTGAATATTGCAGGGGGGAGGGGTTGGTGCGGCGCCGATCAGCTGTTTGGTCGGTGGCGAACGGGCCACAACAAATGGGCCATGACAAACGGGCTGCAGCGACGAACGGGCTGCGGCAAAGGGGCTGCGGTGGCAGTGAACAGGCTGTGGCGAACGGCTGGCGGTGTGCCAAACCTTACTTCTACCTTTTTTGACAGCTAGTTTCATTGAGGTCTGATGATTAAGAACTCATCTATTGTTTCTATTAAAGTATGTTGCAAAATTAAAATCAGAAGCACACACAGATGACTGATTCAGCTGGATTCAATAACTTCTTTATAAACATAATAACAGATGAATCTACAATACCATTAGCAGATTATTTCTTCAAGTAAACACAAGCAGGAATTAGCTTCATTTCAGCAGAGTTCAGAGTGGAAAGTACAGAGTGGAGACTGGAGCCACACCCAGCCTTAAGCTTAAGTTCCTGTTTTGATTCTCTGCACAGACTCAGAAGTGTTTAGCTCTCATTGGCTGATTTAGTTGCTATGCCTATTCATTGGCTGACCTTGTTACCACAGGATCTCCCAGTCATGAATATTCTAACAGTTTCAACAATGGATGCATGTGAAATAAAGAGTAACAAAACCTTTATTAAAAGAAATAAAGACTTCTAAAAGAAATGGGATAGGAGAACCAACAAACTTTCTGAAAGTAAAGAAAAATTGAGGAAAACCAGAGATCCAGAATTTATTTATTTACTTCCGGGGAAAAAAATCTCTGGCGGAAAAACAAAGCTGGCTACATAGCAAACTTTAAAAACCGCTACAAAAATATATGCCACCAAATAAAGACTGAATGGTCCAACTACCACAGCAAACAAGAGGAAAACCTTCTGTGTATGAAATCCAACCGTGCCTTCTACAATTTTCTAAAAAACAAACTTAAGGACTCGAGATCCCTCCCACCACTAAAAGTACCCAACAGCAAAGAATGCAATGATGAAACAGTTAAAGCCAACCTCTTCAACACATTCTTTGGCTCAGTCTTTGTAAACAGCAAAGGCTCATGCCCAAAATTCCCTAGTCATATCACAAATAATTACAACGATTTAAGACAAATAGATTTCACAGAACATAACAATGAAAAAGCACTACGCAGCCTAAAGCCATCTCTATCAATCGGACCAGATGGACTATGTGCATACTTCCTAAAAAAGCTCTTCACAGCTATGGCTGAACCACTAAGCATAATCTTTGAAAAATCCTTCAGGACCAGCTCCCTACCAAACCTATGGTCACTAGCCATGGTCATCCCCATCTTCAAAAAGGGAGATCCCAGCCTAGTTGAAAATTACAGACCAATCTCTTTATGCTGCGTCACCTGCAAAGTCATGGAATCAATCATAAACCAATCCATTACCCTCCACTTAGAAACAAACAACCTACTCTCGAACAAGCAATTCGGTTTCAGAAAAAAATTATCCTGCAATCTACAATTACTACACTGCAAAAACATATGGACTTCAAAACTTGACCAGGGCAAAACAATCGACACAATTTACATAGACTTCTGTAAACCCTTCGATTCAGTGGTACACGACAAACTACTCCTGAAACTAAAATCCTATAGCATCTCTGGACCCCTACATAACTGGATAGCTGTGTTCCTGTCAAACAGACAACAAGTGGTCAAAATAGAGAGCACCCTATCAAATCCCGTACCTGTTAACAGCGGTGTTCCCCAAGGCAGCGCACTAGGACCAACACTCTTTATACTTTATATAAATGACCTTTGCGATCACATCATAAGCAACTGTGTTCTCTTCGCTGATGATGTAAAACTTTTTAACACCACTGACAACACTGCTACCCTTCAAAAAGACCTCGACTTTGTGTCAGAATGGTCGAACAATTGGCAACTCCAAATCTCAACCAACAAATGCTCTGTCCTACACATTGGCAAAAAAAAATCAGAACAAATACAAGCTGAATGGACACGACCTTGCAGACGACCCTCACTCTCTCAAAGACCTAGGAGTATTCATATCTAATGATCTAAGTGCCAAAGCCCACTGCAACAACATCGCCAAAAAGGCATTAAGAGTTGTAAACCTAATCTTACGTAGCTTCTTCTCCGGTAATATTACACTACTAACCAGAGCATACAAAACATTCACCAGACCAATCCTTGAATACAGCTCATCTGTCTGGAACTCACATTGCATATCGGACATTAATACAATAGAGCGTTATAAGCGTTATATTTTTAGGCAGAATAATTATAATGGATTTGCCCTAATTAAATCATGAGCCTCGAGCCAAGCTTCAAAAGAAATCCAATAATTTATTAGGAGCACCATGTTGGCAGTACCCAAATGAAGCCAACGCTGACCCCACGTAATTTACGGCCCTAATCATGACCCTGTTTCCTCCCTCCTCCCAGGGTGTGTCGAGGGCTGTAGAGTTCACTCCCCTCTGGCCGCTGTGGGGTAACCCTGGGATACAGCCTTGAGAAAGATATGTGTGGAATGTGCTCCTGTCTTTGGCTGCCCTGTTGCTTCTTCGGTTTTACTTATTTTTACTTATTCGGTTTTACTAAGAACACTAAATAAATAAATTAAAATACAAGTTGTTTCTCTGTTGGCTCAAGGATTTCTGCATGACCACTACAGATCCTCCCTCCCTCCCTCCCTCCCTCCTCCTCCTCCTCCTCCTCCTCCTTCATCAACATCATTATCATCATCATCATCAATCATCATCATATTATCATCTTTATTTTCAAACTCAAGGAAAGAAAGTATCAAGCCCAATACATCTGAAATATCAAGACCTTCCTTATCAAAATTGTATTCAAACAGATAAACATAAGCATAAGGCAATTAAGGCATATCTAAACTTGTCAATTAACCACCTCTGTATAGGTTGACATGTTCTTAAGCAACTGAAGAAAATTCTGTCCAGAATGTAACTTGCAAGGTATTCACTTTGGACAACAGGCAACCACATCTTTTCATTGGACAATTTCCTCCACTGATGTAAACTCCCAGTATTCTCTTCCTGCAAAATAATTGCCAATAACTTATCTTCCTATATTTTATGGACACAAACGAGAGAGAGGGAGAGGGGCAGAGAGGGTGGGAGGGAGGGAGAGAGAGAGAGATCTATGAATAGATACATGATAAATGGAGGGAGGAAGAGAGAGAAAGGGGTCTCTCTCTCTCTCTCTCTCTCTCTCTCTCTCTCTCTCTCTCTCTCTCTCTCTCTCTCTCTCTCTCTCTCTCTCTCTCTCTCTCTCTCTCTCTCTCTGTGTGTGTGTGTGTGTGTGTGTGTGTGCCTGTTGGGCAGAGGAGCACAAGTTCTTTATTGCCGTATTTTTTTCTAATGTCTTTTAGAACTATCTTAACCATATATGCTATAACAGCATCTTTGTTAAAGCACTTGCTTTCTAAATAAAAGTTTGCATATTCAAAATGCAGCAATAATGTTTTTAATTATTATTTCTCTTTCTCCGAGCCTAATTTTACAAGTCATTAAAAAAAAACATTTCACACATAGAATAGAAAAAGAAGATCACGAAAAGAAAACTAGTAATGCGAAAGAGGTTTTGATGGGTTTTTGAATCTGCTCTTTTCCATTTTCAAACCAGGTGTTTTATAATCTTTGTGCTATTAATAGCATTCGGTAAGCTGTGACCTGACTGAAGAAGTGTTTCTGCCGCTTTTAAATAGCCAATGAATTGTGCAACAAAGTGAAATATACTGCATGAAATGGATACCAGTCCTTGAGGAGACATAATGTGGAAAAGGGTACTTTGGACATGGAACAGGAAGACACATCCTGAGGTCCCTTGATGATGACTGGGGAATTAATAAAGGGCCACATAATCCTTTTTTATTGTAGCCAAATGGCTGTTAACCTGTTCTGGCAAGAGTCTAATTATGCAGTATAGACAAGCCCACAGTTTAACTAACCTCTTCCTTGTCTTTCTATAAAAAAATTAATTTAAATTCTTTTAGATCAGTCAACTGTTTATAACAAGAGTCCCCAACCCCCAGTCTGCCAGGCCGCAGTCTTTTGGGAACTGTGCCACACAAGCGGCAGGCAATCACGCATGTGTGAAGCTGCATTTGTGCAAGTGGTGCTGTGCATGTGAAACCATTCCTCTCCCACCACCACCTCCACTGGTCCAGAAATAGCCAGAAAGTTTGGAGACCGCTGTTTTATAATATTCATGTTGTGGCCTGTCGGCCTCTCCAACGGCCAAATCAGAGGAGGAGGAGGCATGGGAGTCAGGGTCAGCATCAAGGCAACCTGAGAGCTTCGAGGAGGAAGAGGGAATAGAGCTGGCAGAGAGAGAGAGAGAGGGGGAGAGAGAGAGAGAGAGAGAGAGAGAGAGAGAGAGAGAGAGAGAGAGAGAGAGAGAGAGAGAGAGAGAGAGAGAGAGGAAGGGAAGGGAAGGGAGGAAGAAAGAAAGAAAGAAAGAAAGAAAGAAAGAAAGAAAGAAAGAAAGAAAGAAAGAAAGAAAGAAAGAAAGAAAGAAAGAAAGAAAGAAAGAAAGAAAGAAAGAAAGAGCGCCTGGGCTGTCCATCAGCCCTCAGATGGAGAGTCAACAGCTCCAGGTCTGGAGGTGGCTGATGAGGAAGAGGAGGAACAGCTGGGTCCAGTGCCTGACACGCGGATGCGCAGAAGGCAGAGGAGAGGAGAGCAGTGGAAATCCATGGGCTGATCCTTGGGAAGGAAGAGCCACAGCTGCTAGCGAAGCCCCACCCTAGCTCTGGGGATAAAAGGCAGGGGGCGAAGATGCTGGACAGACTTGTTAGCCTGGAGTGAAAGAGAAACTTTTTGCCAGGGCAGCTGGCGCTCCTTATAAAGGAATCATTGATTTAACTTCAGAGGGTTTGTCGTGTTTGGGGAGCTGGGTCAGAACAATTCATGAGTATTTTGTGTTTACACATTTTTTTACACTGTTCTAGACAAAAATCATTAAAACCCAGGAAAAATAGAGATGGCAGAAGAAACTATTTTTGGAGCCATGTCTATATCATTACATTTGTCAATGAACATGGGGAGAGGAGTCTCAAGATTCTCAAGCATTGTCACCTCATGCTTAGATTATTGCAACGCGCTGTACATGGGGCTACCCCTACAGTTGATCCAAAATGCAGCCGCGCGAGCTGTTGTGGGTGCGCCTAGGTACACCCACACTACACCAATTCTCCGCGAGCTGCATTGGCTTCCTATTGGTCTCCGGACACAATTCAAGGTGTTGGTTATCATCTTTAAAGCCCTACATGACTTAGGACCAGGCTATCTGCAAGACCGCCTTCTGCTGCACAACTCCCAGCGACCAGTAAGATCCCACAGAGTTGGTCTCCTCCAGGTCCCGTCAGTTAAACAATGTTGGCTGGCAGGCCCATGGGGGAGGGCCTTCTCTGTGGCTGCCCTGGCCCTCTGGAACCAGCTACCTCTGGAGATCTGGACAATCCCCACCCTATTGGCCTTCCGAAAAGCGATCAAGACCTGGCTCTTCTGGCAGGCTGAAGGCCGTTGATCTCACAGCTATAATTGGAGAGATCTGGCCATGAGAGAGCATGTATGAGTTTTTAAATTTGTTCTTTTTATCTGCTTTTAAATTGTTTTTATATTTTTGTATTTGCAAATTGTTGTTAGCCGCCCAGAGTCCTTCGGGAGTTGGGCGGCATACAAATACAAATACAATAAAATAAATAAATAAGACAGATAAACCGGATGTTTCTTTGTACCTTTGCTTGGTTGTAAGCAATGTTAAAAAGATGCTTCTCCTGGGGAGGAAAGCCATGGCAAAGCTAGACAGCATACTAAAAAGCAGAGACATCACCCTGCCAACAAAAGTGCGTATAGTCAAGGCTATGGTTTTCCCAGTTGCAATGTATGGCTGGGAAAGTTGGACCATAAGGAAGGCTGAGTGCCAAAGAATTGAGGCCTTTGAACTACGATGCTGGAGAAGACTCCTGCGAGTCCCTTGGACTGCAAGGCAATCAAACCAGTCAGTCCTAGAGGAGATCAACCCTGACTGCTCTTTAGAAGGCCAGATCCTGAAGATGAAACTCAAATACTTTGGCCACCTAATGAGAAGGAAGGACTCACTGGAGAAGAGCCTAATGCTTGGAAAGATTAAGGGCAAAAGAAGAAGGGGACGACAGAGAATGAGGTGGCTGGATGGAGTCACTGAAGCAGTCGGCGTGAGCTTAAATTGACTCTTGGGGATGGTGGAGAACAGAAAGGCCTGGAGGAACGTTGTCCTTGGGGTCACGATGGGTCGGACACGACTTCGCAACTAACAACAACAACAACAAGCAATGTTAAATTAACATTCAAGCTCAAAATGTATAATTGCATTTTTTAAGCCTCCTATTTTTATGAATTCCAGCAATCAATGTTTCTATTTCCATCCTACGCAAGGTACACAAATCCATCACCCACTGGAAAATACAACAGAAATTAACTAAGCGGCCTTTATATTTATAAAACATGACATAATTTAAAATTTTAGGTAGGTATCAGTCAATCAGAACTAAACTAAGCTAATGTATTTACCTTCAAATAGCCATCAAGCAAAGCTGATAAAAGGAGCTTTTTCAGTTTTGTTCAATTGAAAAATCTGGTAGTCTCCAAATTGCAAAACACAATGACCGCCGTATTGGCCACGGAAACTACAGTATTTGCCAAATAAACAATATCTTTATAAGTCCAAGCTATTTAGGTCAACAAACAGCTTTAAAAAAACTTGCAACTATTGAAATATTTATATTAACCTAATTTTTCTCTAAAGAGCCTTGCATTTTTAATTTTTTTTAACATGGTCAATTTGGCAGGCCATGTTTATTTACATTGTATTTGACATTGCAATCCTATGCATTCCAGTAAAAAGACATTTTATGTTCAAGAGCTTTTACTCCCAAGTTTATAGTAGAAGTTTATGGTAGTGGGGAAAAAAAGCAAAACAGTTAATTGTCCACAGAGAATGGCAGATTCAATTCACTGAATGGTAATCTCTACCAAACTTCCACAGGCACTTTTTGTGCCTCTGTGAATGTACTCCAATGAACATTAGCTGCGCTCTTTCACTGGCAGATCAGTTCATTCGAGCAATTCAGTTGACAGCCTGCCAGCATTTTTCCATTTTACTAGCCAAAAAAACATTATGGTTCTTCATAGCAACCAGAGGACTAAGATGTTTCCCAAGTACTTTAGTAGCAGCTGCTCAACTATTCCTAACGTTGTCCTCTATTATAAAAGAGAGAGAGAGGGAAAGAGAAAGAACAGAGATTGTCTCTTTCATTCTATTCATGTAATACTGTAAAATACAATTGTTTTGAATGTTCTATAGTCCAGAAGCATTGCTACTCTGATCTCATATTATTTAAAGGTGGGGGAAAAAGTAGAAAAATTTCAGTAGGGGTTCTGTCTAGGGCCTAAAAAATAATGCCCAGCTAAGGTACATTAAATCATAAAGAAATGGGTAGGCAATTCCTCAGAAAGTCAACATGTTCAAGTAAAACATTTAGGGTTTTTTTTGGAATGTATTTTATAATGTATTATGTTGCATGAGTATTTTGTACAGGTAGTATTTTAACTCTCTTCAGGCCTCTCCTATTCAGAAATTCGATTAAATAAAACAGCTATGAATAGATACATTATACATGAAACTACATAAAATGTTACTGAAATTCTCTATATGCATGCATTTTGCAGAATGATCACAATTGCATATATAGGAAAAAAGAAGTTTGCAGCAATTTCCGGCACTGAAATTAGCTCATACAAATATATCTAATTAACTATTCTGGTACCTATGAAATACTTAGCAACCATCGTGCGTCATTTCACTTACCCCTGACCTAACAACACATTTTAACAGCGTCAAAATGGAATATGAGAAGGAAAAGTAGCCATTAATGGAAGGAGCTTTTGCTCCTTCCATTAAATGACGACGATGATGATCACAATAACTTGAGGAGGTCTGACAGAGCTTTTTTTTCAACCTTTCCTTTTCAATTAATAGGAAAAAAGTAATACGACATTTTCTCTGATTGATTTACACATTTAATTATGCGTTCTAATCTGTCTCCCTTGCCAGAATGTAGTTCTATAAATCTTTTTTTTTTTTGCTTTCAGATTTGTTTATATGCTGTATATCAATGTTGCAATTCCAATTAACTATTTTCTCTTTAAAAAAAGGCTATTTAACACTCAAATAATAATTCTAAAGAAATTAGGGCCTATTCCTATACAGTTTTAAATTATGCTAGGTATAATAATTTTGGAGAAGTGTAGTTACCCACTTCATAACCTATACCAGTGATGGCGAACCTTTTTTTCCTCGGGTGCCGAAAGTGCATGCGCGTGTGCTATCGCACATGCGCGAGTGCCAACACCCATAATTCACTGCCTGGGAAGGGCAAAAATGGGCCCCCCTGCCCCCCCGAGGCCCTCTGGAGGCCGGAAATGGCCCATTTCCCAACTTCTGGTGGGCCCGGTAGGCCCATTTTTCGCCCTCCCTAGGCTCCAGAGGCTTCCCTGGAGCATGGGGAGGGCAAAAACGCCCTCCCCCGTCCCCCCAGAGGCCCCCCAGAAGCCAAAAATGCCCTCCCAGAGCCTCCGTGCAAGCCAAAAATCAGCTGGCCGGCACGCACATGCGCACTGGAGCTGAGCTAGGCAATGGCTCGCGTGCCGGCAGATATGGCTCCGCGTGCCACCTGTGGCACACGTGCCATAGGTTCGCCATCACTGACCTATACAATTGTTTAAATGTACGGTATATTGTAATTCTGATGGAGCAAAGCTGTTAAGTTCTACTATTGTGTTTCCCAACAAAATATTTTCTTTGATAAGATTAAATGTGGTGAGAAATTGTCTGTAATAAAAATATTAAGTATGAGAAAGAGTGGCTAATATTTAATATTTTAACTAATGTTAAATGATAACGCTATGATATAAAACTAACTGCATTTTTCTAGCCATTACAAAGGCAATGATTATCTAAACCTTTTCAAACTTTGCCCAATATATAATAATTAATTACTAAATATTAAGTAGATTTATTTGAAAGTATCGTTACTCTGAATTTCTATATTAATGGCTTGTAGTAGTTAAAATTCTTTGCAGTTCAAAGTGTGAATCATATCCTGAGGTTTGAATATTTTTAACTAGCTAAATACCCATGCTTTGCTACGAAACTATGTGATGGGGCTTGATAAATTGACACTTAAAGCTTGAAAATTAATGAGTAGTTAAAAAGGGGACTGTATTATTTCGTTAGAGATGGTAAGCTAAGTTTCTGTTACAGATGAAGACATTATTTGCATAAAGTGAAACTGAAACTCCTCTGCTTGTGTTTTGCATTTGGATCAGATTTCTTTTCAAGTGGGGAGGGGGGAGTAGAACTCCTTAGCATCAGAGCTTGTTAATAATAATATGAGAAATACTCATGCTCCGATGGTCATTTTGAAAAATCCTTTCTTAGTGAACACCTAGAAGGCAAGAGGAACATACGTGGCAAATTTCAAGTTTGTAGGCTTTACAGTTCTGGAGATTTCATGATTAATGTGTGAGTGATTTTCGCTGTTATATATATAGATTAAGAAAACTTAGCAAATGAGGACTTGCCATCCTCCTGACTTTAATATGTATTTGATTTAGAATAAAACTGAACTATAGATCTCAATGCAAATTCAGCCAACCCAAATATTAGATAGTATTGTTGTAGTGGCAGCTACTGTAGAGATTTGAGGGACTGAATTGTGTCACAGAGCCTACCTCACTCATTCAGTTAGTTTGTGGTCATTAAATGGCAGTGGAAAATGAGGGAATGGCAAACCACTTCTGAAAAAACCTTGCCAAGAAAACTGCAGAAATTTATCCAGTCTCTGTGAATTGGACACAATTGAACAGAAGGGGGAAAAGGGACAGTGGAGGAAACAATTCCATTGTAAGCATTGAGAAGGATTTGAGGTTCTTCCAATTGGCTTTTGCATTTAGACAGAAAGGAACACAACCTTGGTTTTGATCACAGGTATAAACTGACTTGGGCTGAATTCAATAGCTAAATTAATTCAGAGAGGAAAATTATCATTCGAATAAAAGGAACCCCATGAAAGTATCCAGATGAAGGTTTTGCCCATTGATCTATCCTAATCTGAAGAAGTTTCTAGTTTGGATTAGATTCCCCATCAAGGCTCCAAATTGACCCTCAACAGTTGTCTAGTGGGTGTGAGGACTTTACAGTCGGGCATTTCTGCTATGGCAACTTCTTTGAACAATAATTAGAAGACTCACATAAATAATTAGGCTTTCTTTCCCAGCTGCCTATTAAAAATCACCTTGTTCTTGGCAGCCTTTCAACCTGCTGCTTTTGAAGAGTTTTTTAGAATTAAAACGTAACTTTAGGACATGTATGAAGCTAATCCTTACAAGAATGAAAGACCTTTCATTCACGTGTTGATTAACTACCTTGGCTTACTTTCTTGTGACATGTAATATATTCATTTCACTGAAACATGAATGAATACATGATTTAATATACATATTGTAAAATAAATGGCCTAAATTTGCAGAAATGAGAAAAAAAACCTACAGAAATCCAAGAGTATGAACTCTGAAAAGGAGAATATAATCCTTGTGCCCAAAACTTTTTTGGCAAAATAATGCCTCCACGAACAATTTAACAGTAATAAACAGATGAATTTGTGTCTAAAATGATTTTCACAATTCTTGCTAAACCAGGAACTGCTGAGTACATAAATTATTAAATGCTATTGATTTAATGTTTATTACATTACATTAAAATGTTTATTTTGTAAACATTTTAGACAAGATAGAGAATAGGTATGTAACGTTAAGTAGTATCATTTTTTAAGGAGGACAAGGAAATTCATACTATTTGCTGTCTCTTACATCCAACATGTTGAAAAGACTTGAAAAACCATACAGCTACTTGTTACAAATTGGACCCATCTAATTCAAAACAGATTAACTCAGCAAACTTTTCATGTATGAAACAACAAACAAGTGCCAAATAAGAAATGTTGAGTACAGTAGAAGCAAATGCATTTGGGAATCATAATTATATCAATGTTTTCATGAAATTTCCATAATGATCCATACCATAGCAATATATGTGTACCATCACAGGATAATTTTGGGCACAGTCCAAAGGAAAATGTATAGGCGTTATTTTGCCATTATTTATCAATACAGTACATGTATTTGAGGAGACATAAGAATAGTTCACAATGAAACGTTTTCACAGGACATTTCTAATAGCTGTCACTTCAATAGAAATTGTTCATTAAAATTTGAAGTCTATTGAATCATAAAAGATAAAGTCTCACTGGGTCATGTTCAGCTCTTTGTGGACAAGCTGTGTCTAGGTTCTTGGGCAACAGTACAGAAGATGTCCACTGTCTTCTTTTGAGATATGCTCTAATTTCTGAGCTTAAAGTAATTGGCAAGAGGCTTCTCTTTTGATCCTACATTCCTGTTGAGGTTCTTGGAAACTTTAAAGGAAAGAGAAGGGAAACTGTGCAACATGCAACAACACTTTGAACTAAATAAAGAAATAATGCTGTAAAAATGTGGCCATATAATGTGGCCATGTCTCCCCCATGT
Organism: Diadophis punctatus similis; assembly: GCA_023053685.1. Lineage (NCBI taxonomy): Eukaryota > Metazoa > Chordata > Lepidosauria > Squamata > Dipsadidae > Diadophis > Diadophis punctatus. Next base: position 21,709,824 of record JALIGW010000002.1, read on the forward strand.
ATGTATGGTGTTATGTGTTTCTTTTAATTGTTTTTAAATTGTTTTTAATGATTTGTTTGGCGTTCCTTAAAAATGCTGTACGCCGCCCTGAGTCCTTAGGGAGTAGGGCGGCATAGAAGAACTTCCAAATAAAATAAATAAATAAATAAATAATAGAACTTGGAGAGCAAGTTAAGATTTAGCAAGATTTTTCACAGCTCATGTTTGCAAATGTATTGGATCTCTTAGGATGATTCTTCATGTTAGACACTGGTCTCATTTACAGTATCTTAAAATAGAGGAGTTGGAAATGTTCTCATATGTGACATAGTCCATTTCTCTGTTTAAAGCAGGAATATGATAAATCATCAGCCGCGGTGGTGCAGTAGTTAGAAACAGGGGTGAAATTCAAATTTTCCCCCTACCGGTTCTGTGGCCGTGGCTTGGTGGCCGTGGCAGGGGAAGGATACTGCAAAATCTCCATTCCACCCCACTCTGGGGCCAGCCAGAGGTAGTATTTGCCGGTTCCCTGAACTACTCAAAATTTCCGCTACCGGTTCTCTAGAACCTGTCAGAACCTGCTGAATTTCACCCCTGGAACTTAGAAAGCAGTACCGCAGCTAATTCTGCTGACTGCCAGCTGCCAGCAGTTTGGCAGTTCAGGTCTCACCGGCTCAAGGTTGACTCAGCCTTCCATCCTTCCGAGGTCGGTAAAATGAGGACCCAGATTGTTGGGGACAATACAGTGACTCTGTAAACCGCTTAGAGAGGGCTAATAAAGCACTGTGAAGCGGTATATAAGTCTAAGTGCTATTGCTATCTCTAAAAGCTGCCATTTAGCTTCCTTTTGAAAACCTCCAGTGAGGGGAAATCCACCCCTGTTCTAGGTGGACAGCAAGAAGGAGCCCAACATTACTCTAGGTGGCTATTCCACAACTTTAACAATTGTTATGATTAGTTTATTCCTCATAATATTCAGTCTGAATACTCTTACTTTTAATCCATCGGTGGTGGTGGTGGTTATTATTATCTGTTTGCAACAATAGGAAGTCACAGCTGCCAGTTCTCTACTTGATGTTGGTCTTCACATGCATCAAGTCCTTCCCAAGAACCTAGGGTGTCATATTATTATTTAAACGTGTATGCCACCCAATTCTCAACAATCATCAAAGAAATTACAATAAAATTAATAAAAAACATTTTACCAAATTTTAGCATAATCCAGAAACTTGCATATTTCTAAATGGCTTAGGTTGCTTGATTTATCTTCCTTTTACCATCCTGGTAGCTCTTCTTGAAAACTGCTGAAGCTTCTCCACAATTCTATTAATGTGAGGGTGGTGGTTGGCAGGTTGGAGAAATGAAGAACTTGAGAAATGACCATTTTATAAATACAGATTAGATACAACCAACTCTATTTGAGGTCTTGTTTCGCTATGAGAGTATCAGGTTCCAGAGAAAGAATAATTGCAGAGGACCTGGAGTAGTACTTGACAGTTAAAATGCAAAGTATTCCAAGCATGATCTGGCCAGTGCAGAATAAAATGGAAATGTTACTTTCTATGAATTTGAATGTAATCCTTCAGACTTGTGGCTGCACAGGTCTTTTAAGTGCCACCATGTTTAACCCATATTCAAGGCTCGTTTGTGTACTCTGTTAACTATTAATTTTTCCAGTGGAAATCTGCAAGTAATGGCATATGGTCATCCTAGTATCCCAGTGGAAGTCTATAAGAAATAGCATCAGATTTAAGAATGGGAAAGATGGTTGTTGCCATTGATTGAGGCTGTTGGAGTTTACCTTCAGCAACATCTAAATGACTACACTTCTGGTTTGAAGAGTCCTTTCTCAGCTTTTCCTTCTTTTGAGATATATCAAGAGCTTTTCCTGAAGTAGCATTCCAGCGATAGAATGTCTTCTATATTTCCATATCTGACACACCTGCAGTCTTATTTCTTCAGTGCTAGACAAGGCATTTTTATTCTTTGCATCATCTAGTTCAGTGCTATAAGGGATTTTATTGGTGCTGTGTTCCTAGATGTATTTTAATGTGTTATTGTGATTCTTCCTTTGTTGCTCAGTTCTTCTTTTAAAGTGATTTATTGCATTGATGTTTATGTTACTTCCTTTCACTTCCAAGGAGAATGAAGAGAAATATTTGTCTTCATAATCAAAACACCAAAACTGCTCTTATTCAGCAAAAATATTTTTTCCCACACATCACTGAAAATTTTAGTTTTGTAAGTGACATTAAACATGCAGCAGGATTTAAAAGGCATATAAAAACTCAAGGAAATAAAAAAATGATTAGGCAAAATTGCCATGAAAGATGAGCAAAAGAAGAAGTTTTAAAAAATAAAAATGTGAAAATAAGTACTAAGGAAGAAAAAGAACAAATAGGAGAAACCAAACATTTAGCATATAGTCTTCCGAACAAACTCCTAATTACAACTCTCCTCCAGTGATTAATCTGATGTTTACATCATGTTTGCATTGTATAATTTAATGAGTAATGCCTGGTGTAAATCTAGTACTGGTAACAAGATACTGCAGTGTACTTCCTACCCATGGTGAAGTTTATTATCCCCAACATATGCAAGAATTTGAATGGAGAAAAAACAATTGTTTGCTCAGCTGTGAAAATGAGAATTTGCTCAACACAAATTAATGTTATTATCAGGCTAAACCTATTGGAACAGAACATAATGGTGGAACACTAATCTAGAATGGTTCGATTCACAATTGGGTGTGAAATTATCAAATTCACACATTGCAAATATGAACCCATAAGAAAACTAATTTTATATTCTTGGTAATACATTTTAAAACAAAGAAATGCAAACACGCTTTTATGAAAAAAGAACATATTAAACAAAATTGAGCAAAATACCACATTATATTAGTGATGAATGAAAGATAGAAATCTGGAATTCATTTTAGAGTTCAAATCTGATATTTCAAGACTTCAAGCACTCAAGCCACTGAGACAAAATTAAGAAATTTAGAGCTGTTGCTTCTGAATTATCATATAATTTTTTCTCTACTTCTAGAGAAATACTTAACACAATTTGACTTTGACGGAGTGAGAATAAATCTCACAGAGGCGAAATAGATCTTTTCCCTGGAATTCAGACATTAGAAATAAAACCGCAGTTTAAAAGTCTAAGTAAAATATTTATTTCGGTACAAAAACAATAAATTCTGATTAATTACATGTCTAATATAAAATGCGACTTCTCTCATTGGGAGCCAGAAGAAGAAGGATAGAACGGAGATTGGAATGCACACATGTGTACAAGAACATATCAATCACGTGCTCAGGAACGAACCATTATATTAAATAGGGATGCAGCTCCCTGCATATACATGTGACAGGCAATAAATCACACCGTGACAGACTTTGATCTAGAGGAATTTTAAAATAAACAAACCCGAAAGATTTATTTCTAGAAGAGTAGATAAAGATCAAATCAAATCTAAATACTCATGTATTTGCTAAGTATGAAATTAATATTTTATTTTTATTACAAGGCATTAATCATTTACATTTGAAAAGAGATCTCCATATTTGCAGCACTTTTGGAAAAATCATTCCACATGATATTGAAATTCAAAGTAACTAGAAGAAAAAACGCTGAAATGTCATATATTTTGGACTTCAGGAAGGCAGATCTTACTGAACTTAGATGAACAGTGGGCAGTATGACCTGAAATTCTAAGAGGGATTGAAGTCAGTGGGGTTGTAAAAATCCTAAGAGTGCAGCAACCACCAGCAATTCATGTGAGAAAGAAGAAAAGAAAAGCCAAATAGTTATATAGTCAAATAGCGATTAATAAACAAAGAAGCAAAAGGAAGTTGTATCAGAAATGCAAACAGAAGCGGATAACTTAGGAGTTAGCTGATAACTCAAGCCTGTAGGAATGGAATGAGGAAGGATAAAGCTCAGCTGGCAAAATACAGTAAGAAGCATTTTTAGAGCATTTCAAAATAAAAAGAATTGTCAAGGAAGATGTTGTGGAGAGAAAGTGAAGAGGTAATTATGGGAAATAGCAAATAAATAAATAAAAATTATAATCTTTCAGAGGATAAAGAGAGCCTTTCCTAGCATGACTAAGAAAAGGGAGAGAAGCAAATTAGGACTGGTAAAGATAGAATAAGAATCTTCCTTTCTACTTTAAATAAATTCAGAATCAGGGCAAGATAATTATACCTCAAAGTATTCAAGATATTGGAGAAGTGATCTCAAAACTACTGACTATAATATTTGAAATCTCTCAGAGAGCTAGTAAGATGTCAGAAAACAATTAAACATAGTCCTAATGTTCAAATATAGGAAAGAACAGGATGCATAAAGCTGTTGACCAGTTAAACATTTATATTCGGTAATGTAGCACAGCAAACTACTAAACAGCGTATTTGTAACCACTTGGGGGGGAAATGCCATGCCACCATTTGTGGAATTCATCATGTCAAAAAGAAATAATCTATTTTTTTATCATAAAATGGGGTACACTTAGGGAATATTATAGATACAGTTTATCTAAAAACTGAAGATTTGGCAATTATATCCTTGTGGGCAAGATGAAAAATTGCAAATGTAAAGTACTGTGGTCTAATAGACTCGTCACTGGTTGTACAAGCACACCCAAAGAGTTTTGGGTTATACATTAACCTGGAGGGTTTATAAATGTTCTAAAGCAATAGTGTCAAGATAGGGTGAGTATTAAAATCAGCCAGTTGATGGACTGAATGCCACAATGCAAACCTTGCCCCTTTCGAAAATGCGTGTAATATCAATGCACATGCAACATTCCAACAACAGCTTATTGGTTTTGGCTCACCCTCTCAAAACATTGTTTCTCTAGATGATGGACTGAAAGAATGCTGATCAGATTCAATGATGACTGCAAGTAGGGTATTTGCCTAAAACTTCAGGAGGAAAAAAATCAAAATTATAAATAACCTCCACAGGACTGCTAATTGGCCAAATCATACAGGATAACATTTAGAACATTTTCCTGCAACTGGGTAGGAAATGTCAAATCCATAGCTACAGGACTGATGAGACTTAGCTTAAAAGCAGTGCATGTGGGCAAATTTACTAGTAGCGTATCGTTGAGCATGAGCAAGCAATGTGATGCAGAAGCTAGAAAGGCCAATACAATGTTGACCAGTAGAAGCATTGTGTACAGCTCATGGGAGAACATAATTCCATTGTATCTTGCGTTGATTAGATCACACTTGCAGTATAGCCATGATGGTGAACCTATGGCACGCGTGCCATAGGTGGCATGTGGAGCCATATCTGCTGGCACACAAGCCGTTGCCCTAGCTCAGCTCCAGCGCACATGTGCACGCTGGCCAGCTGATTTTCTGCTCCCACGGAGGCTCTGGGAGGGGTTTTTCAGCCTCCAGAGGGCCTCCGAGGGGCGGGGAGGCCATTTTTGCCCTCCACAGGCTCCAAGAAAGCCTCTGGAGCTGGGGAGGGTGAAAAATCGGCCTACCGGGCCCACCGGAAGTCAGGAAATGGGGTGTGGGGGATCATGCGTGCATGCATGGGGGTCACGCATGTATGTGCAGGGGGAGGGGTGCATGCGCAGGGGGGAAGGGCGCATGGGGGCATTGAATTATGGGTGTGGCCACGAGCTTTCAGCACCCGAGGAAAAAAAGGTTCACCATCACTGCAGTATAGGATATCACATCTTTAAAGGGGCTAGTATAGGTTGGAATGGGTTCACAGAATAACTAGTAGGATTTAGAAATGAAGCCTCACAAGGATCATTTAGTTTAGCTAGCAAAAGTGAAGATTAAGAGGAGCTAAGATTGTGGTCTACAATTACCCCATATGCAATAGAGGGTGCATTTTTATTATTTTTTTGCAACAGAGAGCACGCTAAGGACCAACAGATTTAAATTAAAGGAAGAAAATTCAGACTGAATATTAAGATAATTCTCCTGATAGTAATATTAACTTGTGGAACAATCTGCCTAGAAGTGTTGGAGATTTTCATAGAAGTGGTGATCAGAGATTGTTTAGTGTGCTCCTGTGCCAGCAGGGAGTTGGACAAATGAGCTGTAAATCACTTCCACTTTGTGTCTCCTATAATTCTATCATCAAACTCTCCTAATGCTGTTGCTTGAAATGAACAAGTCATGTTCATTGGCTTTGCTTCAACTTCAAAACAAGTGTTGTAGAATGTATGCATTTTGTTTTGATCTCAGACAGGTGTTCTTTTGCTCAAAACGTTTCAAACTCAAATCATTTTGCACAACTGTATTTTAAAGCAGGGGTCTCCAATCTTGGCAACTTTAAGACTTGTGGACTTCAACTCCCAGAATTCCTCAGCCAGCAACCCCTGTTTTAAAGCACTACTGACAGTGATATGTATCACACCTTTTGTCCAATTTTCTAAACCTTTTCTTTCTCTTCCAAGAGATACATCATATTTTCTGCTTGCTTCCCAGATGCTGAGATGATGCTGTAGTACAGGGGTCTCCAACCTTGGCAACTTTAAGCCTGGAGGACTTCAACTCCCAGAATTCCCCAGCCAGCTTTGCTTTGCCAGGCTTAAAGTTGCTGTAGTGTTTCTATCTATGGTTCAATATTGACTTAAAGGCACAAATCAAAGTGCAACTCAGGACATTATAATTGTATTTATTTATTTATTTGTTTGTTTGTTTGTTTGTTTATCTAGTTTCATTTACTTTGGTTATTTTATGTGCATTCTAACTGTTGGAAGTCACTATGAAATGGAGAAGCAGACAAGAACGACTGAGAGAGAATCTTTAGAATGTATCTAGTTGTGTTTTTGTGCTGCTTCCTTGTTGTGACATGTATCTCCATTCCTCCAAAGCCACCCAGCTATGATCTAATAAAGGCCACGGAGAATATCTTTGGTGGGATTTAACTGAAGTACGAAAAGCTGGGGAAGATGTATATTATTGATGCAATGATTATAGTATCACTCACTGTCCTACACTCAGCCTTATACTCTCTTTTGAAAAAGGAAATACAAAAGCAAATTCTTTTTTTTAATCACAGAGAATAAGAGATGTAGAAAAACATTTTTGGCACAAAACAATTTTAAAAATGCCACAGAGCCCTTGATCTGTTTGGGGCATCAACTGATATCATATGTTCCCTTTGCTTATGCTCCATTAAGCAATCTGTTGTTTAGTCCCGGCTGCATCTGTACAACAATATTCCTGACCTTCTGTTGTTCAACAATAACTATAGATTTAAACATATAGTCTGAATGGTGCTATGTTGTTGTATAAGCTATATATTTCTTCTAATATAGAGTTCAAGATTTAAAGGAGGGATTCATTCTGAAATATTTCTGGAACAGAAACCAGATGTACGGAGAAGCAATATCCAACTAAATATTTTTGAATCTGGTGATGAACAGCAGTTTCTGTATCTTTATTTACAACTGAAAATAAAGCATATGCCCAGACCATGTTGTGTAATCACCAAAACATATACATGAACAGCTATAAAAGTTATCAAGACAGCTACATTCCTTTGTATGAAAGGAACACCCAGCCAGCAGCATTTTCTCTGTTAGCAGGTACTTATCACCTTGAGTAAAGACAAGAATATTTACAATGGACGGGAATGTAGACTAATACTAGAATGTAAAGTGTAATAGCATACTGAAGCTGAATACCTCTTTCCTGAGCACATTCTTCCAAATTATTGTTTGCAATATTGTTTTGTACCTTTCCATCCCATCTCCCACTTTCCAGCAGAAACAGCAAAACAGAGCCATTGCTCAAAAAAAGACATGACAAGTAACCTAAGACCAAAAATAGTCTTCACATAAAATTTTAAACGGAAGTAAAGTATTTTCTGAAACTGGGAATGCAGGCAATTCTAACTTATTCATATGACTCTGCCCATTTTTCATCATTGCCCCACTTACTTTGATTTGTGCCCCCCCCAAAGATTGATTTCTGTCTTACAAGAAAAGAAAGTTATCACTTTATAAGCTCTACAGCAGTGATGGCTAACCTTTTCTGGACCGAGTGTCCAAAGCGTGCGCGTGAATGAACGTGCGTGTGCCCGAACCCCCAAAATGCAATGCATATGTGGCCCCTGCACATGTGTCCCATCTCCTGTGCATGCGCACGCCCCCCGCATGCGCCCCACCCCCGTGTATGCACGGCAGAGACTCAATGAGCAGCTGGCAGGCAGGAGGCGCACACACATGCGCAGTGGAGCTGAACTGGGGCGACGGCTCGCATGCCCACAGAGAGGGCGCTGCGTGCTACCTGTGGCACGCGTGCCATAGGTTTGCCATCATGGCTCTAGAGGAAGCCCTCTGTCTTTCCTACTCTTCACTGAAACTGCAGCCATGTTTCTTTATTTTGACCATGTCTAATTTCATTTGAATGCTGGCAATTTTTCTCTTTTTGTTCCATTTTAATTGTAAAAGCAAGAAAGGCGAACAAACTCAGTACCATGTTGGGGGAAAAATCTTGCAAGTTGACTTTTTATTCAATTGAATGAAAAAGAACATGTTCTTAAAATGTATTTGAAAGAAAAGAATGTTGTAGAACTGAGCAGGGATAGAGTACAGTGTTTTTGCACTTAGTCAAATTAAAAATGTTAATTAGGAGGTGGCTAAGAAATGTGTGACAAGTGTTTACCTCTATTGCCCATTCAGTTTTTTGGTGTTTTGCGTTAAATGGTTTTTAATGGGGAAGCCATGGTTCCCCCTCCCCCCAAAAATATGTCCTACAAGGTGAGTGATATGTCCTAAGATGAGTGACCAAAATTAAACGAGCATTTACAGGGCTATTCACCACTCACAAGAATAAATTTATCTATCTAACCTCAAGCAATGGAAAGGAACAGAAAGGAAGTTCTGGATAAAAGAGATTTCAGAAATGACATGTATTCAGAATGAATGAATGATTTCAGCACACTATGATTTTTTATTTTTTATAAATATGTTTTTATTTTATTTATATTTCCCTCCCCCCCAACCCCACATCCCCCCTCCCCCCACAACCTCCCAGAGCAAATACAGGGTATAAACATTTAGCAACCATATACTAAAATAAACTAACTAATTTTGACTTCATCCCTCTCTTGTACTTTAACTCCCCTTATGTAAAAGTAAATTTAGATAAGTTGTAACATTCCTTGCTCATTCATTCATTCATTCATTCATAAACTATCTGGAATTTCTTAGTCCCATATTTATTTTGAATGTAATCAATCTATCTTCTCCATTCCAGCTTGTATTTCTCATCTGAATGATCCTTAAAATATGCTGATATTTTAGCCATCTCTGCTAGGTTTGTTTAAAAATCAACTGTTAAGTAATCTGAAATTGCCCTTTCTTAGTTGCTGCCCCCAGCTCTGGAATGTCCGCTGCTATCAGATCTTCAGGCCATCTATGTTGTTATTTTTCAGTCTTGATTCTGTATCTTTAGGGCAGGGGTGGCCAAACTATGGTTCTTTGAGGACCAGTGGACTTCAACTCCCAGAATTCCTGAGCCAGCCATGCATGGCTAGCTCAGGAATTCTGGGAGTTGAAGTCCACAGGTCCTCAAAGAACCATAGTTTGGTCACCCCTGCTTTAGGGCATATACATTATGTCAATGACCTTTATGTTTTAAGGGAACATAAATATATTCCTCCTGAACATACTTTTCCTATTCTTTTTCTTGTTTATGCATTCTACGTTTCCCCCCCACCTCTTTCACTTCAATTTTAATTGTGTTTATAAGAATATTTGTGAAGTGCCAAGCAAACAAAATTCCCTCTTCTGGAATACTTTCTGGAATAGAAGGGGGGGAAGCTTAAAGTTGTACATCAAATGAAAGCATGCAAGTTCTTAGTAGAAAACACACCTTTTTTTCCTAGGAGCTTATTAAGGCCTATGATCATAGATTTGTACTGATTCTGTTTTGTTCCTTTTATGCAATATTGATTTTGTTAGCTATTACCAAAATACCATCAGAAAATGCAGGCCATAAATTTGAGATAGAAAAGAGATAGATGATATCTGATCATTGGAACATTCAAGAAACAAATCTGAAGAAAAACAGCCTTAGGGCTGATCCTCCAGTTCCTCTAACAAATATGCAAACACACTCTGGTTTCTGATTTGGTATGAGAAGTCCTCATGAGATTGGTTTTATCCTGATTGTCTATAGTTGAGTCATCTTAAAGTTGCCTTTAGCTGCTTCGGTTTTAAAAGAATATTGTTCTGACCCAGCTGCCGGACCAAGGAACACAGCACAAACAGCGTCCGAACAAACCTTGTTTTAATATTAACAAACTACTACTTATCTGTCTTAGCAGTTGTTCTAAAGTCAGTGAAATAATAAATCAGTCTTTTCGGAGCAACAGCTGTAAATTAACCTTCTTAACAGCCGGCAATAGTCCAAGCAAAAAGAACTAAAAGTCCGAGGAAGAGTCTGTCTGATAACAGCACACAATCTTACTATTGTTGGCAGAATGCCCAGGAGCAATTTGCAGGAAAGTTGACGTCTTTCAAACACGAGCCGAACAGGAGTTTTGCAGTCAGAGACAAGACGTGGAATGAACAAAGTTGTTTCCTACAAATTGGTTAGTCCTTTTCCTCACTTAAATAGACTATGGGAGTGGCCAATTATCCCCAAGCCTTACTCCCAAGTAGTCTTTCTCCTCAGGAGCATTTGTGCAGAATGCTTTGCGCATGCGCAGAGGGTAAAAGAACCCAAATGGCGGCGTCCGGGCAGGTGGGCGAAACCTTGCACTGCCATCACTACCGGCTCTCTGACCACCAACAGGCACGCCCAAACCGGGAGCATTTCACCCCTGACTTGATCAACATATTACATGGGCAGATGCTAGATCTGGTTTCACAAACAAGACTCTCTTCCTGGAAGAGCATCAATCCTATGCTGTACAAAAAGTTGCTTTAAGCCAAGAAAAGTTATATTGTTGATTCTATTCCCAAACAAAGCATTAGAGGTTTTCCACTGTTTCTGCCAACAAGGGCTTATACAACAAGGGACTCAACACTCTTTTGCCTTCTTGTGTATCATTTTATCTACCCCGTGATTTACTTCCAGGTGCTGCTGGCCATGGATGATCACTGGCAGCACTACCATTTCTTGAGTACTAATTGAGAACAGAGCAACTCATTATCACTTACTCTTTTAAGTCTCATTTATATAGTTCCATTAAATCTAATTAATTCCGTATTGCTTTTATCTTTTGTTCTAAAATTAGGTTGCATTATTGCCTGGATTCTAATTGTTTCAGATCACTCAGTAATAGAGTCTTCTTTTCTGCTTAGCTTTCTGTCCATTTGATGCCAGAGAAATAAACAAACTTGTCATGAATGCTTTGCTAGCATCCTATATTGTACATAAAGAGATATCAAAAGTTAAAATGATTTGGAATTAGCAACAATGGTAAGTTCAGTGGAAGAAGAAAATCAAATTTACTCCTAGTTAGATTTAGACAAAATTAATGCAAGATGTTTTATTGTTGGTATATTACTCCAGTTATGATATGCCAGACTATAACTGGGAAGATTCGGAGGAGGCTGGAGCTGTAGTAGTAGATGATGGTTCTCTTCCATTGGCTCATATAAAAATATGTTATTTCTGTCCTTCCGAAGTTTTCTCCTCTGAGGTTAACCTCCTGAGGGCTCCTCCCTCTCCTGCCTGATTGTTTTGTAAGCAGCATCTCTTCCCCTTTTCCCTCAAGGTCATTTCCATATACCATTAAAGAACAAATCACTTAATGCAGTTTTTTACTAAAATGAACATAAGTAACCTTCCCCAACTGTTGAAATATAAGACATACAGAAAAAGTTTGACTCACTATCTAAATAGAAGTCACATAGTCATGGCACAGGTTGTAGCTTGAAATGTTTATTCAACATACATTTATGTTGGTTTTCAATGCACATTGGGTGGTGCTAGAATGCCAGCCAGTGCATGATAAAAAGGGAATCTGGTGGATCCCTCTGTGACACTTCAGGAACAGGACAGTTAACAGTCTAAGCCAGGGGTCTCCAACCTTGGCAACTTTAAGACTTGTGGACTTCAACTCCCAGAATTCCTCAGCCAGCTTTGCTTTGCAGGTCTAAGCAGCTTAATCCTAACCTGCATGCTAAACTTAGCGGACTTCAGTATTGTATAAACCCAGTCTGTAGGTTGCACTTTATTATAGTTATTGTATAAGCCCAGAAAATTTATTAATTCAATATTATTTGGGCACAATCAGCATTTTGCTGAACTAAATTCTCAGTAATTTTAGCTGGGATGACCAATAGTGACAGATAAAGGGGTTATGAGGTTTTCTTTTCTTTTTTCTTTTCTTTCTTGTAATCATTATGCAGAATTTTGCACAGTAGGGTAAAAAAGCAACACACTACAAAAATACAAACAGATTAAAGGTAAAAGATTTATGAAGAGAAAGCAGAGAGTAAAGTGATAGAAAACCAAGAGTTTAAAGTCATCCAAAATATACAGTAATATGAATGCAAATCATAAAATATTAAAGAAAATTTAAATTGCCAAATCATTAAATTCCTAACAAGCTAGATTATTAACATATCAACTTATTAAAATAATGGTATAATGAAATAATAGATAAGATAGTAATAGAGATGAAAGAGGGAGAGGGAGAAGGAGAGGGAGGGACGGAGGGAGGAGGGAGAGAGAGAGAGAAAGAGAGAGAGAGAGAGAAAGAGAGAGAAAGAAAGAGAGAGAGAGAGAGAGAGAGAGAGAGAGAGAGAGAGAGAGAGAGAGATCAAATACTATACTACAGTCCTGAAGCATTCATTTTGATTTCCATATAACTCTTCCAGATGTATCATCTGTCTTATCTGCTAGTCAAAATTTTGTTACTTCCAATGTCTTTCATTTAACCTAAATACATATTATGTGTCATAATATTTCCTTGCTTTTAACACAGTCTTAACAAAACCTATTTGAATACAGAATATTTCTGCTTCTCTGCTGACCTTGAAGACTACTGGAGTCCTCAAAGCAGACCCTCATAATATGTCAGAGAGTTTTCACCATTGACTGGTTTTCAATAAAAGTCCATCTCGACTGTTATATTACCACAGAGTTTCTCAATCTTGGCAACTTTAAGATGTGGGTGCTTTTTGCTGGGTAGGGAATTCTGGGAATTGAAGTCCATACATCTTAAAGTTGCCACGGTTGAGAAACACTATATTAGCAATAACTGCCCGGACCATCTTAAATGAAATGTCTGACCTCTGCTTATGCTGCAACTTGAAAGACACTCACAGCAATAAATTCCACCCCTCTGGAAAGAGCATTAGAGGTGGTGTAAGATAATCACTATCTAATCTACTTTCAGTTCTAAAACTAGAATTGCATAAATTGCAAAATATTATGGGCATTAGCAATCTAATCCGTAGAACTCATAAATTCATTTGCCTCAAACTGAATTTTCTTGGATAATTCCTATTAGTGGATCCATTTAAAATAATCAGATCCAGTCTGCTGAATGTCTGTACAAAGCACAGTCTAGCATAATTACATTTTATGTCTTTACAATGGCTGACTATGAAAGGAAGAGATTCTTCTAAATTAGAAGAATAATGCTCTAGTTTGAGAGATGGCTTGACATCACTTGCCCTCTTCTGGTATTGAAATTACTACCTACTATCAAAAATGCTTGTGGAATAATCATTAACACATTATCTGTATCGCACTAGCCTTCACCAAAGATGATTAGTTTACAGAGAGGTTATCAAGGGAGGAAAGTACATATATACTTAATATGAGATTGATTTTAAATAATGCTGCAATGAGAGACAGTCTGTGTGTCTGATTCTAGAAACTGCCTGGACAACTCCCAGCAGTTTTCTTGGCAAGGTTTTTGGGGAGTGGTTTGCCATTGCCTCCTTCCTAGGGCTGAAAGAGAGTGGTTGGCCCAAGGTCACACAGCTGGTTTGTGCCTAAAGCAAGACTAGAACTCACCATCTAGTTAATATATCAGGCAGGGTAGAATAGAATAGAATAGAATAGAATAGAATAGAATAGAATAGAATAGAATAGAATAGAATAGAATAGAATAGAACTAGAACTAGAACTAGAACTAGAACTAGAACAGAATAGAATAAAATAGAATAAAATAGAATAGGACATTGGAGGTTTTCTAGTCCAACCCCCTGCTTAGGCAGGAAACCGTATACCATTTCAGACAAATGGTTGTCCAATCTCTCCTTAAAAACTTCCAGTGTTGGAGCATTCACAACTTCTGGAGGCAAGTCGTTCCACTGATTAATTGTTCCAACTGTCAGGAAATTTTTCCTTAGTTCTAGGTTGCTTCTCTCCTTGATTAGTTTCCAACCATTCCTTTTTGTCCTGCTCTCAGGTGCTTTGGAGAATAGCTTGACTCCCTCTTCTTGTGGCAGCTCCTGAGATTGGGAGACCGTCAGTTCTAGTCTTGCCTTTAGGCATGAAGTCAGCTGGCTGACCTTTGGCCAATCCCTGTCTCTCAGTACTAGGAAGGAGGCAACGGCAAACCAGTCCCCAAAAAACCTTGCCAAGAAAATTGCAGGGACTAGTCCAGGCACTTGCCAGGAGTCAAAACTGAAGGCACACCCACACAAATGTCGTCACTGCAAGTCTCACCAGTGACAGAAAATCCTAGGAACTGTAGTTCAGCAACACATAAATTTCTACAAGTTTGCCCACCTAGCCTGCATAAATCTATTCTGTGTAATTATAGATGCATAATGGAGATGTAATTATAGATGCATAAATCTGGAGACGCATGGCAAGGTCTACCATCAGGCACAATGAAATGACTTCCACAGACTGTAAAGCAGGCTGGACTATGATTTTTACAATTCTAAAACTATGTCCATGCTAGATTATATTATAATCACCTATATTTCCAACATATCTGGAAGGCGCTTTGTTAATGAAGGCTGTTGTAAATGCAAATTAAGCAGGAACCAGCAAATAGGACAGCATGGTACTTGAGGCAGAACTGTGCTGTGTATCTTCTTTGTAACTGCTTCTTACTGCTAACATTAGATATAGTGGAATATAGTTATCTTTCTTCAGCTTTGGAGAAAGATTCAACTGCAAGTGCAGTTGATTTTTTCTGATTGTATGGAGGAACACTCTTTGTCCTCCATCATAGCAGCCCTGGGCAATTGGATAGTTGTTTGAACAATAGAGTATAAATCAAGGATATTTATATTATTCTATTGATACATTCCCTATACCTTGGTACTCAACTGCTTTGAAACTCATCAAATTTGGTACTCCACGCATTTTGATGTGGAAATTTTGTCCCGGTACTCATCGTTTGTTTGGTACACAATGCACAAGCTAGAACTTGTCAGTGTCAGTTGCCTTGTGACTCACTACATTATTCCTTATGGGAAAAAATTGCTTGGTACACATCAATTTGGTACTTATCATACCTCCCAGAACCAATTAACGATGTGTACTGATGTACCACTATACAATAATGGGAGTAGCACACTCATGATAGAAGAGAGTGAACCTAGCCCAAGGATCAAACTGAGTAGCGCGCCCCACTTTTTCTTTCTCAGTGATATTCCTTTTACGGCGACATCCAAATTTATACTCTCCCTCTTGGGGGGTTTTCCTGACATTTTCTTCTCACTGCAGGGGAAGGGACATAAATCTCTGCATATTCTGGTATTAATAGATATTAATAAGGTCTAAGGGCAACAAATTGACTACCTTTGATTCATTCCAAAGGTGAATTTGAGCTCCAAAAATAGATCTTTGTCTGGATTTTAAAAATAAACATTCAAAAAGAGGGAATATTTATAAGGAAGTCCTCAAAATTTACGGGTATATAAAATAAGGTTCATTACAAACCTAAGGGAGGCAGACACTTCTGAATAAATAATTTAAAGCTTTTTTTTACCTATATTCCCAAAAAGCTTGCAGCATTGTGGCTTAAGGTAAAGTCCTTCAAAATATTCTGTATATCTAACATCCTAACTAAATGTGGACTCTGTGATGAAAAATTCCCACACATAGTCGGTGACTCATTAGTAACACCTACAACATCAGTAATCAAAACACTTGGAAAATGCGGTCCTGTGTTGAAAAGACTTTGAAGAACGGTTATTTGTTTTATTGTAACCTCTTAAAAATCTGAGTATTTTTTTTCAATCTTAAAAGAACAAAATACTAACCAAGTTTTATTAATGTTACCATTCATTTTCAGATATATATATATATTCTTTCTTCAGATTCAGAGATCAACTACAAGTATCAATTGCAATACATTAGAAAATTTGTATCACCCTTTCCACAAATCTTTTAAACAATGGTTGAGCATGTGAGAGAAAGAGACAGAAAGAGAGGGAAGGTGCAAAAAATAGAGCCTAGTATTTCATGTAGCAAAATAGATTCTTCCAAGAAAAGATTCTTGAAGTGAGATCCCAGACCATATTGAATTTGCATACTGTGTGTATATTGCCCAACGTCAGTTCCTATAACAACCCTTGTGGTTGTGGTAGATATATTTCATTGATAAGCCACTGAATGTCATATAATCACATTTATAATGTCATTATAATAAAAAAACATAACTTATCTATGAGAACATTGGACAATATTGGAATATCATCTTTCTCCCTAACACATTATAAGTTGTTTTTGAAAATCAATTTACTTTCATCATTGGACAGCCATGCAGAATTTTTATTTATTTATTTATTTCTTTACATGACCTTGTAGACGACCCTCACTCTGTCAAGGACCTCGGAGTATTCATATCCAACGACCTAAGTGCTAGAGCCCACTGTAACAACATTGCCAAAAAGGCACTAAGAGTTGTTAACCTAATCTTGCGTAGTTTCTTCTCTGGCAATATTACACTGCTAACCAGAGCATACAAAACATTTGCCAGACCAATTGTTGAATACAGCTCACCTGTCTGGAACCCGCACTGCATATCAGACATCAATACAATTGAGAGAGTCAAGAAATATTTCACAAGAAGAGTCCTCCACTCCTCTGCTCGCAACAGAATACCTTATTCCACCAGACTTGAAATTTTGGGCTTAGATAGCTTAGAGCTATGTCGCCTTTGATCTGATCTAAATGTAGTTCATAAAATGATCCGCCACAATGTCCTACCTGTCAATGAATGTAATAAAATGAACCATTTAGGAAATAGAAACCCACAGAAAATGGAAGCCCACAAGCAACAGCTCTACAACTGTAATTTCTTCCAGAAAACAGTCTTGGAATTGTTTTCCTCTTTTTACAGATGAGTAATATAGTCAAGAATGTCTAAACAGCCTTCTTCCAGCTGGGTGTCCTTCAAATGCTTTAGGACCAAAAATTTTCCCAATGCCACACAGCTGGGAATTCTCAGAGATGTAGTTCCAGCACATCTAGAGAACACCAGAATAAAGAAAGCTGCTCCTAAGAAAGAGAATTAAAAAAAAAATCTAATGAAAATGAAAAACTTTAAAACTACCTTTATACAGTGCCATGGGCAAAGAATGATGGTTTAGGCATTATTCTTTTAATAGAAAATTGAGTTTCCTATATAAATAGCCCAAAATAAGATGCTAATCTTTCCTTATAAATATCTTCTAACACTGAACCAGAATTTTAAACAGATTTCAGACTTCAAGATAAACAGTTTGAATGGAATGTTGAACTTGAAAGAGAAGTTGTAAAATATAGTTTGTTGGGAATAGAAGCAATCAAGTCTTCAGATTACCAATGGGGAGTTTGAATGCTCTTTTCCAACCAGAGCCTTTCAGACGTAGAGAATTTAATGTTCATTCTTTCCAGCTGGCATGATCACCAATAGTTTTGAAGGGTACTAGTTTGAAGAAAGCTGAGATATGGCTTTTCCATGTGAAATCTTCATATAAGCCTTAACTGAGCAGGCTGTATACAAGTGAAATTATTATTAACAATAGGTTCCAGTCACATGCTCTGAAGTTAATAATTATCGCCATCAAAAATTCCTTTTGACATGTGTACCACAAGATTATTAGGATCTAGGAACCTTGATCATTCTACAATTAAGTCCAAAACATTTATGTATGAATGTTAATTCTCATCAAATGGAAGAACGATCTAGGGTAACTTTCCCAAATCTGATGTTTTCCAAATGAAACATACTTCAACATCAGTGATTCTGCTAGTAATTCTAGCCCCAAAGGAAATATCCCTTCCTATTGAATTCCATGTTTTAGATACCAATAGTCTCAATTTCCATGCCTTATCAGAAAGAGAGAGAAATAAATAGAATTATTGCCAGGGTATGAAAAAGATGAAATAAGAAGTATCCTAATTGGTACTTGGAAAAAGTGTGACAACAAAGAAATATAATTCATATATTTTGTGATCATGCCCAATCATAATTCAATAGTAGACAAGGAGTTCTAGGTACATAAATTGAAACACTTCTCAACAGAGATTTGTTTAGTTTCAACACGCACTGTCTTAAGGAGGCATGGCTTTTGTTACTCCTTATAGGAAGGAGAGGCAACCTACATTCCCAGCTCCACATTCATGCTAAACCATAGTATACTTTGTATGATTTAAGCTTTGTGTGTTGCAGGAACCCAGCTAACTGTACTTTGTAAGCCAAGATTGTTGCTCAACATCCTGTGCAAATCAAGGATTTGTGGCTTATTTAACAAACTAGGGCACAATCATGGCTTGGGTGACAGACAGTACCCTTTTTAGCCATGACTGAAGAGTTTTGTCTTTTTATCTCTTTTTAGGACCAGATGGTGGCAATATGTGACAATTACTTGAAAGGATGGCTCAAATTTTATAGCTATTTTATTGGTTTTTGTGGACTTTGGGAGCACTGAAATTATCAAAGGCTCAACACACCGCTTTAGGCAATGTTTTCTTTTAGAAGATCCCCACAAAAGTAGCACTGAAAAAGGCTACAAATGTGTCACGCATTCTAGGTGCACAGTTGAGAGTTGTAAAGGACTGCAAAAACAAGATGGGGACACAAGGAGGTCACACCTGCTGTGGACTAAAGCATTCTTCCTCACTTTAATGACATGAATATTAACGTGAAAAAGTAATGTTCTGTGAAGAGCATACAAAGATCATTCCATTCCTATTGCAATACCATTTTCAGCTTCACATTTCTTTTAGATGCTCCAGGAAACAATCCAGCCAACAAAATTCAAAGCATGCAAAATTATAAAAAGCTATCAAAGCCTTCGTTCGAGAAGCCAATAAGTGATTCTGAGAGTTATAGCTAAAGAATAGATTTCTTTAGCAATCAGCACCCAGGTCAGCACAAATTAACTCCAAGATTAACGTCAGACCAACAATCAAATAAACAATCAAACCCGATCAAGAAACTGCCGAAGAAGCCAACAGTAAACAGCCCAACCAAAGAATCTCTAAGACCGCCCCCACCAACACTGACAGGGCAAGACACCAGAATATAAACTGACGGCAAAGAGCACTCCTTACTAGCACTGATGATGTTACCTAGTTTGAATAATGAAATGCCTGCAAGAAAACTAGCAAGCTCAGAGAGCACCAAGGACCCCTCAGAATAGATTTTACTAGAAACTAAATAAATGCAATAATCTGGCAGTCAGTTCAACAATTAAATACATCTATGCATACAAATCACACTGATTCTGTCCAGTTCGTAATCACAATGCAGTTAATAGATTTTTCTATTGAAAAAGCAGGGTTCCCCTCCCCCACTTTTCATAGCAGTTATATGAAAACAAGCTGCCTGGAATTCATGTTTGCTCTACATCTCTTCCTCCACCTATATTTGATGGAGAGGCAGATCTAATAATATCCCCTTTAAGAGGTTTTGCAATTGCAATATGAGACGCAATTTCTCTATGCCCACCTAACATGGTAGAGGGGAAGAGAAGGATGTTATCATTTCATCGTTTAAGAGTAAGTCAGACAAATATTCTTTTCCTTTCATGCTCTTCACATAAATTAAATCTTCCAGAGAGCTGACGAAAGGAACAAAGTGTCCTTTGAAAGCGACAAAGAAAGTAAATGCCGTTTTGGCAGCCCTACTGCTTTTCCTTCCTGTTTCCTGGAGCAGCATTTGCTTCAGTCAATTTAATATCAGAAGTAGTTTGACTGTAATGGAACAAGATTTCATGTGTGATTGCTATTGCTACTATTACGGGTATCAAATCTGGTCTTCATCTCCAGGAGTTTGAGAGAAAGGGTTAGGAATCTTGGATTACAAAACTGCAACGTTACTCCCAAAAAATCGGAAAGGGTGAGGGGAAGGAGGGTACAATCCAGATCTTACCAGGTATGTGCCACAGTGAACCGGCGCTGTTTTGATATGTTGCTACTCAAAAGCATCCTGCGCAACAGCCTTGGCGAATTTCTGGGAGAAATGATGGGTGACAACTTTGGCGAAATTGATGAAGATTTCTGGGATATCTTGAGCTTTTCATGCTGCAACAGGTTTTCCCTCAGGGTCTTCACAAGATCCTCGTTAAGCCATGGATTTTGACAGTGTGTATTGTCAACTTCAGGTACAATCAAGGTGTCTGGGCTTGCTGTTTGCTGAGCCATGTTTCCAAAGCAACTTATATTAATGAAATCTCTACAAATGCAACATGATATTTGTTTTGGCTGCTTTGGAAAGGAGAAAAAAAAATCCTTTGCTCATTCAGTCTTCGGGAACTGTGCCAAGCTGCACCTCTGATTCAGCCTGTTCAGCCTGTAACATGGTGCTGCCTGCTTTCAATATTGAATTGCAAAGAAGAGGAAGGGAAGAAGAAAAACAAGCAAACTCCTCCACCGAACCTATCAGGCATTGCTTCTCCGTGGCCAAACAGCCTTCACTCACTCTTGCTGGCTAGGTAAGTGAACACGGAGCGAAGGGGACAATGCACCGAGTCGCAGTCCTGTGGCAGCGCCTGTCAAAACTACTGGAACTAATATGCTGCAGCTGCTTGAGTGACTCCTGTATATGTATACAAAAAAGTGCCAGGAGGAGGGCTAAAATCTTGGCATGATTGCCTGATTGGGCTCTTTTTTCCAATCTGTGAGTTTCTCGTTCTGGAGAAGGGAGGGAGCTGATGTCAGGCATGTCCTTCCCCTTCTCTTTCTGTATGAACTACCGCCCCTGCTGCAAGAAGAGCACCAACCTTGCATTACAGATTTTGAACAAATAGCTCTTAATACATGTAGCACAGGATTGCTGTTATTTGTGGGTTGTTGTGAATTCTTGGATTAGAATTGCAGGCTTTCTCACATTCCTTCCAAGTGTACAGTGGAGGGAGTTTTGTGTTGAAGGAGTTGCACAGCCACCTGGGAAGTAGATTGGGGAGGGGGTGATGATGGGCGGGGGGCAATCAGGAACTACAGTATCATTATCCTCTGTGATATGACAAACATGATGTACTTTAGGAACCTTTTAAAAACTTTTTCATAAACCATAGTTACCTAATATTAAGCACAGATCTATGCGTGAGCATAACAGATTGCTGTAGAGTTAGCTTTAAATGGAACTGAAAAACACTGATCTCTTTCTTGTGACTAGCAGGGAAAAAGAGATGGAGGTGGCGTATATAAGCTTTAGTTTAGAATTACAATAAAATTAAGTCAGAAATAATTATAGGATTATTCCGAGGATAGAGAAAATGGACTGGGCGACCATGGGCCTCTCTCTCCTAAGTAAAAGGCAATGTCAAACCACTTCTGAAACCACACCAACAAAACTGCAGGGGCTACTCTAGGTAACTGCCAGGACTGACACTGACTTTGAAGACCCCACCCCCACAAAAACTGTCCTCTCTTTCTCCCTTGATATTAGTATTCAAGGTTAGAACAATGAAATGGATTAGGACTAGATTCAAGCCATTCAAAACAAAATAGTGTTCAATTTCTAGAATTTCATACACTGTCTTAATAAAATTGCCAGAGGATATTAACCATGTAGCTGCATGAATCTCCATTTTAAAAGAAATGGATCACAGAATGTTCAAAAACAGTGCTGGCTTCCTAAAAGCTTCTGAGCAACTCTTGGAAGCTAAGATCCTGGATAAGGTGAATATTTCTCTTGTTCTATCACAGCTTTGCTTATATTTTCACCCAAGTCATTAGATAAAAGTATGTGCGCACGCATGCCTTTGAGTCAGTACTGACTCCTCGCAACAGCCTGAACAAGTCCTTACAGTTTTCTTGACGAGATTCCAGAAGTGGCTTGCTGTTGCCTGTTTCCTAAAACTGAGATAGTAACTGGTCCAAGGTCACCCAGTTGACTTCGTGCCTAAGGCAGGACAAGAATTCCTGGTCTCCCACAGTTGTAGCCTGCTGCCCTAACCACTACATACGTGGCAAATTTCAAGTTTGTAGGCTTTACGGTTCTAGAGATTTCGTGATTAATGTGTGAGTGGTTTTCGTATGTGTGTGTGTGTGTGTGTGTGTGTGTGTGTGTGTATGTATATATATATATATATATATATATATATATATATATATATATATATATATATATATATATATATATATATATATATATATATATATATATATATATATTTCTGAGGTTTTCGCGGGTGTTTGTATGTAGGTCTTTGGGTATTCAGGTTTTCTCACGCGTGAAATTGGAAGTGTCTTGGCGATGTTTCGATGAAGTCTCATTCATCATCTTCAGGCTGGTGTTTTCGGAGTATAAGACGCACCTTTTTCCTCCCTAAAAGAGGCTGAAAATTTGGGTGCATCTTATACTCAGAATGTAGCTTTTTCAAAGCTTTTTTTCCAGCCCTAAGACTTGCTAACGATCTTCCCGGCTTCCTACTCCAAAGAAGTTTTTTTACCAGCCCTAAGTCTTTGCAGGCTTGTTTTCATTCCTACTCTCTCTGAAAAAGATCTTTTCAGCCCTAACGAGGTGCTAACGATCTTACCGGCTTGCAGCATTTTTTTATTCCTCACTCCCTCGAAGTAGTTTTTTACCAGCCCTAAATCTTTGCAGGCTTGTTTTCATTCCTACTCCCTTTGAAGAATATTTTTTTCAGCCCTAACCAGGGGATAAAATAATGTGCTGAAGCTGAACAGACTAAGGACACTAGCCAGATGAATACCTGGTAGGTAGATTTCCCCCCCCCCCTATTTTCCTCCCCCAAAACTAAGGTGCGTCTTATACTCCGAAAAATATGGCATTTGCAATGGAACTGATGCATATAACTCAATTTTATTTATCCTCCAAATCAGGGTAAGAAGAATGTGTGTATCTACAATAACAGGCAATAGGTTTGTTTTAGAAGTAGACAGAAGAAACAGAAATTTTGCATCTGTAGGAAAACCAAAGCACTAAGAATTCTCTTAGGAATCTGATAAAAATGGCAGCTTGTTGGGATGCTTCTACTTGAAACTGCCTCTTATGCAACATCAGTTCACTCCATGCAATTAAACCTTGTGTTATAGTGACTCTGAGCACTACTAAGAGTTCTCCAAGAATGCTGATACCATCCTATAGTTTCTTAATGACCCCATTTTGGCTTATTCAACTGGCATACACCAGCAGAACTTGCTAATTATTTCATCCATATGCTATGGTTCTTCTTCATCCTCCTACACTAAATTCCCCATACCTATGAATAGTTCACACAGATTGTCTCAAGCTCAATTAAACCATAAAGTCACATTATATTATAATTGATGCATGTCTGCTTAGAAGTAAACACAACTTAATTCAGTATCATTTGCTCTCAGGTAAAATATTACAGCCTTCACCTTGTCTATACTGATATAATACAAAAGCAATTATTTGTAACAATAAAATCCAAATCACTCCATAATTTATCTTCCAAAACAGAAAATTATCTTAGCATACAAAATTATTCAAATAAATATTACATAAAATGTAGAGTATTAAATAGTAGAGCCAAATAACAAACAAAGAGAAAATAATGATGTCAGTGAAACTGACATCCTGTTAATTGACAGATAAAACCTTGTTTTATTTCTTTCAAATATTTACAGTTAGCATATCTTCCTGAAATTATTTGGTTTGGTGAGAAGTGAGTCATAGCAACCTTGTTTATAGACCTAAAGCCAATGGCACGGAAGGCAACATAAGAGATCAGAAATCTAATTCTGTGATCTATCTGAATCTGGCAATTCCCACACTATTAGATGGAAACACCAACCTTTCATCACCTTCCACAAATGTCTTTGGTGGGGGGGAAACAAGCAGGAAATTAGATCTCATTTGACTCATTCACAAAAGAAACCATGATTTTTCCAGGAACTTATAAAACACGAAGAGCTGCAATTCACAGGATTCAAGGGGATCTTGAACGGTTGGAGCAAGTGTCAGAAAATCAAATTTCAACTGGACAAATGCAAAGCCTTAACTGGGGTAGGAAAAAATAAAGATATAGGATGGAGGAAACCAACACATTAGAAACAGGTTTTAGGTATCTTTGTGTAATATAAGATGAATCTGAACCTACAGAACAGGGCTGTCAAACTCCTGGCCTGTAGGCCGGATGTGTCAGATGCTGGCCACGCCCATGCCCGGTTTAGCGAAGGGGGAAAAAGCCCCACTACATCTCGTGACGATGCCATGACGCCGTGAGTTTGACACCTGTGCTACAGAATGACACAGGCAGGCAGGAAGAAAATTAGAAAGAAAGGAGCAAATGCAGGCCTAGACTGCACTTGCTTAAGTATAACAATATGATGAAAGTAAGTCATTGTTCCTCTCTGTTCTGCATTGGTGAGATCATGCCTAGAATATCACCTCCAGGGCACCACATTTTAGGAAGGATGTTTACAAATTAGGACCTATCTAGAGAAGAATAACTAATATGATACGAAGCCTGGAATGGAAACTGGAAGAATTGTGTGATAATTGGGTATGTTTAGCCTGGAGGAAAGAACAATGTAGAGTGATAGCTGCCTTCAAGTATCTGAAGGGCTGTTACATAGAAGATGGGGCAAAATTGTTCTGAATTGCTCCAGAAGAAAGAACAAAGATAGTTTAAGTAACAAGAATGTCAATTTGGATTGTACTCAGAAAATTCTCCTAATGGTAAGAGCTGGAAGTGGAGACTTTAGTGAAGTGGTCTCCTTCACTAAAGACTGCAGTTAAGAATGATGTAGTAGTGGATTCCTACACTGAGTAGAGGTTGTACCTGGATCACACAAGCAACAACAACAGCAATATATAAGAGTGTTTGTGTGAATTTTAACAACTATAGCAAAGTACACTAGTGATTATATAGTAACTCACATGCATATATTATGATTAAAATAAACATTAAAAAAGAACAAGAACAAGAAAAAATAAGATAAATGTAGTATTAATATAAAATTAATTGAAACCCTATACTTAACATTACGTTTAGACCATATAGAAACTTTTTTATCTTCTTTTTTTTCTAGAATATTATTGTCAGCGTTCCAATAAACATGTGAACATGTGAATTATGGCATTAAAAACTGGTGAAAAACACATATCTTGAATGTATTATTCAACATCAGGAAGAATTGGAAGTTTCCATTTTTGCAAAAGTATCCTCGTTGTCGAGCCCAGGTATGATAAAGCAAAAATTCACAATAAAACGATGAATTACATACATTAGAAATACAATTTAATATCACATTTTTTATCTTTTAACTGTTATATTTTATGTCAGAATTAAAGTAACATAGATTGTACTATGATTTGAAATCACGAAAAGTTCTGACTGGGTAAGATCATGTGAGTTAGAATCTTCACATTTCTTACAATGCCGCAACAAGATTCTGTATAATTAATAATAAGTAAATAGATTACAGATTACTAGAGTTGGAAGGGATTTTATTTATTTATTTATTTTGTTATTCTTATATGCCGCCCAACTCCCGAAGGACTCAGGGCAGCGGATCTTGTAGGTCATCTAGTCCAAGCCCCCGCTCAAGCAGGAGTCCCTACACCATTTCAGACAAATGGCAGTCCAATCTCCTTTTGAAAGTCTCAAGTGTTGGAGCTCTCACAACCTCCGTAGGCAAGCTGTTCCACTGGTTGATCGCTCTCACTGTCAGAAAGTTCCTCCTTACTGCCAGGTTGAATCTCTCCTTGGTCAGCTTCCATCCATTATTCCTTGTCTGGTCTTCTGGTGCCTTGGAAAACAGCCTGACCCCCCTCCTCTCTGTGGTAGCCCCTCAAGTATTGGAACACTGCTATCATGTCTCCCCTGGTCCTTCTCTTCGCTAGACTGGCCATGCCCAGTTCCTGCAACCGCTCTTCGTATGTTATATTTTCCAGTCCCCTAATCATCCTGGTTGCTCTCCTCTGCACTTTCTCTAGAGTCTCAATGTCTTTTTTGTAGTGTGGTGACCAAAAATGGATGCAGTACTCTAGGTGTGGTCTAACTAAGGCTTTATAGAGTGGTATTAGTACCTCCATAGTCTTAGATTGTATCCCTCTATTAATGCAACTCAGGATTGCATTGGCTTTTTTGGCTGCTGCTGCACACTGCTGGCTCATTTTTAGCTGGTTGTCCACTAAGACTCCAAGATCCCTCTCGCAGTCACTGCTATTGAGTGTGGTTTCACCCAATTTATATGTATATGTAAATAATATAAATTGAGACAATTAAGTGGTCAAGCTAAAAAGCCAACCTGATTTAGAAAGTGATTTTTATCTTTTTAATGTTTTTGGTCATAACTGACAATTGGAGATGTCAATCTTTTACTATCATTAATGAGTGCCTGTTTATGTATATATTTTAAGACCTACTGAATATGTAAACCATATTTGCACCTTTCAATGTTAACAGCAAAAACATTATAACACACCATTAAACACCAAGCTAAGCTTTTTTGGGATGGCATTGAAATGATGAACAGGTTATTCACAACAAAGATATACAAGCTAAATCCACTGAAAAGGAAGTGAAAGTTTAACTTGATATTCAAGTAGTGCTAATATTGCACAATAATCATCCGGAACTTAAACATAAAATATTTACATTACAACCTGGAGGAAACAGACTTTGAATACAATTTGCGTAGGCTACTTTTGCTTATTCTCCTGTTACATAGTATTTAAAAGCCAAATATTGTATACATTACAAATACTCATTTTTCAAATATATATAAAAAATCATTGTACACAAAGCTACATGCAGTTCACCCCATCCCCCTTTTAAGACCATAAAAAGAAAATACCTTCCAAATACTATTGGAGAATCAGATAGTTATAAATATTAATGGCAGTTCCATATCCATTCAGTTGGCTCAGTTTTAAGTTGTAGATGTTAATTTCTAATTATAAACTCTTTTCCTTGACATGTTCATTTGGAAATGCTGTATTATTTCCAAGTTGGGGAGGTTTTGAATAAGATGTTCTCTGCGTAATCTACCTTACTGGATGCTACAACCTCCCAATTTATTCTCTTGTTCTTCTTTTTTCTCTTACTTCTTTACAGGTTATGAAGGTCTCTTCATCTTCTTTATCCCTACTTCCCTAATTCCACCAGACAGCAGACTTAGTATGTTTTTCCTCTGTGGTTTCCTTGCATTTTAAACATAAGTTTCCCCAGCCTTTTGGAGCTGGAAAGCATGTCTGAAATTTTGAAAATAGTTGTGACAAAATGCATGATAGAAGGATTTCTGTTTTACAAAATCTTGCCATGGAGAAAAGAAACAGTTACAACTCATACATTTACCAGAATACTGTATCACGTGTGGTAAATCCAGTCATTCATTAACTTTACCAATAGTTAGATCTTACTAATGATTCTGGCAGCACTGTCAAACTAACTGGGTGTAAAGTCACCATCAGAATACTGTAAGGAGCCACACCCACATTCTCCTAGAAATGCCTAATATCACACGAGCTGTTCTGACGTGGTTTCATTACAGCACTTGTGCGCATGGGAGTAGCAGGGAAAGTCCAGGAAATTCTGTTTGTTTTTTAGGCAGATGTCCTGTGTGGCATATATAAAAAAGAGCAAGGCTTTGATTGCATGGTTATGGCTACCATTGTTCAGAGGTCCCTGATCCACCATTAGCCAGAGCAGGAGTCCCCAAACTTGGCAACTTTAAGACTTGTGGACTTTAAGTCCCAGAATTCTCCAGCCAGCATAGCTGGCTGGAGAATTCTTGGAGTTGAAGTCCACAAGTCTTAAAGTTGCCAAGTTTGAAGACCTCTGGACTATATCATAGACTAACACTGGGTACAGGAGCTGTGAAAGCCTTGGAAAAGATATTCAGATGCTATGATGTAACCATACTTATTTTATTTATTTGTCAAACATGTACAGGATATTAGTTGTTTGTATAAACATAACGTAAGTAAAAAGCACCGATAAAAGAGGACAATAGGACAGTAGGACAGCGACGGTAGGCACAGTGGTGCGCTTATGCACACGCATTACAGACCTCTTAGAAATGGGGAGAGGTCTACTGTAGACAGTCTAAGATTAAAGTTTTTGGGGTTTGGGGAAGAAACCACAGAGTCAGGTAGTGCATTCCAGGCATTGATCACTCTGTTGCTGAAGTAGTATTTTCTGCAGTCGAGTTTGGAGCAGATTACATTAAGTTTGAATCTATTATGTGCTCGTGTATTGTTGCAGTTGAAGCTGAAGTAATCATTGACAGGAAGGACTTTTTGATATATGATTTTTATGAACTACATTTAGATCAGATCGGAGGCGACGTAGTTGTAAATTGTCTAATCCCAATATTTCAAGTCTGGTGGAATAAGGTATTTTATTGTGAGCAGAGGAGTGGAGGACTCTTCTTGTGAAATATTTCTGGACTCTCTCGATTGTATTAATGTCTGATATGCAGTGCGGGTTCCAGACAGGTGAGCTGTATTCCAGAATTGGTCTAACAAATGTTTTGTATGCTCTGGTTAGCAGTGTAATATTGCCAGAGAAGAAGCTACGCAATATTAGATTAACAACTCTTAGAGCCTTTTTTGGCAATGTTGTTACAGTGGGCTCTAACACTTAGGTCGTTGGATATGAGTACTCCAAGGTCTTTGACAGAGTGAGGGTCGTCTACAAGTTCGTTTCCTCCAAGTTTGTATTTTGTATTCTGATTCTTTTTGCCAATGTGTAAGACAGAGCATTTGTTGGTTGAGATTTGAAGTTGCCAGTTGTTTGACCATTCTGATACATGGTCGAGGTCTTACAAAAACTGAAGAAATAGGATAGGAAGAGTATTGATGCTTTTGAACTTAGGTGTTGAAGAAGACTCCTAAGAACATCATGGACAGCCAATAAAACAAAAAACTGGCTCACTGAACAAATCAATCTAGAATTCTCACTCAAAGCCCGAATGGACAGACTCAAATTATCCTACTGCAGACGTATTATGTGAATATCTAGGTCTCTAGCAAAATCTATAAAGTTGAAAAAAGTGGAAGGGAAGAGAGGAGACGGATAACCAGCAGGCCAGTGGATGAGTTCAGTTACATCAACAGGCACATAAACAATTTACACACAATTCAAAAGAGACAATCAAAAAGCTAAAAATGAAACACAAACTCAGAACACTTCCTTGCCAACAATCAAAACCCAAATAAGCAGAGATTAAAAACAGGATCAAGCTATAAACAATACCCCAATCAAGGATCTACCAACTCATACAAACAATCAAACAGTAAACAACAGCCTATTCAAGACTATTCTTCTTCTTCTACCAAGAAGAAAACAACATTTCCACCAACCCTGACAAGCTGAGCCACTGCATATAAACAGAGAGCAACCCTTCTCCTTTGTAGCACTGATGTTACCTGATAATGTAGCATTTGTAAGAGTCAAGCTCAGAGAGTACCAAGGACTCCTCTGTTACAGTAATGATGAGTCCACTATTGGAAGACCTGAAAATCCATGTTAGAAACAGATCATTATGGTGAAAATTATGTAGCCAGTCCTAATTAACACCAGCTTTATGGCATATAATCAGTCAATCAGTGGCATTTTTAGAATCTGGTTGACTAATAATTTAACCAAAACCAAACATGGAACAGCTTCTGATTCAAATTAACTTTTTTTCTTATCTGCTATTGATTGATTTAAGGTAAGGCTCAACATACCAACATTAACACCATTAAGAATTATGGAGAAAGAGGGCCTAACCATTTTTATAATCTGAAACACTCCATCCCCTGGTTACCTTTATACGTGTTACAAGTAAGCTGATATATTTTAAAGTTCTAGAATACAACCACCAATTGGTTGCATTTTCTCATAAAGCTTGCATATCCAATTGTTGAGAAATGGCAGAATAATTTATCATGTCTACAATGATAGACATGATTTTTTTTTGTGCCATCAAGTTAGTTTTAAATCCTGGCAACCATATGGACTAGTCTTCATAGCTTTCTTGGCAAGATTTTGGAAGCGGTTTGCCATTGTCTACTTCCTAGGGCTGAGAGAGAATGACTGGCCCAAAGCCACCCTGATGACTTCACTTCCCCTAAGATTGAACTAGAAGTCATGGTCTCCCCATTTCTAGCCTGATGCTTAACCACTTCACCAAACGTGACTAGACATCACTACACAACAGAAAGACTGGACAAAACGATTTTATTCTTTAAAAGGCTGTACTTACTGATAAATTTGGAAGGACTTTCATCTAGTTCTAATGGTACCATTAATGGGAAATGTGACTTTTAAATGTATAAAAATGCATCAATTACTGGAAATTATTATTTTACTGGGAAGCAACAGATTGGGAATATAAACTCTTAAAACTAGACTGATTTTTCGTGTAAATACAATATTTTTCATACTTCTCAATTCAGGCTTTAATTGTTTCCCGTACAAACTTTCAAAACATTAAAGCATACCGACATGACAATTTTGTTCATCAGCTTATAGTCCTGAACTTTAGCTGAGTCACATGATCCATATGCAGGTCTGACTGCAGCTCATGTGCCTAAGTCTGACTGCATTATAAGCCAACATCAATTTGTCATAACAAATGTTCTTGGATACATGTTCTTGGATACATATTGACTCATTCTTGCATCTCCCCCCATAGAGAGTAATTTCCATTATTCATTTGGATGCAGTTTTAATTTTCAAATCCAGTCACAAAATCTATACATGCATCAAACAGATTAATTGCAAACATAAAAACTTGTGCAACATACTTTGGTGAGATATAGTTAGTAGACCACTCTAAACAAAAGCAAATGAAAATTTCATGGGTGTGCATATGCATGCACAGAAAGTATTACTAATTATTCTGGGAGCTCAGTAATCAATTATAGATACACAAAACCATTTGTCTGAGAGAAACATGACCTCTCTCACATAAACCCAGAATGTGTGAACTTAATATATCAAGTGAAATTTTCACTTGGAAATACACTGAAACAAAGAATTCTGATTTAAATCTGTTCATTGTGATCTACTTGATCACCAAAGAATTATTCAGCTGCTGATCTTATACTGCTTCTGTTTGGGGCACTAATATCACAACATAAAGCAGGAATCAGTTCTCAGCATCTAGAATTCAAAGGTAAGTAAATGACCTTTCTGCTTTCTTTTCCGGGCTTTCAAAATATTGATACAGTGAATCATTCCAGCAATCATAAAATAGGTAGAAATGACTCATTTAACACAAACACCAATCAGAAACAGATACAACAATAATTCAGCTGCAATATATCCTATAGTTCACTTTTAATGATATCAAAATTGGAACAAAGTTTTTTTAAAAAAACAACAACAACATAAAAACAATTAAAATCTAATCCATAATGTATGGATGAGAAATAAAAGCTACGTGATTTAGAACAGGTGTAAGCAACTTATGGTCCAAGACTGCAAAGATCCAAATTTGTATGTATATCTGATTTAATTTTTTTTAATTAAGCAATAATATTCTATCCTAAAGGTACTCCAAAGTTTAGGACATAACATTCCAATTAGCATTTTCATATTTGTATAAAACTTGTTACTGTATTTTAGGTTCCCAGGACTGGATTAAGTGGAAATCAGTCAATTATCCAACTGATAACTATTGCAAAATACTATAGCCAGATAGTATATTTAGTGTCAAAGTAGCTTACTAAATGCTAGCATCATAGATACTGTGTTTCCCCGAAAATAAGACCCTGTCTTATATTTTTTGAACCCCAAAATAAGTACTTGGCCTTATTTTTGGGGAGGTCTTATTATTTTGGGGCGCATAGAGCAAGACGGGGCTTCTCTTGCCATCTTACCTGATTTCCAGCTCTGTCTACCTAACTCTAACCAGAGGAAATGACGGGGACCGGCTGCCGGGGGGGCTTATTTTCAGGGGGGGGTTATTTTCAGGAAGGGCTTATTTTGGGGGGGATGCGCCCAATTGGGCTTATTATCAGTGGATGTCTTATTTTCAGGGAAACACGGTAGCTCCTGTAAAGCTAAAAGAAAGATTTATGCATGATGAAGTAACAGAGGAATTCCTTTAAACATGCAATTGTCAAATCAAATCCATGCTTAATATCATACTAGCATTTATATACTTTGAAATGCCCAAAGTGATAATCATTCTGGTAACAACTCTGTATACATATCACTGAGGGTTCTCCCCCTCCCCCCGCCCCGTAAACCCTTTTATTGAGATTGTGGCAGTGACTGTCAGATTTGTTTGACACCTGTCTTCCCCAGCTGGTGCTTTGCTGGGATGTTCTGCTACAGCCATCAGCATTCTCAGCTAGTAGGGCAACAGGTTGATGGCTCAAAATGATGGAAGTTGTCATCCAACACTTCTGGAAGACAGCAATTAGGGTCAGGCAGGATTACCATATGCTAGCTCTTCAATTAAAAGAATATAACGATTCACCAATTTAGCTGGAGTTGCATATTCCGGTATTTATCGGTCATGTTGATAGACAATACTATTTTTAGATTTGACATTTCACAGTCACTGCTTGGAAAGAGTATTAGCATAAAGGTTCCATTTCTCTCAGACAGCCCTGGCTTTTCTTTTCTTTTCCAGATAAAAGACCTCAGTGTGTCATATGCATATTTGGTATTTATGGGTCATAAATATGCATCAGCTAATTTCTAGATGACAAGTCCAAAGTACATTATTTGCAGAAAAAAACAGGTTCCCCAATCTGAGTTCTTAACTAAAACAAGAGAAAGAGTAGAAACACTAATAAATAACATTGCTGTCTGATTGCAAAAGACTGAAGGCTAGTAAGATGTGAGCAATGGATTCCTGAAATAGGGATGAGGCACGGGTTCTATTTTTTTATGTGAAAAGAAGCAGAATAGGTGAGGAGAAAGAAAAACTCTGTCTGTGAATCTTCCCCACTATATGGTTTTGAACAATTCTTTTGCACCCTAGTTCCAACTTTAGAATAGTCCCTGTTTATGGAAACTACTGGAAGTATAGTGTGGAAAAGACAGGTTTCCCTTCCTTTAACTATGTACTCCTACAAATACAAAGAAGAAACCAATCCCATAAAAAGGTATTGAACCAGTGGGTTCTAAGAGAATCTATAAGTGTTTCAAGAGCTTTCATCTTTCATCTTTCTACTCATCTTTCTGTTACTTTTCCTACTCCTTCAAATTTCTGATATCTTTTCTTATGTATAGATGGTATCATTTTAAGGCTACACAAGGAACTATTCTTCGAGAATGAGCTTAACATTAGCACAATGTAGCCTTTTGTCTCCCTGAGGGTATCTGTCCATACACTCCAAGTCCTTCTATTAAACAATATCTTTGGGTGGGACCTTGGTAGCATGCCTTACCCATAGCAGCCCTGCCCTATGGAACAGCTTTTCCACTGAGATCCAGAGGCCCTACCCTTTTCGCCTTTTGAATGTTGTTTCCTTTAGTAGAAAAGTTCATGACTTCTGAGTAACTGGTTTATTCAGAAACAGGATGTAGTGTCATTAGTAATAAATTAATTCATTACAATTCCAAACAAAAAGTTGTTAACTCAATTAGCTGGGCATGTTGGCTCTCATAATAAGAAAGTGGACTCCTAAAATATTGTGGAAAAGGACATTAATGATCTCAGCTACTTGAGATTTAAGACTGGGAGTAGATAGTCACTTACCTCACTCCTTGTGTTGGATAAATAATTTTATTTCAAAGGAAGAAAACTCACTTTATTGTTTGCTCCAAACCAAATAAACAATACATTTCTCATAGCTGAACGCATGATCATCAAAAACACTTCAAATGCATCATCAACATAATACATTTTCTTGTCACAATGAGACAAGTCAAAATCTCTCCGCCTTCCTCAATGTTTTCTTCAGGCAACAATTGGTAAATCCCACCGCACATGATCTCTGTAAAACTCTATGAGAAAGTCACAACTTGAAGGAAGGGATGGTGACCAAAATAAACTATAGCGGTACAGAAAGTAAGAAATGGTGAATCAGACCCAAGATCTGCTTAGTGCAATATCCTATTCTTCAAAGTAGCCTAATAACTATTCCCAGGGAATCCACATAAAAGTTGAGGAAAAAAACTCTCATGAAAACACGGGAGGGTGAAATTTATAAACCTCAGTGAACTTCTTAAAGTTAGCAAAGACATGATCAAGAGCCTGAAGACTATGTACTGGCAGTGACTGGACAAGCAAGTTGAAGCATGTCAAAACACAGACAGCATGGAGCACATGCCATGAATTCTCTTCCTTTCAGAATGAAGATTCTTCTACCTTAGCCTCAGGCTGCCTGAACATTTCATACAGTTTTCTCTTAATACTGACTTTGAGCTTACTCTCTTGTTGGAATCCTTTTTTTTTTGATGATTTTCCTGTTATACCTCAGCGTCATTCTGAAACCTCTCTAGTGACCCATACTTCACATTTTAAAATTCCAATAGAGAGAATTCTATTGTGATGCTTTTCTGTGGGGGTTTTATTTAAGCAGCTCACTGAAAGGATAATTGTAAAAGGAAAGACAAAATCCGATTCACATATATACCCCTTGATCCAGAGGTGGGTTCCTACCGGTTCTAACTGGCTCTTTAGAACAGTTAGTAATTTGGTGATGACGTCATGGAGCTGGTTCTGTCGGTGTCTCTGTGGGCGCCGCCATCTTGGAGTTTGCTTCTGCGCATAAGCTAATTTTTGCTTCTGCGCATGCACATAAACAATTTTTTGATTGCTGCGGGCGCATGCGCACACGGCACAACCCTGAGCAAACCGGCAGCAAAAGGATCCAGAACCCATCCCTGCTTTGATCAATTTATAAGCGCCCTTCACTCTTATGAGAATTTTCCCAAAATCTTTACCATCTTCGAAGATAAGCAAATACTCTTCTATAATATTGAATGGAAACTTGTGGAGAAAAAAGTTTGTTTTTCCTCTACCATACCAGGAAAAAAAGCAAAGGAAGTTATATTTGACTTGAAATTTGACTCCCTGTGAACACTTAGAATAATATATTGGATGAAACCAAACCAGACAGGATATGTACTGTAAAATAAATTGGAAAGTTATAGGTATAGAAAGTTTTACTGTTTAATGCTAATTACTTTTTTGATTCAGCAGAACTTTGTTTCCAATTTTGTTGGTGGATGTTGCTGATTCATATTAGATTTAGCTAAGTTTGTGTTTGTGATGATATATTTCCTACTGATATCAGCACTTGTTATTAATAAAAAAATAAAATGTCTCTTATAGGTAATGAAATTTCTTGGCTCGCTCAGCCTTTCCTACATTTACTGTTGGAAATTTAGCTGAGGATTATTGGAAATGCAGATTCCCTGGTTATAGCACCCTCACTTTGGATGACCTAGGTTTGAATTCTTTTTCAAATGCCAGATATGGACCATGTTGTTTGCGCAGGTCTTTTAACATCACTCTATTGGCTTAATCGCTTTATTGGTGTAACAATTTGTATTGCTCTTACTAATTTCATTGTGCTGTTTCCCCTTAACAGCCATCTGTGAATTTGGTTTGTATATGTGGGAGGGAGGGGAGCCTCATTTCACTGATAAGAGTAGAAAAGGTGGAAGCACATGATTACTGTGGGTAATGAGTGCCTCACTTGAGTTGAGCGAATATCTCACAAGTGCTTCTGCACCCACAACTAGTTGATTTATTGAAGAGAGAGAATGTGATTGCCATAGAATTTTACAATTGGACAGGAGCATCAGATCTACCCTTTGGCTCAAACCAGAATCCAGGTTAAAGCAACCCCGAGAGGTGTTTATCCAGTTACTGCTTGAACACATCCAGCAAAAAAGGAAAGTTCACCATTTCCTTGGTAATTGATTCCACAGTGAAAGTGCTTTTTCCATTGTGGAAGTTGTTCCAAACGGTCCAACAGACTTTTTTTGCAGCCTATGAATTCCATGCCCTGAACTCAGCAATGATAGAAGACAGGCCATAATCTCCAGTCTTGAGTAAGGCGTCTTCTCAGGCACTTGAAGGATGTCACCAGATCATTCCCAGACCTTTCAATGCTAAATGTAGCCAGTTCCCTTTGCTTTCATTTGCAATCTGAACCTTTAGTTATTATATCTCAGACTGTACATCCCTCCCCCGGAGGCTTCTAATGTTAGGTTGCCACGTGGAGGATTCAGATGCATGGTCCTTGAAATTCAGATACAGCAACCAGACATACCTGTCACAGCAGGTAATATTCCTACCTGCTATGCCATAACTATTGTAGCAAATTGGGTGAGTCAGCAGTAAAGATAAGGGGTGATGATGACAAGAGAGAGGATAAAACAAGGTTAGCAGCTGCAATTGTCACGTCTCCAACCATGTTATACCTGGTATACCATTTTTACGGAAGCCTCTCTGCTTGGAATCACATTAGAATGGCCATTTGAAAAAAAGGAGCAAATGCACCATTAAGATGGTAGACACAAGTCTGCATAAAGTGCATATGTGGTAATTTATGCATATCATGCAGAGAAATAATTTAACTAAAATAATCTCATCACGCTATATAAATGACCTTTGCGATCACATTACAAGCGACTGCGTTCTCTTCGCCAATGATGTAAAACTCTTCAACACCACCAACAACACTGCTACCCTCCAAAAAGACCTTGACTTTGTGTCAGAATGGTCAAACATCTGGCAACTCCAAATCTCAACCAACAAATGCTCTATCCTACACATTGGCAAAAAAAAATCAGAACACCAAAAACAAACTGAATAGACAAGACCTTGCAGACGACCCTCACTCTGTCAAAGACCTTGGAATACTCATATCAAATGACCTAAGTGCCAAAGCCCACTGCAACAACATCACCAAAAAGGCTTCAAGAGTTGTTAACCTAATCTTACGTAGCTTCTTCTCCAAAAATATCACACTACTAACCAGAGCATACAAAACATTCACCAGACCAATCCTTGAATACAGCTCATCTGTCTGGAACCCACACCGCATATCAGACATAAATACATTAGAAAGTGTCCAGAGATACTTTACGAGAAGAGTCCTCCACTCCTCTACTCGCAACAGAATACCTTACGCAACCAGACTTGAAATCCTGGGCTTAGAAAGCTTATAACTACGTCGCCTTAGGCACGACCTAAGCATAGCTCATAAAATTATCTGTTACAACATCCTTCCTGTCAACGACTACTTTAGCTTCAACCACAACAATACCCAAGCACACAACAGATACAAACTCAAAGTGAACTGCTCCAAACTTGACTGCAGAAAATTCGACTTTAGCAACAGAGTGGTTAATGCCTGGAACTCACTACCTGACTGTGGTTTCGTCACCAAACCCCCCAAACTTTACCCTTAGACTCTCCACTATTGACCTCACCCGATTCCTAAGAGGTCAGTAAGGGGGGTGCATAAGTGCACCAGCGTCCCTACCGTATCTGTCCTAATGTTCCCTCTTATCAGTACCAATCTTATGTATATAAACAATGTTATATCTATGTATATTACCAATACGTACTTGACAAAATAAATAAATAAATAAATAAATAAATAAATAAATAAATAAATAAATAAATAAATAAATAAATAAATAAATAAATAAATAAATAAATAAAATGGTGGGTCAAGCTTGTGACAGAGTAACCTTCCTACATTAGTGGGCTGCTCAAGAGTAGCTTCAAGGGCACATAGTCCCTTCTTTCTGACGGTCTTTATCTTTAAACTGGAGTTGAATGTAATAGCTTTCAAAAATAGATGACTTCAAAGAGAAGCCTACTCTTAACCAGATTTTCTAATAAAGACCCTGGGCTCTACAACATTGAATACAAAACTGCATTAAATTATTGTGACCACACAACTCTGATAGTGCCCTATTAAACAGTCATACGGCATTTTACAGAAGGTAGAGTCAAAAGAAATTCAAAGGTTAGGGTAGATTCACATTAAGTGAATAGCTGAAGCCTTAAGTGGACAGATCATGTTGCAGTGCTAACCAAAAAATAAAGACAGTTTTACAAGCCTCATGTAATTCAAGGTTTCCCTCTAGTGGTCATTTAGGAGGAAAATAACTTTAATCTGTTTCAAGCAATGGTATTATTTATGAGGAATAAGATGCACACACATGTAAACTCACTTATTATGAGAAACAGGAACATATAGACATTCTAAAAATATTTGAAGTAAAATAAATTATTTGGAGTATGTCTTGTTTTTCAAACATTAGATTATATTATCCTGAATCCCAGAAGTTACTCCAGACCTGCACTGCTAGCAAGAGAATTTGGAGACCCAAACTTTATTTATCTGGACAACACCCAGGATGGTGAAAACTGAATTAAAGAAAACTGGTGTTGCACCAACTGTTGCTGAATTGTCCACAGCCAACATGTTCAATCACACTGAAGCTGGGAGGTATTTTTCAACAACATTTGAGGACACCATATATAGTCCTCGATTTTTGGAACAGGAACTATGAAAGTTTTGGGTAACCGAGAGAGGGGTGGATAAAAGGAAGCGTATTGAACTAAAGATACTGTTCTCTAAGTTTATATAACTCCACTATATTCCTTAGCCAAGGCCCGAAGACCAATTCAAAAACCTATACTATGAAGCCAGTGATAAAATACATTCAACTCACAGCACTAAATTAGACTGACTTGCATGAAGTGTATTGTTATTTGTGAATTCATGTATTCATTTTTATCTCACCTTTCTGCCAAAGTGAGATATCTTAGTTATCATAGTGGATAAAAAACTACACATAATGCAAAAAGCATAAAAGGTGTACATTATTATTAGGTTTTTATCCTGCTTTTTTATATATAACCCAAGTTCATGAACATATCTAATGCTCATGTCTCCTATTTTCCCTACAACGACAACAACCTTGTGAGGTGGGTTGGGCTGAAAGAGAAGGACTGCCCAAAGTCACCCAGTTGACTTTCATGCCTAAGGGAGGTCTAGAATTCAGTCTCCTGGTTTTCTTACCTTAACCATGACACCAATCGGCTTCTGTAAAGTTTTAAGGAAAACCACATTGCAGTGTTCAAGGAATAACCAGGGATCAAGCTTAGCTCAATGAAGTATTTACTTTTACTTAAACACAACAGAATTAAGTTATAGTACTCATTACATTAAGCGCTAAATCACTTAGAATGTTATTTTTAAAATAAAATTTCAGTAATCTCCAGGAGGATATTCCTGCAGGCACTAGATTCTGCAGATCTTATCCTCCATGGATGAAGAAAAAATTAATCAGTGAAAGTATTTTTAGAATGGCAGTAGAACATTTTATTATTGTAGCTGCCCTATTGGTGGCATAGTTCAGGTGGGTTGCTAAAAATCTAGAATGTTATTGCCCCCATAGCCATGTCCATAGAGAGACAAGAAATGGTACTAGCTCAAGAGATAACTTCCACCAGCAATAATAGAAGAGGAAACAGACAAACAGAACAACACATTCAATTTATTTCAAGATTTTAGGAATAGTGATGTTCCAACCTGCATTTTCAACTCTCCCCCCAACCATACAAACACCAATAAAATTGTTTTATTGATACTGTTAATCACTGTCAGAGCACCCATAAACTCTGGGAACTGGCAGCTCTTAAGAATGCCTATTTATGGCCATAGAAAATGTTGATTTTTGTCAAACTTTGCCAACTATCAAACTGTGAAAGCAAAGGATTGTTCAAAAGCTTTAATGGTCATTTACATTGGTTTTGACCTAAAAAATTTCAATCAGATTTTTGGAACTATCGTATCTTGTCTAAAAGAAATAGAGAAGCACAATTCCTAACCCAAAATTGCCCATTCTTTTCTTCAATAAGCTCTGAAGGTTTAGCTTATTTGTGCAATATTTTCCCTCCAAACGTATTTGATATAGGATTTCTTTTGTAGTAACTGGATATTAGTTAGCCTAGAATATATTTTATTTATTTATTTATTTATTTATTTATTTATTTATTTATTTATTTATTTATTTATTTATTTATTTATTTATTTATTTATTTATTTATTTATTTGGCAGTTTTTCTATGCCGCCCTACTCCCTCAGGACTCAGGGCGGCGTACAACCTTTTATGAAAACTCCAAACAAATCATTAAAAAAGCAATTTTTAAAAACAGTTTAAAAAACATATAAACAACATACATACATGGGGGAGACATCAGATATAAAGTTGTCTCAGACTCACCCCGCCTGCAGGAAGAGCCATGTCTTAATGGCTTTTCGGAAGGCCAGCAGGGTGGGGATAATTCGGATCTCTGGGGGCAGTTAGTTCCAGAGAGCAGGGGCCCCTACCGAGAAGGCCCTCCCCCTAGGCCCCGCCAGTCGACACTGTTTGGCTGACGGGACCTGGAGGAGACCCACTCTGTGGGACCTGACCGGTCGAAGGGAAGAATGAGGCAGAATGCGGTCCCGGAGATAGCCTGGTCCTAAGCCATGTAGGGCTTTAAAGATGATGATCAGCACCTTGAATTGTACCCGGAGACTAATGGGCAACCAATGCAGCTGGCGGAGTATAGGTGTTACGTGGGTGTACCTTGAAACACCCACCACAGCACGCGCAGCTGCATTTTGCACTAGTTGAAGTCTCCGAATACTCTTCAAGGGCAATGTTTCAGGGTAATTAAGCAAAACTGTTCAACAAAGCACACTAATGTTTTTTTTTTAAGTGTGCTATTTTGCATTATTCCCATCAGACGAAAGTTTTATATGAAATTGCTGAGAGTGAGGAAGCAAGCAGTTTGG
Source organism: Diadophis punctatus similis (assembly GCA_023053685.1). Classification (NCBI taxonomy): domain Eukaryota; kingdom Metazoa; phylum Chordata; class Lepidosauria; order Squamata; family Dipsadidae; genus Diadophis; species Diadophis punctatus. The sequence goes on from JALIGW010000002.1 coordinate 21,750,868, forward strand.
ACTGAAAGTGAGAAAGATAACTCAGTGTTATACGATCCAATTCATAATTTAGCTCAGAGTAGGAAATACACTGTATCGCTAACTTGCTTCTCTAGTGTGCGTTTGAAAAATCAATCTTCTTTCCCTATATCTACTTTAATTCATTCTGTTGATAGATGGGTCAATTTTATACTCTTTCATAAAAGACTCCTTTGCTTTTAATGCAGTAGTTCTTTTATTCAAGTTTCTTTCCTTTTTTTTCTGTGATGATTTTTCCCCAAAAATCTTTAAGCTACCAAAACTTGGCCACACCCAAACTTCTCATCCCTTTTGTTTCCTTCACTTAGTCTCTCAATCTTTTTTCTGCAAACAATTCAAGCAGTTTTATAGTCATTACTGTGCTATGAGCATGCATAGACAGACTTAAGTTTAATCCATACATCTGAAACAAAAATAACATTTTGATGCCAATATTTTATGTGCTGGATGTGTTCCCCATCTTGAATTATTTGTAAAAATAATAAAGGTGTCATATTTCTCCTTCATTTCTGGGAGTCTAAAAGGAGTCTTTCTGTATTTCCTCATCTTGTTGTCGATTTTCCATTCATGTCAACTGAATGAATATCTTTTCCCCTAGATTATTTTAATCGAGAATGCTATAAAATTTCCCCCAAAATATTGTTATATGAAATAGAAAATTGGTTACTTTATAATAAACATAAACATAATTTTAATGAGTACTTAAGACATGTGTTATAAAACAAGAAGAGTTGGAATCAAGAATGAATGCAGACCGAATGCAAAAAAAATGGGGGGAGGGAAATTAAGAGAATAACCAGTTTAGATTTTATTCTATTTTGAATCTCCTTGTGAATACTAAACTGATACCTGTTACTAGTTTTGGAAACCAATTTAGAAATTAATTTTAAAGCCAGTGGGTATCTGCACATGAAAATACTCTATGTACTTTGGAGACAATCACTTCTCTTTTTTGGGTGAGAAAGTGACATTAAAAAAAATTCGCACTTTTCCTTTTATTGGCAAGAGATCTTCTTCATTCTACTGTTCCATGATTTATCACTTATTTTATGCTTCAATCAAATCATTAACTACCATTGCACAAAGTGTTAAACCACAAGCCAGCAAACCATATTTTAATTTAGTGGTAAAGGTAGTTGTCTTTGATAGTGAAAATGGAGTGGAAAATTGCTAGTTATACACAAATAGTGAAAAGTTAGATCGAGCAGTAAATGGGTAAAGAAACCTCCCTTCTGATTGTATGGGTAATCCTCAATTTACGACCACAATTGAGCCCAAAAATTCTGTTGCTAAGTGAGACATTTGTTAAGTGAGTTTTGCCCCATTGTACAACCTTTCTTGTCACGGTTGTTAAGTGAATCTGGCTTCCCCATTGGTTTGCTTGTCAGAAGGTTGCAAAAGATGATCACATAACCCCAGGACACTGCAACCATTATAAATATGTGTCAGTTGCCAAGCATTTCAATTTTGTTCATATGAGCATGGCGATGCTGCAATGGTTGTAAGTGTGAAAAATGGTTGTAAGTCACTTTTTTCAGTGCCGTTGTAACTTTCAACCATCACTAAATGAACGGTTGTAAACCAAGGACTACCTGTATTGTAAAAATGCTAAAATGTTAAAACAACATTCAAATCAACCTCTCTTCTTCCAATATCTCCTTTACTGTACAATCTTAATTTTTGTTTGTTTGTTCTTGCCCATTAGTCAAACAGTACTTCAAGGGCCCCTTTGAAATGGCCAAAACATTGAAAATCATCTGCCTTTGTATACAACAATGTTTATCAAGACATTGATAATCTAACCAAGCAGCTGATAAAACAGGTTTATTGCTTCATATGTGTTTCCAAAATCAGTAAATATAAATATTGTAATATTGAGTCTAGGATACTTAGACTCAAGTGTCAATTACTCCATGACTTTAATAATTCACTGGTTTTCTGCCTCCAACCTAAATGCATGAAATGAGTTCATGAATTACTTACAAGGATGTTATAATTCAAGGGCTGGATTATAAATCAGATTGAACGATATTACAACAGCTACAGGCTCTGCAACCGAACAGGCCAGACTTATTTCTTTGGTGTTTTTATTGTAACGGTTCCCACAAATGAAGCTGCAGCTGCTTCTTTCACTCTTGCGCTGAAGAATTTTGCTTACTAAAATGTACTTTGCTCCCTAAAAGCACTACAGTATATACATTAATAATAATGGAGAATGAGAAGGCTTTCCCCATCATTAAATTATTACCATCAAGATTCCTGGAATGGCTCTAATGTATTATAACTACCTTCTTTGTCTGAGGAGCAATTAACCATTAAATTTGAATGATTGTATTAGTATTGTATCCTATATTTGTTTGTTTTTCAATGATTCAGTGGATGGCAAATGATTAACCAGCCTGATTTAAAGTGAAGAAAGGCCCAGGAACTTGTATTTTAAATGCCATGCTAATTATTATTATTATTATTAGCTATTATGGGATGCCAACAACCCTGCCAACAAAAGTGTGTATAGTCAAGGTTATGGTTTTCCCAGTTGCAATGTATAGCTGTGAAAGTTGGACCATAAAGAAGGCTGAGCGCCAAAGAATTGAGGCCTTTGAACTATGGTGCTGGAGAAGACTCCTGCAAGTCCCCTGGTGATCAAACCAGTCAGTCCTAGAGGAGATCAACCCTGACTACTCTTTAGAAGGCCAGATCCTGAAGATGAAACTCAAGTACTTTGGCCACCTAATGAGAAGGAAGGATTCACTGGAGAAGAGCCTAATGCTGGGAAAGATTGAGGGCAAAAGAAGAAGGGGACAACAGAGAATGAGGTGACTGGATGGAGTCACTGAAGCAGTCGGCATGAGCTTAAATGGACTCCAGGGGATGGTAGAGGACAGGAAGGCCTGGAGGAACATTGTCCATGGGGTCGGGATGGGTCAGACACGACTTCGCAACTAACAACAATAACATGATGGATGGATGGATGGATGGATGGATGGATAGATAGATAGATAGATAGATAGATAGATAGATAGATAGATAGATAGATAGATAGATAGATAGATAGATAGATAGATAGATAGATAGATAGATAGATATAAATAATCACTGTCCATCTTGAATACATATCAGAAACAGGAAGCTTGAGAGTTCACAAGATTGATACTATATGGAACAAAACTGACCAAATCTGGATGTTCTGCTTCAGACACCACGAAGCCTCCTCCCAGAAGGTGTTGCCTTTTATTAGTCACTTTGATTGGGTTATCCTTCAAATGGTAGAAAATAGGTTAATAAATGCTGCTTGCCTGATTTTTAGCTGCTAAGATGAGTAATTGGTTGATGGTGTTAGTAAGCAAACAGAACAAATAATCAAATGACAACACATTTGCACAGTTCTGTTAATTGAAGCATAGTTGCTTCCCTCAAAACCTGTTTTGTTCTATTCCTATCCACAAATTATGTAAAAATGAGGAATTAACTTTAAATCAGTCCTTCAAGTAAAGGACTTTATTTTGCAATACATGCTCATCTGCCATAAGCTTTGGAATCTGAAGGGGCAAGTATGGCGGAATCATTGCATTACAGTAAGCAAGAGCAAATATCAACCAACCATTTTATAGGCTCTAGCACAACCTTTTCTAATCTGTATTCAGGTACTGAATGGACAACTACTGCAAACAAGCCACAAGCCTTTTCCCCTGCCCTGGTTATTCCCACTTCACAGAAACCTGAAGTGTAGGCTTCACAATCTGAATATCATGTCCTTCCAATTCTACGATTACCAATCCTATTGAAAGAATGGAAGGGAAATATAACAAATAATAGCATTTACTCTTAACTAACAGCAGATGGGGCTCCCTACTCCCAAAATGGCAAAGCTGTGCTACTTTGGGCAAACCTAATACCAGCCTGTAAGGGTGGGGGGAATCATTACCATCTCCAATCTGCATCTCAGATGACAGGAGTTTATAAATACAAGACAGAGGCCATTTGCAAGTAATTTATGCATACAACAAATTGAGTGAGCAAATGTGTTGAAAACTGACTGCTTCAGATTCAGCCCTAATAGCTTGAACTCACAGAAGCATGCATCTATAATAATACCCATAGGGATCTCTGCTGAGGATGCTTCAGAAACGTATTTTTATTTCACACTTGTATTAACTAATATTTTAAAAGATAAGCTTCTCCGATCTAGTGCCTTCCAGATGTGTGGGGACTACAATTAATATAATTTCCTGCCAACGCTACTATTGGCTAGAATTCCAGAAGGATTCCAACCCACCTAGAGGGCACCAGATCGGAGAAGGGTGATTTGCATATCACTCTTCCATTTAATGAGAAGACCCTCCTAGTATGCAACACAGTGATTAAAAATACACTATGGCTACTTTACAATTAAAACTTCTGGCTAAAAAGATAACAGACACACAGACAAACAGACATATGCACATCAGATATATTCTCGTGCCGCAGTATCTTATTTTAAGGAATTTATAGCTTGCTTTATTGAGAAGGGGAGGTAAAGTTAACCTTTCAAAATTATAATCATTTGTTTACAGAATAATGCCCTGTTAGAATGCAGACTTATTTTCAAGATCTACAGTGCTAATATTGCCAACCTGCTCTCCTTTTAATCTCTCTCCAGTAATGTATTTGACATAACAAATTTATATGAAAGGTGCCCTTTGCCAGTGGAACTGCAGCAAGCTATTGTACATATGAAATAAAAGTCCAGAAGTAGCCTAGGTGTCCAGTATGATGCCATATACCAGTGATGGCGAACCTTTTAGACACAGAGTGCCCAAACTGGAAGGTGTGGGTGTGCCAGAGCACCAGAAACCCGACGACCAGTTGGCCGGCGTCCATGAGCGCCTCGGAAACCCGACAACCAGCTGGCCGGCACACATACACATCTCAGAAACCCGACAACCAGCTGGCCAGTGAGTATGCGCGCCTTGGAAACCCAACGACCAGCTGGCTGAGCTGGGGCGACAGTGCGCATGCCCACAGAGAGGGCTCTGCATGCCACTTCTGGCATGAGTGCCATAGGTTCGCCATCATGGCCATATACAATAACACAACATCCAGTGTGCTCTTCCTTGTTCTCACCTGATCATTTTTTTAGTATTAGCTGTGTGCAAGAAACTGAAGTTACTCAACAGTGCAATCTTTTAATTACCAAACTTCCCACCCCCAAAAAGAAAGATTGTTGAAGAAGCATACACTGAATCAATTTTGGCAAATGGCCCTTATATGCCAACCATATATTTTATGTACGTCAAAGATGAAAAATGTTGTTAAGCTCTAGCTCTTATTTCCATCAGCCAGCACAGCCAATGGCGAGGAGGCAGGCAAATTACAGTCCAAAAACAGCTGGATGGCCACAAATTGTTCAATTCTGCTTTACACCATACAGGGATTGGCAGCATGTTTTGGCTCAGGGAAGGCCACTTCCCTTCCCAACTAGCAGGTAGCCTTTTGGAGGGAATGAGATTGTTCTGTTCCAAGCGTTTACATTTGGATCTTAGAGCTGGGAAAGTTTTAATATGAGAGTCATTCACATTTGCACTTCCATTTCTACCTTATTTTCATGATTTGGACCTGAAAAAGTTGCTATAAAACAGAAGTGAGCAATATTGTTTGAGTTCAAGCGGAGGTCTTCAAACTTGGCAACTTTAAGACTTGTGGACTTCAACTTCAACATAGCTGGCTGGAGAATTCTGGGAGTTGAAGTCCACAAGTCTTAAAGTTGCCAAGTTTGAAGACCTCTGAGTTAAAGGATCTCCATCTTTGGAAAGAACCTTTTGAGGTGGACATATTAGTTCCTGGAAAGCATTGAAGCAGGTAATGAACCACGCCTGTACAAAACAGGTGTGGGGCCACCAAGTTTCTTTTCTTCTGATATTTTTACTCTGTTTTTTTTCCTTTTTCTGATGCCCTTTTCTCTCTAACTTTCTCGTTTTTCCTTCAAAGGCGGCTTCTAAAGAAAGGTCAGATGGGTTTTGCAAAGGGCCTGATTTGACTGCATTCTTGAATGAAAAACTCCAAGTCACCAACCTGATTTTGAATGAGTTTTAGATGTCTTTATATCATTATTTTTAATATTATACTTTCAGCTCATCTGATCAAGACCTGCTTGGAGGCAGAAATGCAGAATTTATCAAAATATTTGTTCAACTCTAATTTTGTCTTTGCATCTGGGGCTTCCTATTCCTTTTTTCTCTTGCCTTCTCCTAAATTGCTTTTCTTTTCTTTCTTTTCTTTCTTTTCTTTTTCCTTCTTTCCTTTCCTTCCTTTCTTTCCTCCTTCCTTCCTTCTTCTTTTTCTCTTCCTTCCTTCCTTCCTTCCTTCCTTTTCTTTTTGTACTCAGTCCATGGAACGTCAAAAACTAATCAAATGTACTGTTTATTTGTATGAAGTTATATCTTTAACATGCCATACTAACTGTAGTAGGATTTTATCACATGTAGGATGTATCAGCCACAAAAAGGTGCATCATTGGAGAATTAAAATTATAATATTAAAGAAAGAGAATCATACACAAAAAAGAAATATCTAAACAAGAGGAAACATTGCCTATAGCAGGGGTCCCCAACCAGTCCGCAGCATGCCAGAAACCATGCTGCAAAACCAAAGCCTTATCCATGGGATGCAGGCAGCACACAAAAACACGCCCACTCCAGTGAACGGAAAAACGTCACTCCACAAAACCGGTCCCTGGTGCCCAAAAGGTTGGGGGGGGGGGCACTGGCCTGTAGCATAGAGCATATACCATATCTGTGGTTTTTCAAAGTAATATTTCCACAAACAGATGTGTAGACTTTCATTCCCAAAATTCTCAGCAATGACCATATTGGCTGGGGCCTTCTGGGAATTGAAGTCTTTTATTTATTTTATTTATTTATTTATTAAAATTTCTATGCCGCCCAACTCCCGGGGGACTCTGGGCGGCTCACAGCAGATATAGAAACACATAAAAAACAATTTTTAAAAGGAGCCATATTAAAATACTATCCATTAAAAAACAAACTTTCATTCATACCCTGCCTGCCGGAAGAGCCAAGTTTTTATTGCTTTACGGAAGGCCAGTAGGGTGGGGATGGTCCTGATCTCTGGAGGGAGCTGGTTCACCTCTGGTTCTCAATATCCAGATTGGATAACACCGATTTAAAACATACAAGTAGTCCTCAACGTACGACCACAATTGAGGGGATAATGTGATCCCGAGACACTGCAACTGTCATAAATATGAGTCAGTTGCCAAGATTCTGAATTTTGACTACATGACCATGGGGATCAGGGGTGGGTTCCTCCTGTTCAGACCAGATCGCCCAAACCATTAGCGACCCGCTGGTGACACGACGATGGCGTCATGGATCCGGTTCGGTTGGTGCCGGTCCATGGGGGCCGCCATCTTTTTTTGGGAATTTTTGGTGAATTTTTCCGTGTTTGGATGGCTTCTCCTCTTCTGCGGCTTGAAAAAGAGCCCTCCTCCCACTCCCGGGTTAATACTCACCTTTATATCTTCGCCTGAAGCACAGCTGATCAGCTCCTCAGCTATGTTTCAGGCTGAATCCTGCTACTGAGCATGCGTGGAAGTGAAATTGCACGGGGGGAACACACGCAAAACGTCGTGATGCAAACCGGTAAGTGGAACCCACCCCTGATGGGGATGCTGCAATGGTTGTAAGTGTTAAAAATGATCATAAGTCAATTTTCAATGCCCTTGTAACTTTGAACAGTCACTAAATGAACTGTTGTAAGTCAAGGACTATCTGTATAGTCAAGGAAGCAGGTATGTACCTATTGGCCCAATCCCAAGCATCCACATCTCCTTGAGAAGCTCTGAACTCATCTGACAAATATACAAGTTTGTATTGTATAGTATATTAGATATTTATATGCAAGTATAGACAAAATAAAACTTCACAGCTTCTGAAGAGTATTTGAAAGTTAAGAAGCAAACCCAAGTAAAGGTAATCTTCAACTTATGATCAGTCATGCAAAAACTATTCAAAGTTATGATGCCCTTGGAAAGCATGCTTTGCAGTCTATAAAACACGCCCCTTGATTCTCCAGGTCACAATCTAATTTCAAGGACTTGGTAACAGGCTTGCATTTATGAATGGTTGCCCTGTCCCACAGTCACATGACCATGATTTTCAAGGGTTTTTTTTGCTGGTTTCCTGCAGTTTTTATTTACTTATCTATATATTAAATTTGGAGACCGTCTATTTCTCTCACAGAGCAATTATGGGAGGTGCACAATTAATTTTTCCCCCAGTTTGTGGCATAAAACATTCACTAGGGAGAATGGATTTGCTTAACAGTGGTTTGCATGGTTCACTTTACAACCATGTTATTCAGACTACAACAATGTGATTCTCTTAATGACCACTGTAAAAATAGTCAAAAAAAAAATGGGTTCACGTGGGCGTTTGACATACAATTGCAACAACTTACAACCAAAATCCCAGTCCCGATTATGGTTGTTAAGTCCAGGGCTACTTGTAGTCTCCATCTCACACATTCTTATAGCTACAGACATATGTTGGGTATATAGGTCACTAAGTCAAATGGGCAAAAATGAGTTATTTTTATTTCTTTTTTTAATATTTTATTTATTTATTTCCAGTTAAAATACAACCCCTCCCCCCCAAAAGGACAAAACAAAGACAAAAAAATATTAAACCTATTAAATGAATTATTTTTCAATAGTGTCTCTCTGAGGAAAATGAGGCATTGCTATAATATTCAGGCATGCATATTTCTTCATATTGAGTTAATTTTTTAAACAGACATTTCTCTCCTCAATATGCTTTTAATGACTTGTGTATGAAAAGAAAAAAGACATCTACCAAATCAACATCAGATCTGCCCTGTTAAGCACGGAGATGTGATTAAAGGAAATCTTTCTATGGGAAGGTCACATTAATTTTCTGAATGATGTACTTTTTTCTCTCCCACCCCTTTCAAGAGCTGCTTCTTTAACAAAGTGGTTGTTTTGGGAAACTCAGAATTTCTACCTAATTTTCTGAAACATGGGATTATTTAGTTAATCCCTGTATTTCTCAGGACTACTGCGGAAGATGATGGGATAATCAATTTAAAAATCAATTTAATGTATCACTCAAAAGTGAATTAGATCAAGAGCTGCTCAAAACATATTACTCTGAAGTGGGAAAATAAAAAAAGAATCTTGAAAACAATGAAGTAATTACTAGGAGGCATCATGGATTTATCTAGCTGGACTAACTTTATCTCTTATTCTACTTAAGGGATTTTCTTAGGAGATTGTGGGAATTCTGAGTCCCTCATTCTCTATCATTTTTATAAGCCACCTGGATTAAGAGGTAGAGGAAATGTTTATAACATTTGCACATAATTCAAAATCAAATCTGTAGCTAAAGAGAGAAACATACAGTACAACTCAAAATGGTCTGAGTTTAACAGAACAAAGAGAGGCATGCATACACAGTTGGGAAAGAAATTGAAATATAGGCTATGAAATACCTCACTTGATAACAGTATTTATCTTTTTCTTTAAATGGCATAGTTAATTGCAAACTAAATGTAAGTTGGAAACATTTCATACTGTAGCTGCAAATAGCCTAAATGTCCCCTTTAAACTCTTTGATTCTATGATCTGTTCAGCTCAACAACCATTCTACTGGGTGAATATTCCTTGAGGAACACTTCCTACCCATGTATTTTCAAATACAAGCTGAAGTGCTTCAGGCTTAATAAGCTGCCACCTGGCCAATAAAGCTTCAGATCATGCTGGATAAAAAGACATCCCTAAGCCAGCAGGAGAAAATTTGTTTGATCTTCTAAACCTCCTCTGCAATTGCCTTCATGTAGGAATCAAAACGAAGATATTCTGATTGCTACATTTCTGCTCCACAAAGACAGTCCCTGTTTGACTTCTAACCTGTGGCCTTTAAATTCCCTATTGTTAAACTTATCCAACCACAGTGTAACAAACTGTGTTGGAATGTACTTTGGAATCTCAGGATCTTTTATTGAATAAAGAAGCTTGGAATCTTTGTGTGCAGGAAAAGGGTGAAGGTAGATCCACCTAGCAGTTTCAGGGTATATCTAATAGTTATGCAGATACTGTAACAGGGGCGGGTTCCTAATTTTTTTAATACCACTCTGTGGGTGTGGCTTATTTTGTGGGTGTGGCTTGCCAGCCATGTGACCGGGTGGGTGTGGCTTGCTGGCCATATGATCGGGTGGGCATGGCTTCTCAGACTGCTGAAGGGAGGGGAACTGAGATAGGTCCTGCTGCCCATTCCCCCCTCCCCTCAGCAGCTCGAGAAGCCTCAAACGTGCGAAAATGCCTAGGATCATCACCGCGCGCTCGTGGCTTCTCGGACTACTGAAGGGAGGGGAATGGAGATAGTTCCTGCCGCCCATTCTTTCAGCATCTCACGCGCTCCCTCAGCCATCCTCCCCTGCTTAGACTCACTGTGGGGTAGGAAGGCAGTGCATGCGCAGTGCCAGAAGCTCGGCTTCTGGGCATGCACAGAAGAATTTTTTTTAAAAAATGTAAATATTTTTTTTAAAAGAAATGGCAGCACCCAGGCACCGGCAACTGACCGCACCGGTACTGTGACGTCACCAGCGGGCCGTTACCGGTGCTATAGAGTGGACCGCACTGGTAGGAACCCACCACTGTTTAACTGTAAGTGCTGTAGTCTGGCAAGATGTCTGTCTGCAGATGAGCAACAATAAATAAATTACTCTGGAGTAATTCCTTCTGTCATTCTTTGTTCATTGGGCCAACACAAACACATGAAGGTTAAAAGTGCCAACCCCATCCCCAAACAAAACAAAAATTGGTACCTGCATACCAGTTCTTTGTTATTAATCCCCCTCCAACTTCTTCTTTTAAAAATGCCCTAGTAGTTGAATCAAATGTACATTAAATCCATGTAACACTCCTTTCAAGGTAAGTAGGTATTAAGGTAGCCTTATCTATATTTCAGCAGCTGTCCACCTGCCTGCATCCAGCCAGGTCACTTTCTTTAAAAGATTCAGGCAATGTACTGTACTTACTTGAATTTATAACCCACTTCACTTTTCCGACTGCAGGTAATTAACAAAGTAATACATAAAACTGGTTAGAAGGATAAAACCCGCTGCTTCCTTTTCCTACAAGAATTGAAAATGGATGATTAATGGTCTCTTATGGGAAAGGCACTTTGGCTGAGCAACCCCACATAGCTATAATTTTCTCTTCCTCTTTTGCAGGTTATAGAACTGTCATCATGGATCCCATCAAATCAGAAGCTCTTAAATTAGTCACATTTAGATTTTAGATTTATTATTAGAGTTGGAAGGGACCTTGTAGGTCATCTAGTCCAACCCCCTGCTCAAGCAGGAGCTCTTACATCATTTGAGACAGATGGCAGTCCAGTCTCCCCTTGAAGGTCACAAGTGTTGGGGCTCTCACAACCTCTGCTGGCAAGCTGTTCCACTGGTTGATCGCTCTCACTTATTTAGATCTCATTTAGATCACAGGTCTCACATTACTTTTTGCTTATTTAACAGCATGCAGAGGATGACTGAGATATAAGATTTCAGGACCAAGGAACATTTCTTTAGACTCCAGAAACAGAACCTGGAATGGAACATTTTGTCTCAATGGGATAAAACCTCTCTGGAACAATCTGGAGCTATCCAAGGTTCTGCGTCTCCTGGACACCTGATTAACTGTCATAATCTATGAGACACTAAATATTGGAATGTGGTACAAAGATCCTAGATTCTGATGGTGCTTGCAAAGTGATGATGATGAGGGCTCTACTGTCACTAGATTGGAGAAGGGAAGGATGTTCTGCTAGCTACACATTTTTATATAATAATTTTATTATAATTAAAAAGCTAAAAACAAATACAAACAAACAAAAATAAAGGAATATAAAGAAAAAAATAGAAAGTGCAGAAGAGGAAAAAAATAAATAAAAAAGAGATAAGAATATAATAAAGAAGAAGAAAAATATATAAAGAAGTGACTTCTCCCTTCATCACAAGTATAAACAATTTTAATAACTTACCACCCCTTCTTAAAATGCAGCAAAAGGTCCCTCTCCTCATATCCCATTTCTTATCTATTAAAAAATCCTTAAAGCTTCATTGTTCAGTCTTATCAGCAAACATCCATACAGGTTATCAGAGAAATCAACATAATCTATTTTAACTTTGATCAAATCAATCTTAGATTTCTTCCCTAACAACCTTGGGATTTGGCGAATCACAGCAATCCTGAAGTAATAAGAGCTGAGGTGGCGCAGCGGTTAAAGGCAGGTACTGCAGGCCACTTTAGCTGACACTGATCCGCAGGTCAGCGGTTCAAATCTCACTGGCTCAAGGTTGACTCAGTCTTCCATCCTTCCGAGGTAGGTAAAATGAGGACCCAGATTGTTGGGGGCAATATTGCTTACTGGTGTAAACCGTTTAGAGAGTGTTTGCACTGTGAGGCGGTATATAAATGTCACTAAATAAATAAATAAATAAATAATTATCATAGTAAGTGATGGAATCATGCTTTACAGCTACATTATTTAGCAATGGAAATTCCAATACAATTTGAATAAATTGAGGACTATTTTGTATAAAATAAACCCTGAGTTGAATTAAAGCTTTCTCTGAAGGTTTCTATACTCATCGTATTTTACAGCTAGTTCATGCAATAGTTTTTCACCTAAATACCCAAACTGCTTCAGTTGTCTACACTGTCTAACATAAAGAGAAACAGTGTAGCTGTGACAAGGGACCAGGAGTTACTATTGACTGTTATCAACCAATCATGGCCAAAATAGCTATTCTGTATTTGACAGATATGCTGCCAGTCCATGACTAAGTTCTGTAGTGGAGAACGCTATTTTTCAGTTAAATCCTTTTCTAGCTTTTTTTCTTGGAGACTAACTATGCAAGACAAGTTAAAATTCTTACAGCACAACTGGTTGGCATATCAATTTAATTCTGTGCATGTTTGGGTCCACTTAAGTTAAACTGAATTCTCTGAGGTTTAGCTAAGTAGGCAAACTTATTAATTATTGCTGTTCCCAGTAGACTTTAACCCCTCTTAAGAGGGGTGGGTTCCTCCCGGTTTGGACCGGTTCGCCCGAACTGGTATTGACCCGCTGCTGACGTCATGATGCTGTCACAGATCAGGTTCAGTCGGTGCTGGTCCGTGGGCGCCACCATCTTTTTGGGGGGGGGATTTTTCTGAATTATTTACTGTTTGGAAGTTTTTTCCTCTGCTGCTGCTTGAAAAAGGGCCCTCCCACCTGCCCCCGGGTTTATACTTACCTTTATTCCTTCACCAGAAGCACAGCTGATTAGCTCCTCAGCTGTTTTTCGGGCTGATTATACCTACTGAGCATGTGCGGAAGCAGAATTGCACGAGGGGACGTGCACGTGTGAGCTATGCTCGCGTGCACGTGTGAAACGTCGCAATGCGAACTGGCGGCGAAGGTAAGTGGAACCCACCCCTGCCTCTTAACAACTTATTTTGGAAACAGGCACTTTGCTTTTTTTAGAATATTTTGAAGGATCCTTGTTTTATATGCTAAGAAGCAACATTGGCTCTTGTTATAATTAATAACTAATTATTGGCAATCAAAACATGATTTTATATTCAGTCTGCCTAATATTTTCTGAATAATCATCGTTCTCCCACTCTTATTCCTCACGAAGTGGAAACATAGAGCAAAGTTTTGCTATTATAACAATGGTCTTTCAGAAAAAGTCCTACCTTTTCACTCCGATTGAGAAGAAAAAATAGTTAGATGCAGAGGTGGCATTCACTTACTTTCCCTACTGATTCGCAAATGGGAGCATTCGCGCACACTTGCTTTGGTCACGTGCGTGCCTTCCGTGCATGCGCATGGCCTTCTGCGCTTGCACTTTGCTCGCATGGGCGGCTTGCATGCATGCATGCGGCTTCAAAAAGTGCCTAAATAGGACAGTATAGTGCCAGGGTGGGTGGGGGTGGAGTGGGGTGGGGGTGGGATGGGCCCACTCGCAGGTTGCCACTACCGGTTCGCCTGAACTGTCCGAACCGGCTGAATATCACCTCTGGTTTGATGGTTCTATCATATTTTTATAGAAAAAGACATTTGGGAGTTACGACTCCACCATCATTCTCAATCCCCTCCCCTCTCCCTCTGAAGGGCAGAAATAGACAAAATATAGAACATGGTGTCTAAATCTTTAGAAACCCGTTTCTATTCAAAGCACCTAGGAGAGGAGAAGATTAATCTGACTTTGTATTTCATGATTTCTTTACATTTTCCCTGAATTAAATGATCTCTTACAAAGTGGCTATTCCTATAGAGGAGGAGCAAAAAAATTAATAAACCTGTCCTTTTATGTGAATATTTTGAATGGGAACAATAAAAATTAAGGAAACAATGCAGAGAAAAAGACTTAACTTTTCCTCCCCACCCAGCCCAGCAAAAATCACCCTCCATTATGCAGAGAAAGAGATCAAATTATGCTTCTCTCACAATAGCTGTGTTTGTATAGTATTGCTTAAGCATCTCAGTTAAAGATTTAACAGCTGCGTTTGCACAACATGAAAACATGATTAATTTGGAACCTGATAGGATTTGTAGTGGCTTAATGTATTCCTGAACCTACTCTGGTTACTTTAAAAATCAGTGTATTAAATGAGTTAATTCAGTAATCAATTTAAGAATGCTGTACAAACTTAGCCAGTTCAGTAAGTACTATTATTTCCAATATATCTTTTGCTTGAGACAAATTTGCACTGGATGAACAATAATGAAGTCCAAATGAAATCCAGTAATAGTGGACAGAGTATCTCATAAGGAAGTGATTTCTCTAGATCAGTTTCCAACCTGTATAGGTTGTACATGTATAGACTTCAATTCCCAGAGTTCCCAGCAGGGCCATTTCTGAGAATTGTAGAAATTGAAGACTATACATTGGAAGCCAGTTAAATTGGGAAATACTATTTTATATTATTAGTCAAAGAGACTTCTCATGGTGTGATGAAACAATACAAAATCTAAGGTATCATTTTGCACTTACTGAAACTGAAAAACCTTGTTGCAACCAAATTTCTCTACTGATTTTTTTGCGAAGCTTCTTCTCCGGTAACACTGTACTGCAAACTAGGGCATACAAAACCTTTCCAGACCAATCCTCGAATACAGCTCGTCTGCCTGGAATCCACACAGTATATCGGACATTAATACAATTGAGCGGGTCCAGAGGCATTTCACGAGAAGAGTACTCCACTCCTCTGCTCACAATAGAATACCTTATGCCACCAGGCTTGAAATTTTGGGCTTGGACAACCTTGAACTATGCCACCTACGGTCTAACCTAAGCATAGTACACAAAATTGTCTGCTACAATGTCCTACCTGTCAACAACTACTTCAGCTTCAACCGCAATAATACATGGGCAAACAATAGATACAAACTCAAGGTAAACCGCTCCAAACTCGATTGCAGAAAATACGACTTCAGCAATAGAGTGGTCAATGCCTGGAATTCTCTACCTGATTCTGTTGTTATTTCCTCAAACCCCCATAGCTTCAACCTTAAACTGTCTACCGTGGACCTCACACCATTCCTAAGAGGTCTGTAAAGGGGCATGCATAAGCGCACAGCACGCCTACCATCCCTGTCCCACTGTCTCCATTTATTTGTACTCATTTCATGTCCTCGTGTCCATGTTTATACTTATAGCTGTTATCTCGTACATGTTTGACAAATAAATAAATAATAAATAATAAATAATTGAATCTATACAAACAGCAACTGACTAAGGTTGAGTGACTAAGCATTCTGTTCAAGTGCTGAAAAGGATGAGTTTGCTTTGAAGTATCAACTCTTTCCCATTGCCAGGGAGAAGTAACTGTGCTACAGTCTTCTCAAGTCTGCCATAAGTGGCTGAGATGTTTTGGGACCTAAGCCCTACCACTCTAACATTATTGTCAGTTTAAAGATTCACAGATTAGAGGAAATGTCTTGATTTTTTTTATCCCACCTCTTTCCTTCCAGATTAGAAACAGTCTTATAGATTCTATTCCACATTCTATTCAGGGGTGGGTTCCTGCCGGTATGCTCTTACCTGTTGGTCGCCGCAGAACCGAAGAAGCCAGTGGCGTTCGCGGTGCGGGGCTTCCCCTGCCCGCTTTCCCCGCCCACCTAGATGCCGCCATTTGCGTTCTTTTGCCCTCTGCGCATGCGCAAAGCGTTCTGCTTGCGCAGAGGGCAAAAGAACGCAAATGGCGGTGTCCAGGCGGGCGGGGAAAGTGGGCAGGGGAAGCCCCGCACCGCGAACGCCACCAGCTTCTTTGGTTCGGCGGCGACCAACAGGTAAGAGCCAACCCTGATTCTATTCCACTCTATTCTATTCTATTCTATTCTATTCTATTCTATTCTATTCTATTCTATTCTATTCTATTCTATTTCAAATTGGGAAGCTAGCACTGATCATATCCATTTTTTGAAACTTGAAACTCCAACACATCATTTTTTTAAGGTAGAGTTTGCCTAAGAAAGCAAATCTAAATGTAACATCAGAACTGGACTAGACTTAAAAGATGTTTCTACTGGAAGAAAAGCAACAAAGAAGATATGGGTAGAAGGGAAACAATAAGAACTTTTATCCACTATATTTAGCAACATACATTTTATTAGTTCTCTAATCTAAATACTAAACTCTGCTGAAAATCTTATTTTTTACTTAGTAGCACTTAAATAATCTAAAGAAAAAGCAAACACATGCAACATTCTCGTGCCATAGATTTAGCTGATCTAAATTTCCTAAATAGTGTTAACTCAGAAAAAGGTGAGATATTTTATGAACGTTTTTCCTCTCCTAAAAGCAATCCTTCCCTCCCTGCATTTCCCCGTGAAAATGTTCATAATAAGCCAGGTGTTATAAGAAAAGCAAAAGTATTTCTATTGCTGAAACAACAGCATGTGGTGCTATTTTCCACACAACATGCATCCCATTTGGAAGCATGTGGATTTTTACAGAAGCATGTTTGAATATAAACGTTGTCACTATGTCCCAGTTTAGTTCCAACAGGACAGTCATCAAATCCAAGAATAATTTTTTTGCATTACATTATTTTGTGCAGCACCATTTATCCCACTTGATGTCTTCCAAATATAATAGATTTCAATACCCAGAATTCCCTGCCAGCAAGCTTCATATACAGTTTCAATGGAAATTCATGCTTTAAACCCTGGAGGGCTACCACCAGCCATTATCAACACTGGATTACCAGGACAACTGTTATAATTTGGTATATAGCAGCAATGTTGTTCTTGTGGTCCTAATTTGGGCAAAATTGGATATTATCTATCCTTGTTTATGAGGATGTGCAGTTTTTAGGCAGAGTACCGGCAGCCTTAACTTTAAAAAATCCAGAAAATTACTATTTAGTTGCACATTCATAGCCATTTCTGTGATGTATGTTGACTGACATATGGTCCAATTTAATATAGCATGAAGAATATCAACTACCGTATTTTTCGGAATATAAGACGCACCTTTTTACCCTCAAAAAGAGGGTGAAAATTTGGGTGCGTCTTATACACTGAATGTAGCCCCACCCAGCCACCCCCACCCTTTGGCCTCTGCCTGCCAACAATTTACCTCTTTGCAGCAAACAGGGCAAAGCCTTGTTAAGCACACTAAGAGATTACTTGCCTCCCGATCTACAGCTGACAGGCTTGCAAGCCATGTGGTAAAATGAAACTAACTACGGTGGCTGTAATGAGACAAAATGCTGGGAGATAAACTGCTGGCAATGTTACACTGCTGAAATTCCAGGAAGGTAAGCTACAGCTACTGTAGCCTAGAGGTAGAGCTCTTGCCTCACAGTCAGGAGGTTGTGAGTTCTATCCTAGGTAGAGGCAGATTCTGTTAATATGTTATTTTGTTAAATGTTTGTAGAGTGTTCAAATTGTAAGACCTATTTTTTAAAGACTGCTTTATTATTGTTCTAGACAACTTAACAAAATGAAGAAGCTTTTTAAAATAAATTCTTGCTCTGAAGAGGCCCAGTGCTATTGTATCTTCTTTTAAATAGCAGAAAGCCTTCCAGAAAGCCACATCAATTTTAAAGATCTGTTAAAGTATAATCTGAAATGTCCTGTTTTAGTATTAAGTATTAGTATTAAAATAAGGCAGCTGAATTAAACCCTGACTTAGTCATGTTTGGAGTAGATCTATTTAAATAATTGGGAGGAGTTAGTGTGATTACATTTAAGAAAACTTTCTGGGATTAATATACTGCCATAATGTACATTTCTCCAATTCTTTGCTATTTCTATGGGTCAGGCACACATGCACAGAAATACACAGCAAACAGTGTATATCATCTGTGCTGTTTGCTGTTTGGCAAATTGCTCGGAGGCAGAGGCCTTTTTTCCTTGTTTTCCTCCCCCAAAACTAAGGTGCGTCTTATACTTCGGTGCGTCTTATACTCCGAAAAATATGGTAATTTTTTTCTTAAAAAGGGGGGGGGGATAAACACACCACACATACATTAAATAACCCACTTCAACTATTAGTATTTCTCAAATGTATTCACAGTGTCATTGTTGTCTTCTTTTTTACATTGATGTAATGAGGTCCTGAGTGTATACTTAAATAATAGACATTTCCATCTTTTTAATGGCCTACCCACCATGATTTGGAGCATAATAACCTTCTTGAGATAAACTAATGTAGTGTAAAGAATCAGGGCAGGCAGAGGAGGGAAACAACAAGGAATCTTACAGCTCCAAAGAAGTCATTGATGCATCATCAAACAAGAGTACAAAGCAAGACCGCTGTTTGAATGAAGCATGTAACAGCTAATTAATGGACATAGATTAGGTTTGTGCGATGATCCATATCTGAAGAATGACATGTGATTCAGAGCATGCGAGAATGTACATCTAATACCTTAAAGCAGCTGTGGGATCATTCGGTTTAACATGTTCCTTACAAGTGGACCTAAACACAATCAATCATATTTTTGCACTTCATATCTAGACCACCACATAGTTCTAATATAGACATCTAGAACTATAAGTGCAAATTTTCTTTACATCTCACTGTACTAAGAGATAACTGTTATCATCAAAAAAGAAGACTATGGAAAACACAGATTGCAACAGAAGAAATGTAGTATGTGGATGCGAGGTTTGATATAATTACTATCATTTCAAAATAAATATAGCATTTTTGGCCTACATTGTTCCTACTTAGACTGCTGTCTAAAGACTACCTACAAAGAGCCAGTACAGGGATGATCAACTTTTGCCCCAATTCAATTCAACCAGACATTTCAGGACTTAAAATCATTTTGGGAGGTTTGGGGGTTGAAGGGATGAGTTTGATTCCCAGAGGCTTTCTGCTGCCATTATCACTTTAACCTCCTCCTTCCCAAATAAAACCCTGAAAATGAGCTACAATAGGGTTGTTAAACTAAAGGCCGGGGACTAGATCCAGCCAGCGGGTTGCTTAGATCTGGCCTGCGGGGCCGCCCTGGAAACAGTGAAGGACCGGCCCCTGGTGCCTCTGCCAGCAAAAATGGGTTCCCGAGCTTCGTTTACGCTGGCAGAGGGTTGCAGGAGGCCATCGCAGCCAAAAACAGAGCTCAGAGTGACGTCGAGGTGGCCACGCACCCCCTGGCCATCCCCCCCCCAAGGTCAAACACAACCCTGATGCAGCCATCAATGAAATCAAGTTTGACACCTCTGAGCTACAACATTTCTACCAACCTTTTCAGTGATATTGAAAACAATATGGTGGGTCCTCAACTTTCACTCCAGCAGTAACACTCTCAGTCATCTCCATCAAAAGGTCAAAAATGCCAGCAACAGAAATTCAAAAATAAATTCTCAAGTCTCCTGAGAATAGGATCCAAAACAGCCTCTTTCAATGTAGGAAGAAACCATTTTATTTATTTATTTATAAATGTTCTTATAGGCCGCCCAATCCCGTAGGGCTCAGGGCGGCGTACAGCATAGATAAGAATTGAGCATTGAGAAACTGCAGGCATATTTCACCATAATATTAGTTTCAAAAGCAATTTCAGGATGCGTCTTGGGGGAAGGCAACATCTGGTTGTAAATACAGTAAGCACATTGTGAGGGAGATGTACTGATGTTACCAAGAAAAAGCAAATGTGCATGCATGCATAAAGAGATTAACTAAATCCCTTTTAAAAACTTTTTTCAAAATGTTATTATAGACTGAAAATGTTTTCAATTTATGAAGCAGCTCTATCCTTTATCATACATTTTTAAGACAAACAACATTCTTAAGAAAGAGAACTTGAAGCTTTTTAAATTGTTTTCTGGAGAGTGGAGGAACAAATTTTATATTAGAATTAATTAGAAGAAAACGATAATAACTCTCCCTTTCTCTCCCTCTTCCAGGTTCTCTCGTCTTGCCGAGAGGCCTCAGAGACAATTTAACACAGAGTGGCAGGGGTTAAGATCCAACAGGGAATGCTGAATGGCACAACCAAAGGCCTGATATTATATACAGGAAATCTGCACTGTGAATGGATTTGACTCTCCCAAATTCAGATGGGAGATTCCACTGAAGGTCATTTAGAATAAAGAGGGCTAAGATCCTGTCGAACTTCCAGATCCAGACAGATAGGCAGGTACTGTTCATTCAAACAAGACATAGTGGAAGTAGACAAGGACTAGAAGACTGCAGTGATGATAAATATAGTGATGCCAAGTGACAGCAACATTAGGAATAAGGAATATAAGAAGCTGAAGGAGTAACAGGGCCTGGTACTAATTCATACTGGTAGACAAGACATCATACTAAATCATACATTAGGTGCTCCAGTCAGCAGAATCTTTCACTACGTAGTCATCATGGTTCATAACCAAGTGATGTGTAGAGAAGCTATAGGTGGCAAACTATCAACTGTATTGATTTGATTTGATTTGATTTGATTTTTATCCCACCTTTGTTACGTTATAAAGTAACTCAAGCCAGCAAACATACAGTATCTAATACTTCTTCCTACTTCTTTCCTACTTCCTACTTTCCCCACAGCAATAGGGAAAATGTCCAACTGAAAGAAAATGACTGGCCAAAAGTCACTCAGCTGGCTTTCATGCCTAAGGCGGGACTAGAACTCACACTCTCCTGGTTTTGAGGTCAGCATCTTAACCACTAAACCAAACTGGCTTTGGGTGTTCCTTTTGGTGTATTTCCAAGAATCCCTCTGGATCTCAGACAGTTCCAGTAGATACCCTAAAAAAACACAACAATGGGTGACTGTACTTAAATAATTTGTTTGGAAGTATGTCCAGGGAGGGAAAAAAGAGGAGGGGTGATTGGGGGGGGGAAACATCCTGGTGTGTTAAAGCAACCTCATTGGTTTGTCTTGTGTTTGGAGATCTGACATGCCCAGCACAATAGCATTGTGTTGGGCATGTCAGAGTCAGATCCCCAAAGACAAGAAAGCTATTGTTTTCTCTCAAATTATGTGGCCCAAAACTTTTCAGGCTGTTTATACTACTCAGTGTGACAGTGGGTTTTATACAGCAATTATATGGCTTTTCCTTTTCTTATTAACAGATTTGATTTTTAAATAACTCAGCATGCTTTTAAGAGCTATTGCTTTGACAATGAAATTATAATTTTATTTCAACAATGAAGTACAACAGAATTACGAATACTTTAAAGTGATTTTCTTTTTTTCTCACACACGTGGAAACAAAGATAGAGGAGGGAGAGACCAGCTTTTTCTGTTTGAAATCACACCAGTACACCTTTGTCATGAAATTATTAAGTTAATCAAAGGGTTCTAATAATCAAATATTTGCAAATCATTAAATAGAGGCAAATGACATTCAATTATTAACATATGATAAAGTAACTATTAAAATGATATTAACATGAAATAATAAAATAGCTAATTTTAAGAAATGTGATGACGTTTTTGTTCCACCCATTGATGAATGGTAGCTATTAACCAAGCAGCCTTATTTTGAATCAGTCCATTAGTTTGTCTAACTCTAGCTCAATATTTTCTACACTGATTAGCAATTGTCCTAGAGCCCTAGATTGTAAGGTTTTAGCCAGATGTTTTGCTAGCAAGTCCAGACATTACTACAGAAGATATGTGGAATTTCAATAAGCCAAACAAATACCCCACACTAACATGAAAAAAATACTGTACTTCTGTAGGAAAAATATTCTTATGGGACATTACATGCTTACATAAATGAACCACCTTAAGAAGAGAACATAAAAGTCAACTTGCACATGCAGTGAACTTAATACTAAGCAAATGAAGGTGATAATTTTGTGCTTTTGGACGCTTTACTACAGAAGTAAAGCAAATATAAAGATAGAAGAGACCATGAAGGATTAAAAAAAACATTTCAATGACAACTGAGATCAGAATATTTAAAGCAAGGTCTTTTCCAAAGACAATGTACAGGTAGTCCTCGACCTACGACCACAATTGAGCCTAAAATTTCTGTTGTTAAGTGAGACATTTGTTAAGTGAGTTTTGCCCCATTTTACAATCTTTCTTGCCACAGTTGTTAAGTGAATCACTGCAGTTGATAAGTTAGTAACCCAGTTGTTAAGTGAATTTGGCTTCCCAATTGACTTTGCTTGTCAGAAGGTTGAAAAATGTGACCTTGGGAAACAGCAATGTGTCCATGGGGGTACTGTGATAGTCGTAACTGAAAAAAACAGCCATAAGTCCCATTTTTCAGTGCTGTTGTAACTTGGAACAATCACTAAATGAACTGTTGTAAGTCGAGGACTATCTGTATAGCTGTGAATGATGGACAGAGAGAAAGAGATGGCTATTTGTGGGATTTGCTCTCTCTCTGATTATCTTTGCTAATGCAACCTGATCTGACAGGGTTGTCATACTTAAGATCCCATCACTCAAATAATGTCACTTGATAGGATCCAGGAGATGTTCCTTCTCTAATGCCACACCTGCCTTATTTAATTAGCAATCCCCTAAAATTAAAATTAGCAATCCCCTACAAAAGAGCCGAGGTGGTGCAGTGGTTAAAGTGTAGCACTGCAGTTCAGAAGTTCAGCTGTTCAAATCTCACTGGCTCAAGGTTCACTCAGCCTTCCATCCTTCTGAGGTCGGTAAAATGAGGACCCAGATTGTTGGGGGCAATATGCTGAACTCTGTAAACCGCTTAGAGAGGGCTGTAAAGCACTATGAAGCGGTATATAAGTCTAAGTGCTATTGCTATTGCTAAAATGGCCCCAACTTTGCCTTCTGAAAGACTCCAAGGACCTGACTATTCCTCAGGCACTTGGTCAAGAGATTTTAACGATCCTATTTTGATTTTTCTATTTCTTTGATTACATCTGTGCAACATGTTTTAATATATTTTATTTTGTTGGCTGTTGATTATTGCCTTTAAGTGTGTATGTCATTCTGTGTAAAATATCACCTTTAGGTTTTTCTGTGGGGGGGGGGAGGGGATGCCTTTGACTCCTGGTAAATGGAAAAGTCCTTGCAGGATTTTTGGAAGAGGTCTGCTTTGTCTTTTTCCTAAGGTTGAGAAAGAGAGTAACTGGCCGAAGGCCAACCTGCTGGCTGTGTGCCTAGAGCAGGGGTCAGCAACCTTAAACACTCAAAGAGCCACAAGGGTCCTAAACTGAAGCCCCCCATTCAATTCTGGAGATGACCGGAAGTCCAGTTCCTCCATCATAGTCTCTCCTCCTAGTGCGGCATCCTTTTTCCTCTACCTGTCCTAACCAAAAGCCTACTAATGTGGCGCCACCAGCGACAGGGAGCTGCAGCAGAGGGATGAAAGAGTCAGTCCATTCATTGGAACCAACTTAAAATAATATATTCTCATCCTTCCTTTCTACAAAAGTGAAAATTAATTCCTCTTGTGCTGCAGATAAAACTGTGACCAACCATGAGCAAAATTAACAAAATAGGTAGGGCATGACAATACTGAATGCGGTTATGCTTCAAAAACAAACAAACACTAGCAAGCCATTCCCAAATAAAGCATATAGACTGCACTAAAAGTTACTCTGATATCCCAAAGCTTGGCTCTGTTGTGGATGGGTCTCCAGCTGTGAAAGTTAATGTTTATTCTTAGAGATAAACAAATCTAGGCAGAGGAGAAAAAAGCCACATGAGTTCCTTGGAGATATTGAAGGGTCTTTCCTATATGAACAGCCTTATACTGATTAGTTTTAAGGCAGGAGGAAGAGATAACAGGAAAAGATTGCGCAAAATTGGATAAGATGACAATAGAACTAAATGAGAAGGAGGATTCGGAATACTACGAAATTTGGAGTTTATTTTATAATTGGCTTGAAAGAAGAAAACAAGATATATTGACTAGCGTTTAATCTATGAATGTATATAAGAATTCAATAATTTTAGTTATTATAAGTATATATAGTTAGACAAAAACTTTAACGAAAATATAGTATGTATAGTTAATTATGTATAAGCAAAAATTGATCGTCGAGATAATTTACCATAGAATAACCCTAGAAGTTTATATGTATAAATGTAAATGTAGTGTTTAATGTTTGTTTATCCCTTTTTTAATGTATATAACCAAATAAAAACTATTTTTTAAAAAAGAAGAAAAGCTTGCCTATTACATTTGGAAAAGATGTAAGTTCAATACATATGATGGAATATAAACCTGGCTCTGGCAATGGGGAAATGATGAATGAGCCATTAAAAGGAACGGGTTCAGAAAATATTACTCAATCCTAGGAAAGAAGAAACTATAAGAAATAAACTCAAAATAACCCCACCTCCATTTTTGTGTGTGTTAAGATACAGCAAAAAAAAAAAAAAAAAACACCAGAGACTTTGAAACAATAAAGAGCATTTCTGAAATTGCTGCTGCTCCTAATTCTTGATCTTGCCTGTTTCAGAGGACTGATCCTACAGCAGATTTGCTAAGGATTTTGTGGCATCTCTCCATGTTGGCATGGTGTCCTTTTTTTTCCTGTAGATTTGTACTATATTCTGACATTTGCCTTGAAGATACTGGGAGACAAAGAAGCCCGTGAGAAAGTATTCATATTGTGAATTAGAAAAGACACGAAAAGGTTCTTCAGATGCTCCCCACAAAATGTGAGACTGAATATTTTCAGACTATAGTGACGTGAATATTTGAGGGGGAAAATACTAATGTTTCATTTCTTGACATTTGCTTATTTTGCCATTCTTATTACCGTGTTTCCCCGAAAATAAGACCCTGTCTAATATTTTTTTTTGAACCCTGAAATAAGCACTTGGCCTTATTGCCATGCACTCAAAAGTCCGATTGGGCTTATTATCAGGGGATGTCTTATTTTAGGGGAAACAGGGTAGTATCTGATTGTTGTCATGCCACCATGATTAGTACAGTGAATGCTGGCATACAGCAATCAACATTCAAAAGCTGCTATTAACCCTATCTGATCTGGAGTGTACTGTCTGACAGGAAAAGAACGGGAAGCTTTGCACACGATCTTAGCATCCCTGAGGTTGCCAAGTTTAAATGATCTTATACGAGGGTGAGTCAAAAAGTAATGCCATTTTCTTTATTTCAGGTGAAGTTGTTGATAAAAATACCTGAAAATTTTCCCAGTTATAAATGATTATATCATTTACGTTCTGAAATATTTTGTTTCTTACTTTTCAGGTTTGTAGACTCGCAAGGAAAATTTGAAATGGCTGCCCCCTTAGAGTTGCGTCAAAAACAAAGAGCAGTGATTGAATTCCTTGTTGCTGAGGGGGAAACCCCTGTGAACATTCACAGATGATTCCAAAATGTGTTTGAGGACAACACTGTAGATTATAGGCCCCATGAAAGAGGGTTTGAGAGGCAAACATTATTCCAGTGACGAGGAAGTGAAAACTGCAGTGAAGAAGTGGCTCAAAGAACAGTCAACAAAATTTTACGAGACAGGGATACATGCTCTCATTCGAAGGTGGAACATTGCTATTGAGAGAAACTGTGACTATGTTGAGAAGTAGGGATGTGATCCACAGAGGACCAGCTTCATTTTGATGTATGCTACATGTTTGTTTGTTTGTTTGTTTGTTTGTTTGTTTGTTTATTTATTTATTTATTTATTTGAATGGATTTCTATGCCGCCCAACTCCCAGAGGACTCTGGGCAGCTCACAACATACTAGAAACCATTACAAGTATAAAATATAATAATTAAAAAATACAAAAGTTAAAAAGAGAATCATGCATTCATAAACAAGGGGGGAGACCCATATCTAATCTAGTTGGTCTCTCTTTCACCCCACCTGCCGGAAGAGCCAAGTTTTTATTGCTTTCCGGAAGGCCAGTAGGGTGGGGATGGTCCTGATCTCCGGGGGAAGCTGGTTCCACAGGGAGGGAGCTCTCACAGAGAAGGCCCTCCCCCTCGGCCCCGCCAACCGACATTGTTTGGTCGATGGGACCTGGAGGAGGCCGACTCTGTGGGCCCTAACCGGTCGTAGGGAGGTATGTGGCAGGATGCGGTCCTGAAGGTAACCTGGCCCTGAGCCATGTAGGGCTTTAAAGGTAACGACCAACACCTTAAATTGGATCCGGAGACTAATGGGCAGCCAATGCAGCTGGCAGAGGATCGGTGTTATGTGGGTGCATCTAGTACACCCACCACAGCTCGCGCAGCTGCATTTTGCACCAATTGCAGTCGCCGGACACTCTTCAAGGGTAGCCCCATGTAGAGCGCATTGCAGTAATCCAGCCGTGAGGTGATAAGGGCATGAGTGACTGTGAGAAGTGCCTCCTTCTCCAAGTAGGGTCGCAATTGGTGCACAAGATGTACTTGTGCAAAGGTCCCCCTAGCCACAGCTGAAAGATGTTGTTCCAATTTTAGCTGTGGGTCTAGGAGGACACCCAAATTGCGGACCCGTTCTGAGGGGGCTAATTTCTCCCCCCCCCCCCAAGAACCAAGGAGGGACAGTTGGTCGAGTCCTTAGGAGGCAATATCCACAGCCACTCAGTCTTGTCAGGGTTAAGTTTTAGCCGGTTCTTCCCCATCCAGACCCTAACATCGTCCAGGCAGCGGCCCATTATGTCTACGGCTTCCCCGAATTGAGACAGGGTAGAGATGTACAACTGGGTATCATCAGCATATTGCTGATACCTCACCCCGTGTCGTCAGATGATCTCACCCAGTGGCTTCATGTAGATGTTAAACAGGATGGGCGAGAGGACCGAGCCCTGTGGCACCCCACATAGTAGGGGCCTAGGGCTCGACCTCTGCCCCCCTGTCAACACCAACTGCGTCCTGTCAGAGAGGAAGGAGGAGAACCACTGCAGAACAGTGCCGCCCACCCCCACCTCTCCGAGACGACGCAGAAGGATACCATGGTCAATGGTATCGAAGGCCGCTGAGAGGTCAAGTAGCACCAGGATAGAGGAGTAAACCCCATCCCGGGCTCGCCAGAGATCATCCATCAGGGTGACCAAAGCCGTTTCCGTACTGTAGCCGCGCCTGAAACCCGATTGAAAGGGATCCAGAAAATCAGTGTCATCCAACAGCTGTAGGAGCTGGAGCGCCACCACTTTCTCAACAACCTTCCCCACGAAGGGAAGGTTGGAGACTGGACGGAAGTTCTTTAAATCCGCCGGGTCCAGGGAAGGCTTCTTGAGGAGGGGTCTCACCACCGCAGCTTTTAAGGGCTGCGGGATGGACCCCTCTCTCAAAGAAGCATTGACCAACGCCTGGAGCCAGCCGCGTGAAACCTCCCTGGTGGCCGAAACCAACCAGGAAGGGCACGGGTCCAATAAACAAGTGGCGGAGCTCATCGCTCCTATGGCCTTGTCTACATCCTCAGGAGTCACTGGTTCAAACCTATCCCATATAACCGGACTAAGACCTGCCCCAGTCGTCTCGGCCTGTACTGCCCAATCGGAGTCCAGGTCTGTCCGAATCTGAATGACTTTATCCGCCATGTTCCTGTGTTGGTAATTATACCTGTCCTAAAGAAAATGGCATTACGTTTTGACTCACCCTCGTACAACACACTAAACTACAAACTATAGTTAAGAAGATTCAGTGGTTGTTTCTGCACAATATGCTAAGCTGAAATAAAACAAGACATGGCCTCGATCACTCGATACATTGAGAAATAAGATGCTTTCTTAGTTTTGGATTAGCTGACATAAAAAAAGGTGGGACAGAAATATAATTGTAATAAATATTATTATTATTTGTTGGTTCAACCTATTTTGCAAATACTAACTGCTCCAATTACATCGCTGAGGCAAATTCAGCCTTTAACCTCTAAGTACAGAAGCACACACGCCTATGCTGGAGTGTGGATTAGATACTTGGAGCAATTCCCAAAGCTCCAAACATCAGCAGAGCAACTTTTTAATTAACTTTTATAGCTCAGCATATAGTTCAGTTTGAGCAGTGCAAAGCCATGAGTCAAGCCAACACCCTGATTATCCATAAGGCAATCCACCAAGCAATTCTTTGTAAGAGTTATTGTGAGAAATTTGAATGAAAGCTCAACTTTTCAGTTATTAAAATGTTACACTTGGCTCCTGCTGACAAGAACACCAGCTTTCACCAAGGCTGAAAAACCTCACATTTATCAAGGATCCCATCCAACCCGGATGCAGCTTCTTGTTCATCAATACACTTGGACAGTTTGGGTGGTATATTTTGATTAGATTTGGAATCGTTTCTGTGATGTAATCTGCATTCCTACAGTCACTGCGTTATTCTTGATAGCTTTCGTCCATGGCTAAAAAAGGAGCATTGGCCTCAATACTTGGTGCTTTACATTCATGGTAAATTGATAAGAGCCGAGGTGGCGCAGTGGTTAAATGCAGCACGGCAGGCTACTGCTAGTTCAGCAGTTCAGCTGTTCAAATCTCACCAGGCTCAAGGTTGACTCAGCCTTCCATCCTTCTGAGGTGGGTAAAATGAGGACCCGGATTGTTGGGGGCAATATGCTGAACTCTGTAAACCGCTTAGAGAGGGCTGTAAAGCACTATGAAGCGGTATATAAGTCTAAATGCTATTGCTATTGCTATAACTGTCTTGGGAAACATGGTTACATCTGCTGAGTGCAGCAGAATTGCCAGAGATATTCTAGCATGCCTTATTATTCATATGATGTATTTTTCTTGTTGTTGCTTGCATTATAATTCTGACATTTGATTTGAAGGAGCACAGGTCCTAACACTGATGCTAATATTAATTCTTCTGGAGTATTATTAGTCATTTTTATAAGACTATGGGCTTCCCTTGCCCCATAAACATTTGGGGTACTTGAATGTTATTTAATTGGCCAGTATGTAATAAGTTTCTGTATAACATAAGAACGAAATTAAGAATTTCAATATTGATTATTTGCAATAATTATTGCTCTGTTTAAGTACTCAGCTATTGATTGCATAAGTTTACATACAATATAAATTAATTATATTTAAATAATAATAATTTACAACAATATAAATTAATAATACATAATGATAATTTCTCTTCCATCTTTCTATACAAACTTGTGCTTTTTTCACTATTCACTATTCACTATAAATAATTAATGCCAAAGTTTACACTTTCTGGAAGATTTCTTTTCATGTAATCTATAACAGTGGTCACCAACCAGTAGTCCGCGGACCACTGGTGGTACGTGAGAAAATTTTGGTGGTCCACAGAAATTTTTTTTGCATTTTTTTATATTGCACTAAATACTATTTATCTTTTTAAAAAATTCATATTAGCGGTCCGCGGGATTTAAAATTATGAATTTAGTGGTCCCTGAGGTCTGAAAGGTTGGTGACCTCTGATCTATAAAATACTTTGACAACTTTTCTGTTTCAGAGTTCCCAGGTAATAATTTAAGTTAAGTAGGAAGAAAGGCACTTTATCTGAAGTACTAAATGATAGAAACCAAAATATGTAGATGACAATTTCACAGAATAAATAGTATGAATAATCAGTGCTCAGAGAGCTCCCAATCCATTGTGAAAGCCTAATCTGCAGTTCTGGGAATAGATGCATCTGGTTTGAATAATTCAGAAATCAGTCTGATCTGACATCATGACCAGATTTAGAAGAAGGCTCAGATAATGTAAAGTTAGTTATGTATGGGGAAAGAGTTCTATCTTTTTTCTTTTTCTTTTTTGGAAAGATGGATGGATGAAATTGGCAGGTAAATAAATGTCATAAATGTGATTTAGCAGTACGGTGAGTAACTTGGTACATGATGTTGAATGATTGCCTCAGAAATCCACATACATTTATATGCGAAACATGGTGCATGCAAAATTCATGCTGCATAGAAATGAACTGCTTTGTGACTGTTGATTATTTATAGGTAACTATAATGTCTGAGTATCCTTTTCTCATCTATCCCTCCATGAGACTTTGCTTCTGCACATCTCAATATTTTAATTATGTATTTAGATTTCATAAACCACCCGTGGCCTGTTGGATTGGACAGTCATAACAAATCAACTAACTAGCTAATCCATCCATCTGCTGGACTTGACCATTAAACATTTTATCATAATAGATAAAAAGTCTATTCTTGTTTTTTCTATAACAAGCTACTCACTCAGGAAAACAACTCAGTCATTGTATCTACTATGTAGTACATCTGCAGACTAGGATTTACAGCTGAATAGAGGGAAACTATTAATACCAGATGTTTTGAGTTGGTAGTCCATGCATGCCAGCCTTGTATTTGATGTAACTGGTTTATAACAGTTCATGACAGCTATTTTTAAAATATAACTTCTAAATGTATATAAAGTATGGCTAGCTTTTAAAGATTAATATTAAAGTAAACTGCTGTTTTGACACAATGCATAATTTAAAGTCCCTGTTTATGAAGGACACTAGCAAAGACATTGAAAGTTTCATCATAAAATAAGCCTGTTTTGACAGTGAATTTATTTTCCTTATCATTTAATTAATTGCTGAAGCCTTAATCAGTAAGGCCAATAATGTGATATTCAACTATACTTAGATAAATAGTTTGCAAGATATTTGGGGGAAATATACAGGATTTACATGCTATTCAGTGTCTACAAAGCTCAATCAATCATATTAAATAAGACCCAGTTAGTGCATACACAGAGACCCTATGCACAATGAATCTCCTCTGACTCAAGAAATATACAAATACATTTTTGATGCAGTTCACATGATTGATGAAAGGATACTAGAAGCTCCAATATTTGCCAAAAAGATGAGCCCTTTCCACTGAATACGAGAGGCAATATCAGTATCAATAATATGAGAGGCAAATCTTGCAGTTTGAAGAAAGCTGTCAGGGAGCTGGCTATATGGGTGAGAAAGAGAATGTGCACAGAAGCAAAACTGAACTACCAGCAGCTAAACCAGGGGTCCCCAAACTTGGCAACTTTAAGACTTGTGGACTTCAACTCCCATGAAGCTATGCTGGCTGGAGAATTCTGGGAGTTGAAGTCCACAAGTCTTAAAGTTGCCAAGTTTGAAGACCTCTGAGCTAAACAAAAGCAGCTAACAGCTGTTTTAAGAAAAGCTAAACCTCTTTGAACCCGAGTTCTACTTTTACAAGAAATAACCATGAAATCCCAGGCCATAGGCTAGACTGAGAAGTAAGTGGAAAATCTATCCCATATTGTTGTCTAGAAAACTACATGGAAGTGGACCATGACTCAAAGAGCAGTTCATCATAGACATTGATCTTAAGCTTATCTAAACGTCTCTTAAAAATCTCAGTGATCACTGGATCACTTAAAACTCAGTACTACTAAAAAAAAATTTGTGAAAGAGAGAGAGAAAACACTACTGAAGTTATCTTCTATTTCTCTGGGTAGATGTCTTTCCATTCGCTAATTCATTGAATGTTTTATATGGAGATACCAAGGAGTAAACTTGGTAGAAAATTGAGTTCTACTTCAAGTTTTAATTCTCACTGCATTTATCATTGTAAGGTTCTATCTTCTTTGCCTATCAAAGTGATGATTTATTGTGTCAGAAAAAATACTTTTTTTCCAAATTACTGCTGCTCATTTAAATGAACATGATTGTTCTCTAATGGAAATTCAAGGATTATATTTCTCATATTTAAATCAAAACATCTCTGTGCAAGGTACTATTAGATTACTCAAAGCTGACTGAGCCTGTTTACTAGATTTTTCTTCTGTTAGAGCACTATTACATAAATACATACATGCATACATATTTATCGAGGTGGGCATTCTTATGCGCAGCACAAAAAATAAAGAAGAAGTAGAAGTCATAGAAAGTATGAAAAAGAAAGGAAATAACAGATAAATCTAGTTTTAGCAGAAAGTCAGTTAGTATACTATAGGGCAGGGATGGCGAACCTTTTTTTCCTCAGGTGCCAAAAATGTGTGTGCACGTGCTATCACGCATGCGCGAGTGCCCACACCCATAATTCAATGCCTGGGGAGGGCAAAAACGGCCTGTTTCCCAACTTCTGGTGGGCCTGGTAGGCCCGTTTTTCGCCCTCCCCAAGCTACAGAGGCTTCCCTGGAGCCTGGAGAGGCCAAAAACGCCCCCCCTTGTCCTCTCAGAAGCACTCTGGAAGCCTAAAATGCCCCCCCAGAGCCTCCGTGCAAGCTGAAAATCAGCTGGCTGGGGTGCACATGTGCGCTGGAGCTGAGCTAGGGCAACGGCTCGCGTGCCGGCAGATATGGCTCCGCGTGCCACCTGTAGCACGCGTGCCATAGGTTCGCCATCACTGCTATAGGGAATAATGCTCCAGGGTAGAAACAAGGGATCCAGAATCCATAACCTCTTTCACTTCATAATCCCACCAACGATGTGTTTCAAAGTTCCCATTAGCATAACCCAACACACAGCCAGGGCACTCTATTACACAATTCCTGTCACTTGGAGCTAAAATGCACATTTTGAAATGCTGTCATTGAGACTCTTATTCTATTATCATTTGCTTTCATCCAGTTTGCCTTGGCAAAACATGTAAATGGGAATTAGATTCAAGCACAAAAATGTAATAGCTTCTGATTATTGAGGACAGTATATTCAATTAAATTACATTGCAGTTTTAGATGCTATTTCATTGAAATAAAAGCCTGTTCTTTTAATGCATGTTGCTTCTAACATTAGCAATGGGTGACAGATATTCACACAGAGAAATGGATTGAAAACAATTATCCAGAGTTGGTGGGCTTCACTTCACGCAGTGTGTTGAAAGCAGAACTGGGCACCCATGTGTTGTTAGTGGTTTACTTTAGATACTTGTACTGAACAGGAAGTTGGACATTATGATCCAAATTTCTCCTCAAAATTCTGTCTTGATGATTCTATAAACTGTTTTGATCTGAGTTCCTACAATTCCCAATTAGGTATTGGAATTCCATGAACTGTTATATGAAATATCTGCAGAACATGACTAGAGAAAAGCTGAATAAAACAAATGAAGTCTAGATTTATGAATTTCACTTCTGATTCATTTAGCACATTTATATGGTAAGAATCACTAAGTGAAAATAATAAATTTTATCTATCAACATTTATTACATAATATATGTTATACAAATATTTAAAACAAATGAACTTAAAATTATATAGATATAAATTGTCAATATAAAATTGCTGTAAGATAACCATAGAGGTTGAAGTTTTACAGCTGTATGTGTTTTTTATGTTTGTTATGTATTTGTTGTTGTTTTTTCCTTTTTGTATGTTTTTTTAATGTAAATAATTTAATAAACATTATTTTTAAAAAAGAAAATAATAAATGATACTGAATTATTCTTGAGCAGATAATAGCTCAAGATATTAGTCCAGTCTTCTTTTTTCCCATCAAAACATTGAAGAAATTTCCACTATCTTTATTTTATTTATTTATTTATTTATTTGGTTTGTTTATTGTTTGTTTATTTATTTTATTTATTTATTTAGCTATTCTTATATGCTGCCCTACTCCCTGGGGAATCAGGGCGGCGTACAACATGTGCAAGAACAGCTATAATACAATAAAAAACACAATGATAAAATAGCAATTTAAAAGAATAAAAACAACACAAGCAATACATACACGCTCCCCCGTGTATGTATTGCTTGTGTTGTTTTTATTCTTTTAAATTGCTATTTTATCGTTGTGTTTTTTATTGTATTATAGCTGTTCTTGCACAAGATATTCAACGGTTTCAATACCCTGCCTGCAGGAAGAGCCATGTCTTAATGGCTTTCCGGAAGGCCAGCAAGGTGGGAACAGTTCGGATCTCTGTGGGTAGTTGGTTCCAGAGAGCTGGAGCCCCCACAGAGAAGGCTCTCCCCCTTGGTCCTGCCAACCGACATTGTTTGGTTGAAGGGACCTGGAGGAGACCGACTCTGTGGGACCTAACTGGTCGTAGGGATGTATGAGGTAGGTATCTTGACCCTCTATCTTCAGTAATCTAAGGGAAGAAAGGGGAAGCATTCCATGGATGGAAATTCTGAATGGAAAATCAATTCAGGAGGGTTGAGAAATTCTGGGGGGGGGGGGAAGAGATGATTAAGGCCCAAACACAAAAAGAAAGGAAAATGGCCGATGCCTGATGAGACCAGCCTGGTTATATAAAGGACTCTTTGATCAATTGATCAATAAAAAGAACAAGTTTAAAAAATGGAAAAGGGGATATGTAACAGAAGCAGAATACCAAGAAATAATCCAAATTCGAGTCTTTCAATCAACACACACGCACACAAAAAAAAATAACAAAAAAGCATTCTTTGGATATCTTTGGAAAGGAAGATTTTTTTCTACCAGTTGGAGAAGATGACAACATGGTGATGGACAACAGGGAAAAGTCTGAATTGCTTAATTCTGATTTTCTTCCTATTTGTTCACAAAAGAAAAAGTGACCCAATCTATCAGAAGATTCACCCAAGGTGTAGAAGAGAAATGAAGGTCAAAATAGGCAACATAGTAGTGAGACAGCATAGAATTCAATTAATTCAAGCTGTTGAGGCTGTATAAACTATTATCTCAGGGTACCAGGTACTAGTTGATGTATTGTCAGACTCACTGACTACAATCACCTGGAATATAAGGTTAGTTCAATGCCAGAAGATGGAGAAGAGCTAACATTGTTCCAATTTTTTAAAAAGGAAAGAAAATCAGACCTGAAAAATTACAGACCCATGAGCCTAATATCAATACCTATGAGAATCCTAGAAAATATAATCCAGGATTTAGAAAGGAGGAAGATTATTAACAGGTTTTGATAAAAGTAGATTATGCCATATATTTTTATAAAAATAAATAGATTAGTAAACAAAAAAAAGTTGCAGATCTAATATACCTAGTAAGGCATTTGATAAAGTGATCTATTTAATAAACTGGACCAATGTCGAATAGATGGTCCCATTACCAGATGGATTTACAGTTGGTTGAACAATCTACCTACCTAACACATGTTTCTTAATGAGTTTATGTCCACAGGGAGGGAGTTATATAATCGGATTCATCAGTAGTCTGTCCTAGGCCTAGAAGTCTTTAATATCTTCATAAATGATTTAGAAAAAGAAATAGAAGAGATACTCAGCACATCTTCAGATGATACAAAGCTAGCGGGACTGTCAAGATCTCAGAAGATAGGCTCAAGTTTCCAAAGGATTTTGATGAACATTGAGCTCCTTCCAATAAAATGTAACTCAATGCACAATTCTGCACTTAGGTAGGTAAACTCAGGTAAACAGATACATGTGAACAGATACATTATGTTTAGCTTAAATAGTGCTCGTGAGAAGCATCTGGGTATCCCAGTAGACCACAGATTAAGCATGAGCCAGTAGTCTACTACAGCTGCCAAAAAAGCCAAAGCAATCTTTAAGTCACAGAATGTGATAGTCCTGCTCTATGTTACACTGGTCAAATTGTACCAGAAATATTGTGTCCACTTTTAGTTACTATAATAAGAAAGGATACTGAAGAGGTGAAAAGAATGCAGAGAAGAGTGACAAAGGTAAGGAGGGCCTTGGAGACCAAACCCTATGAAGAATGGTTAAAAGAAGGGTAACGAGAGACTTGATAGCTTCACCCAATATATGAAGCAGAGAAAATAGTGTGGATTTATTCTCCAGAGAGGCTAAAGATAGGCAAGAATCAATTGGTGGAGATTTATAGAAAGAGAACCAAACTCAAAATAGGGAGAATTTCCTGACCATGAGAACTATTAAGCAGCTAAAGAGCCTGCCTGCCTTCTGAACTTGTGGCTGTTCCATCAGTGCAGCTTTTCAAACAAATGTGGACAACCTTTTTCTGGAATGGGCTGAGGATTTCTATCTCTAGGCAGGGGATGACATTCAACATAGACTGCAATACAGACAATTACAAGGGTGAGTCAAAAAGTAATGCCATTTTCTTTAGGACAGGTATAATTACCAACACAGGAACATGTAGCATACATCAAAATGAAACTGGTCTTCTGTAGATCTCATCTCTACTTCTCAACATAGTCATCGTTTCTCTCAATAGCAATGTTCCACCTTCGAATGAGAGCATGTATCCCTGTCTTGTAAAATTTTGTTGAGTGTTCTTTGAGCCACTTCTTCACTTCAAGTTTTCACTTCCTCATCACTGAAATAATGTTTGCCTCTCAAGCCCTCTTTCATGGGGCCAAAGAGATGATAGTCTGAAGGCGCTAAATCTGATGAGTATGGAGGATATTATAAAATTATAATAACTATTTCAGGACTATTAGAGCTTGATGGAATCATGTTAATTTAAAATCTCATAGATTTTGAAGCATCTACTTTGAGACAGAACTAAAACTGATTCCAATTCAATAATAGACTTGATATTTATATTGTACTAAGTCATAAATGGTTGCTTTGTTTTGGCTTAATGTGTTGCATAAGTCCAGCTTCTGTGGTTTGAAGATTGTGGTTTATGTCTTAAAATGTTTTATGCAGTTAGCTATCTATAATTTATTGAGCACAGCACACCTTAGTAAACCAAACCATAGGTTTAGAACTATCATATCAGTCACAAAGTAAAATCTATGCAGATTTAGTTGAATCATGTGCTGAAGTCCTCATATTAAAATTGTGCATAATATTTGGTAAGACATTCTTACTGAAGAGTGCCAAATTGCATATTCCCAATGATCATATTCCCAGTAAATTCTCAACAACAACAACAACAACAACAACAACAACAACAACAACAGAGTTGGAAGGGACCTTGGAGGACTTCTAGTCCAACCCCCTGCTTAGGCAGGAAACCCTACACCATTTCAGACAAATGGTTATCCAACTTCTTCTTAAAAACTTCCAGTGTTGTAGCATTCACAACTTCTGGAGGCAAGCTGTTCCACGGATTAATTGTTCTAACTGTCAGGATATTTCTCCTTAGTTCTACGTTGCTTCTCTCCTTGATTCGTTTGGTCATGGCCTTTTATTTCCACAGCCCTTTTCTTACTCAGGGACATGTAAGAATATCTGGAGAACACAGCCTTCCCATATGTCACTGCAGGCAGTGTTAACATTTGGAAAAGCTACAATTTGTACAACCATGTGCAGATGTAAAAAAATTGTTCCATAATGGAAGTGAATTTCATTATTCTGTCCCCACTGGAATTAGTCTGTTAATAAATTTATTAGCATTTGTCTTTCTACAAAAAGCCTATTAGCATTTTCTTAACTCCAAAAAGAAATGCATTTCAAAAAGGCATGCCACTGAGGATTGTATGCAGTATGCATAACGACAAGAGATTCTTTTAACATAGAACTTACATTGCATTTAATAGCCTACATTGGATTATCTGAAGAACTGCCTCTCCCTCATTACATCTATCTGGCCCACCAGGAAGGGATAGCAGGGTATGTTGCAGATCCCATATATTAGGAATGTACATCTGGTAGGATCACAAAAAGGGCCTTCTCAGTGGTGGCCCCTTGTCTATAGAACATCATATTCCTGGAGGTACAATTGTACCTCCCTCATCTTGTTATTTTTCTGGAGGACCCTGAAGCCATGGTTTTGTCAGTGGACCTGGGAACCACAAATGGGGATGGAGCTGATTAAATGGTTTATTTGATGCCACAGAGCAGGGGTGTCAAACTCAATCACACACAGCCAGTTTGACCCCACAGAGCAGGGGTGTCAAATTCAATCACACACAGCCAGTAAATGACAAGGAACAGTTTGGAATTTGTGTTGTTTTGTATTATTGCCGCAAGTCCCTTCAAAACATTTTTGCACCTGAGACAAAGATCCTCTCCCCTATCAATCTTCTTACAAAAGCGGATGAGATATGATGCTGATTTCTGTTTCATTGATGAAAATGGAAAAAATATGATTCAGTTTAACCGAAGGCGATAGGTTACTAGCTTAAGAGGAACAAAGCAAATCAGATGGCATATAATTCCACGTCAGCTCATTATTACTCATTGTTCCTTAGCACCTGGCATCTAAAGGTAGAGCTGACCTTATGTCATGGGGAAAAAAAGAAGTGGAGGAGAAGAAACAGATGACAAAGCCTTGCAATTATTATATTTGTGTAGGAAGTAAAGTTTTTAGGCTGGGTTGCTGGGAAAAGAAAAGGAATTAAGTAAGTCTCACCTTATTAAATTTAAATTTGAGTTATGGGATTTCAACCTTATAGGTGACCAGTCACGTAGTTACCATTCAAAATTACAACATATTCCCCTAAAGTGACATAAAACAGAGTTTCAAAGTTACAACAGCCACACACATCCCCATGATTGCATGCTCACATTTTGGGAACTTGGCAACCAGCTTACCTTTATGGCCGTTTGCCTCATCCAGTGCTCATGTGTCTGTGATTTTTAACATTTTTTGCTGGTTTTTTGGCATTTATTTCCAGTCTCTGACAAAAAAAATGCCAATTGGATATAATAGATTTACTTAATAATCATGACATTCATTTAATGACCACTGCAAATTCCATTAAATTGGGTCTTATCATGTGATGCCTCGACTCACAACTGCAATGACTTATGACCATAATTAGAGTTTAATTACTACCATAAATTGAGGACTCCTGTATTTTATTATTTATTAAAAATTACTACTGTATTTATTTAAAATTGACTAATTAGAATTGACTTTTCAATTCTAAGAATTGAAATTCTTGTCAGGCGCAAAAAAACAGGAACCAAGTTTTTCAAAGGAGTACAATTTTATTCCCTGCTATCTCTCTACAAAAATCTGAACTACAGGTAGTCCTCAACTTATGACCACAATTGAGCCCAAAATTTATGTTGCTAAATGAGACATTTGTTAAGTGAGTTTCTCCCCATTTATGATAGTTCTTGCAGCAGATGTTAAGTGAACTACTGCAGTTGTGAAGTTAGCAATATGGTTGTTAAGTGAATCTGGCTTCCCCATTGACTTTGTTTGTCAGAAGGTCACAAAAGCTGATCTTGGGACACAGAACGGTCATAAATATGAACCAGTTGCCAAGCATCTGAATTTTGGCCACATAATCATGGGATGCTACAATGGTTGCAAGTGTGAAAAACGGTCATAAGTCACTTTTTTCAGTGCTGTTGTAAGTTGAGGACTACCTGTACTAACGGTCAAAGCAAATTGGCAGTAGATAAGAGTCAAAGGAATTCAAGAAGGACTTTGATCTCTTCTGGCATGAAGGGACACCAAAGTGATAACATGCTTGACCCCACCCTCAGGCTCAACCTGGTCATCTCTGCAATTTTTTTAGAATTGACTGTTAACATTAAAGGAACCAACAGTTATGAAATACGCTGCAGACTTCAACTGGTACAATTGCAATTAAAAAGTCAGAAAACATGTTCAGCCATTGTGATGTGCTTACATCTACAAAGATCAAAATGGTGCAAGCAAAGGTTTTTCCTCTAACAGTCCATGGAAGTGAAAGTTGGACGTTGAAGAAACAAGATATTTATTTTTATTTTATTTTATTTTATTTTATTTATTTATTTATTTTGTCAAGTACGTATTGGTAATATACATAGATATAACACTGTTTATACACATAAGATGGGTACTGATAAGAGGGAACATTAGGACAGGGACGGTAGGCACGCTGGTGCACTTATGCACGCCCCTTACTAATAGAAAAGAAGGAAAAGATAGAAAGAATATTGATGCTTTTGAATTCTGGATTTGAAAATGATTCCTGAGAACATCATGGCTAGCTAAAAGAACACACAACTGGATCATCGAACAAATTTGAGCAAAATTGAACATTTTCACTGGAGGTACAGATGACTATGGTAGGTTCAAATTATTCTAATTTGAACACATTATGTGAAAACTCAGCTTTCTGGAGAAAGCTGGAAAGTGGAAGAAAAAGGAATTGAATGACCAGCAGCAAGGATAGACTCAGTTACAGCCTTGATGGGTGACCCATTGGAAGAGCTGAAGAACCAGGTCAGGAACAAATTGTCAAGGAGAAAATTTATGTGGTTGCTAAGAGATGACACCAACTGGATGACACATAATCAAACAGTCCAACAAATAATCTCATTTTACATTTCAAGCAATATACTGTATCTGCACCCAAAGGCTTGTACAGTAGTTCTTAGCTAAATTGCAGTATTACTTGATGCAAATGCTCTTAAAGCTGTTTTAAAATATGTTTAATATTTTGCTTCCAATGACATCAACATTTATTTTTAAATCTATATTTACTATAATATAAACATATTTATATTTTAAAATCTGTTTTATAAATATTATGCACACTTCGGCTGGGAGCTATAATACTGTTCTTAATAAAAAGACATTAAAGTCTACCATTTAATCACTGAAGATATTTTAATCCATAAATCTGTCCTGCTTGCATTAATGATTTCAAGAAGAATTTGTAATCCAGTTGTGTATTTTTTTTCCACTGTATGCAAACAATATTTGTGTAGTGCAACACTGATAGACACATGCTGGGTTGGGGTAGAGAACTACTGAACAAATTCAAAGGAGGGATATGTAAAGGCCTGGGAAGTGAATGAGGAAGAGGGCAGGTGATAGATAGGTAAATAGGAGATAGATAGATAGATAGATAGATAGATAGATAGATAGATAGAGAGAGAGAGAGAGAGAGAGAGAGAGAGAGAGAGACAGACAGACAGACAGACAGACAGACAGACAGACAGACAGACAGACAGACAGACAGACAGACAGACAGACAGACAGACAGACCATACACACATGTACCATTTTATTTAAATCTGTATTAACATTAATTACATGTTACATTTTATTTTAAAACCATGCACCACGTTATAATGGCTATTATATACTGAAAGAAGTCTTAGAAGACTCTTCAGCCAGGAGGGTTGTAACCCCATGGCATGTCTTTTGGGAACTCTGCAAATTATATTGCAACCAACCCATCTGGAGGGAATCAGGCTAAGAAAGGCTTGTAGAAAGGTTGGCATCTGTACATATAATCCTCAAGTGAACAAGCCAGTTTTCACAAGCTTTATTAGTTCATTAGTTTTGCTTGGGCATAGGAACACCAGTACACCTTAACATGTCCTGAAATGCTGGTGAGCTACTCATAATGGAGAAAAAATGCATATATTCTGACATAGGTTTAAGATAGTCTTTAAATTGAGAAATACTAAAGCTGTTTCTTGATTCAAGTTAATGGAAATATATAAAAATACACAGAGGAATTGACAGAGGAATTCAGCCAATCCCTCCAAATAAATATTTCTAAGAGACATTTCTCAAAGTTTAGAAAGTAGGAACCCCTGAAAAAATGATGTTTATTTTGCTGATACCTGGGCTATATGAAGAATCACTAAAATTATGCTGAAGTACCGGTGGTCACCCATAATCTTTTCAGTAGCACTGCAAAGACAAGAACACAGCTATGGCCCTTCTCTGTGCTACTGTAATGCCAAGTAGGTATCTGCACCCATTGTAGTACAACTTCCACCTTTCAATATCATTTATAGATATTGTCTACTGCAGTGATGCTGAACCTATGGCACACGTGCCACAAGTGGCACGCGGAGCCATATCTGAGGGCACGCGAGGCGTTGCCCTATGTCAGCTCAGTCAGTTCGGAAACAAACTTCCGGTTGGGCCGTTGGGCCGTTTTTCACCCTTCCTAGGCTTCAGGAAAGTCTCCAGAGCCTGTGGATGGTGAAAAACGGACCCAACAGGCCTACCGGAAGTTCGGAAATGAAGTTCCGATTGGGCCATTGGGCCGTTTTTCACCCTCCCCAAAAGCGGGCTGTTGGGTCTGTTTTTTGCCATCCACAGGCTCCGGAGACTTTCCTGAAGCCTGGGGAAGGCGAAAATGACCTCCCCCCACCCTCTGGAAGCCCAAAAATCAGCTTCAGTGAGCCCTGCGCGTGTGGGGGCAGCATGGGGGGGGTTGTGCATGCATGCGTGGGGGAGGGCATTGCATTATGGGTGTGGGCACACATGCGTGCTATCGCGCGTGCGTGTCCTTTTGGCACCCGAGAAAAAAAAAAGGTTCGCCATCACTGGTCTACTGTTTCCAATCTAAAAGGTAGGACAAATGTTCTGAAATCTCTTCTATCTCATTCTTGGTTCATTCAAGAGGGTATCCTAGGGGTGTATGGGGTGCTCAGGGAGGGGTAGCACCTCTGGTGTAGGGGCATGTCATATCCTTTTATGGCAGCTCAATCTAGGGAAGCTGTTAGGGCAGCTCGTTCACCTTTGGTTCCCACCTGTCACTCAGCTCTACCTGTGGCTCCTAGCAGCTGTAGCATGCGCAGCAGCCACACCCCGAGCAACAGCTTTGACAGGCTGGCCAAACCAGGTTGAGAGTAGCCGTTGGGTCATTGACCTTCAGTGAGATAGGGACTTGTCTATCCCGAGCACGTGAAGTCAAATTACGGCGGACTGAGCGGATGAAATCTACTAGAATAGGACAAGGTCATGAAGGCAGTCTCTGCAAGCGATGTGGTACGCTAAGAGCATGGCAAGACACGAAAGACGCCCTGCTCAACCACTGCGCACAGTCCATCTCCAACTGTCTCGACTCTTGTCCTGCTATTTGGAGCAAGATGGAATCTGGGAAGAGAGTGTGAGGCTGACTATGCGCACCTCTCCCTCACTTTAATCCAATTCACGTGCAAGTCTTGACATCCCCCTGATTCTCATAGATGTCAAGGTCCTCTTCGAACACGATGGACGAACATCATCCTAACGTATTTTATATAAGAAATAAATTTGTATTCTACTCTTCAGGACTTCCTATCACTTTCCCAAATTTTTTTTTACAAAGCATTTAAAATAATACAAAGAATTATTTTTATTCATAATTTATTTTATTTATTTATTATATATAATTTATTCATAAATTAAATGAAATCCAGACAATCCAAGTTGCAAAGAGCAGCAGGTAAAGAAGAAACTGCATATTCAACATGCAATCTACTTCAGATTGAGATAAAACATTTATGTCAACTCAATGTTTTTATTTTTCAAGTAATACATTCAGTATCACAAAAAAAGTGGCAAAAAAGTAGCAGTATCACAAAAAAGTAGCAACCAGGATTATGAGTAGTGCTGTAAAGGTTTTAGTCTAAAGTTGGGACCATATTCATGTTTGCCAATTGGATTTTAAACTTCCCAAAATAGGGAGATGACAATTACAGTGGGGTTTTTTCCTCAGCAAAGCTTTGGTAGAAAGCCCTGCACTTAATAGGATATATTTTTAATACTTAATGAATACTCTTGTCACACACTGGATTAGCATGTAACCTGTACAAATATGATTGGAAGATCAGCCACAATTTTTCCTCCTCTAAAATATTTTTCTCTTGCAAATCGTTCTTGCAAATATGAAATCTTGAATGACAGGCAATTTTGTTCTTTAA
This sequence comes from Diadophis punctatus similis, assembly GCA_023053685.1. Taxonomy (NCBI): domain Eukaryota; kingdom Metazoa; phylum Chordata; class Lepidosauria; order Squamata; family Dipsadidae; genus Diadophis; species Diadophis punctatus. Next base: position 21,794,670 of record JALIGW010000002.1, read on the forward strand.
TAAAGGTACTGTCTCAATACAGGCTTTGAGTCTTGTTTTGCTTTTTTCTCATCGCTTACTTTACTGTTTCTGTGATTTTACAAGGAGAAACATATATAGATAAGGGACATTTTTTAAACACCTGCTTTCTGCTACTAATAAACGTGGCATCTGGGCCAGAGAAGTAGGTATTGGGTAGGTTCATTAGCTGATGGCTATAGTTTACATCAGGGGTCTCCAACCTTGGCAACTTTAAGACTTGTGGACTTCAATTCCCAGAGTTCCTCAGCCAGCAAAGCTGGCTGAGGAACTCTGGGAATTGAAGTCCACAAGTCTTAAAGTTGCCAAGGTTGGAGACCCCTGGTTTACATGACCTAATTCCAGACCATTTTTTTAAAAGGTTGTATAAACTTAAGAAAAAAACCTGAGACTTTAACAGGCAGTTTAGTTACATGCTGAGCATGTTTCTGCCGGGAATCAAACTTTATCTAAAGGCACAGCTAGGTTGCAATCAAGAGCCAGTTTGACGTCATGGTTAAGACATCAGGCTAGAAAAGAGAGACCATGAGTTCTAGTTCCATCTTAGGTTTGAAGGCAGCTGGGTGACCTTGGGCTAGTCACTCCCTCTCAGCCCTAGGAAGGAAGGAATATCAAACCATTTCCCAAAAATTTGACAGCAGTCAATATTTGAAGGCACATATAGAAAAGCTTGTATTCACTATACACTTGGAACAGCCCCATAGATCAGTGGGATTTACTTCTGAATAAACATCCATATTGTTAGGCACAGATCTTATCTTGCCCATCAGAGAATCAAAGGATTTTCTGTTGATATATTTACTTTGCTAGCCTTACTGCTACCAACAAAAATATGCACGAGTAACAAAATGTATGCTGATCTGATCAGAATATTCTACTTTCAATCCTTGGGAATCCTTGGGAATTTCTGTATGAAGTAAGAAAAAAAGTAATCTCATTAACATTTCCACCTATATTTAATATTTGTTAAAGTGAAAATTAAATGTTGAACTGAATATGTGATGTAAACAAAACTGTTTTTGGATCGTTCACAGAATGGAAAATGAATCATAATGATGAAAAAAAGCCAGCTGGCCAGTGAAAGAGACACGCCGAACTAATTTTTTAAGATGAAATTTTCAGTCCTTTTGCACACATCTTGGAAGTAAATGAGCCTACTTTTATATTAGCTCTAAGATACATGGTTAAATATAGTCCTCCCTCAATCTATGTTGATTTCAAAATAATAGCCCCTATAACCACAGATTAAACTAAGGTCTGACCCAATGAGAATTCCCAAATGTGTGGACAGGATCATCCCACAGTAATTTTATTTTATTTATTTACTAAATTTGTTTGCAGCCCATCTCGCTGCAAGGCAACTTGCAGTCTAGAAGACTATGCCTTCTCTATAGAATCCAATTTTTTGAAAGACTTTTCATTCCAATAAAGGACTTGATTCTTTGCTCTTTTTCTGGATGTGTGCTTAATAGTTTTGATTAATTACCATTATTCTTGTCTGCAGTATCAGCTTCAGGCTAAGGCAAAGTAGGCACTGCCCTAGGATTCCAAAACCCAAGTGTTGCCAATGCCAAACCTTCTTCCAACCCATTCTAAAAATGCAACTCCTCATATCAGTGGGAGGTGGTAATATTAGTTAATGTGGCCTAAGGGTACCATATATCCTTGAGAAAGCACTGTTTGGTGCTTTATTATTGGTTTTTTGTTGTTGCTGTTAGATTTATATATTGTACCATGTTATTTCCAGAATCTCAAGGCAGCATAATAACATTCCTACCTCCAAATTTTTCCATAACAACCACCCCATGTAATTGGATTGAAGCAATTTCTTTCTACACAAGATGTACACTGTTCAATGCCAGTTCTTTCAAAGTCTAAACTAAACTGAATTTTTTTTAAAGCCATATGAGACACTTTACAGATTGTTGTTCTAGCTCAGCCATTTATATTTTAAGTGAGAAACCAGAATGGAGAGATTAACCAGTACTTTCAAAGGGGATGCCAATAAAACAACATCAAAAACAGTTCTATGGTCATTTTATATGTATTGTAATTACCACTTAACAATAGACTAGACTTTACTTCTTAGCACAGCTGCATGCTTGACTGCATTACAATTTCTATTTTTTTAAATACCTACCGTAAAGTTGTTAAGAAATGATGCATTTAACATCCCCACTAAGATAAATGTAGGCTATAAAAAGTTCATACTTGGGAATTAGAGTCGGGAACGACTAGCACATATGTGCGAGGGGAACCTTTACCTTTATAAAAGGTTGATAGGTTTAATATATTTCCTTCAGTGCAAATGTAGCAAGTTTTCATATATTCAAATATGAATGCAAACATATTTATATTTCTGAGACTGCTCACTTACTTTCAGCAACTTTCTCTCTACCAAATACTTTCCAACATGAAATGATTTTGTGTAAATAAAATGAAGAATGTTTTGAACTCACCAAGAGATCACATTAATTTGTATAATCAAAACCCTGCTTCATACATTCCATAACATAAGTGCTTTAAAAATCTTTTGGTGATATTCATATATCATTATATGATCATTAAGAATATATGAAGGGCTTACATTTGATTTCATTGTACACAAACTGACATAATCAGTATTTGTACTGTTTGCATCCTAAAGTGTTTGCATCATTTGAATATTAAAATCTTCTAAGCCTTTAAATTCATGAAACACTAATAATAATTGGACTTTTAAAACAGATTTGAAATACACGTTACAAATGTTTGATAAGCTTATTCATAAAAAATGTTAAAAATTTAAAAACGGCATAAATTTTAAAAAGTTAACTTTTTATGAAATATATTTACAATTTAGACTATATTAACTTGTAAAATAGTTCAAAATGTACTTTTTCTAGTTTAAATCTTGCCAAGTTGAAAATGCCCTGTTTTATATTACATTTAAACACACTGAAGACCTCTGTATTTTTAGAATGTTTTGATTATACTCTGTAGAAATGTCTTGTGTTTCAGAGACTGAAATGTCACATTAGATCATTTTCCTACAAAATACAAGAAGAAAATATTTTGCAATATAGCTCCTTTTTAAATAAAACCAGCATGATTATATAAATGCAACTGAAGATCAACCAGTAGGAAATATCGGATAAATGGTGCACTGGCGAAACATGGTTATTTGTAAAAGGAACTGAAGTTGCAATCAAATTTACTCATTCTTATATTAGGTTCATTAATGTTAATATATCTATTGTAGGTATGAATAAATTGGTATCACATTCTTATTACCAAGTTCTAATAAAGAAGACACAGCTAGAAAGAAGTTTTTTTCTTTAAAAAAAAAAGAGTACCAGAATTAAAAAAAAATTCAAATACATTGGACTTAATATGGGTATGCATAATTAAGTGCCTTTGATTCAAGTGGGCTTTCTTTAAATATGATTAAATATGAATCCAAATTAATGCTTTTTCGTTTTTTAATTCATTATAAAGGTTGAGGAATTGAAAAATGAAAAGCAGTACCACTGAAAACAGTACCAGTATTTTCTTCAAAGCATGAATTTGTAAGCTTATCATTTCTTTTCCATAAATTTCCACCACAGTACATATGAAATCTGCATATCCTATCCCAGTAAGTCCCAGTAGAATAAAGAGAACTGAAAGTGGGGCATGGTTGCCAGTACAATCTACCTTGGCATCTATTATTCATAAGGTCACTTTCCCACTACACCTAGAGAACTTTCTACCATTATCCAGCCATTATACAGTTCTACAGAGGAATTATTGAGTCTGTCATCTGCACCTCTATAACTGTCTGGTTTGGTTCTGCAACCCAACAAGACAGACACAGACTTCAGAGAATAATCAGAACTGCAGAAAAAACAATTACTGCCAACCTGCCTTCCATTGAGGACCTGTATACTGCACGAGTCAAAAAGAGGGCCGTGAAAATATTTACTGACCCCTCACATCCTGGACATAAATTGCTTCAACTCCTACCCTCAAAACGTCGCTATAGAGCACTGCACACCAAGACAACTAGACACAAGAACAGTTTTTTCCCCGAACGCCATCACTCTGCTAAACAAATAATTCCCTCACCACTGTCAAACTATTCACTAGGCTGCATTACTACTACTATTAGTTTTTCTCATCGTTCCTATCACCCATCTCCTCCCACTTATGACTGTATGACTGTAACTTGTTGCTTATATCCTTACGATTTATATTCATATTGTTTCCTGATTGCTTACTTGAACCCTATGACAACCATTCTTGACAAATGTATCTTTTCTTTTATGTACACTGAGAGCATACACACCAAAGACAAATTCCTTGTGTGTCCAATCACACTTGGCCAATAAAGAATTCTATTCTATTCTATTCTATTATTGGGGTCACATGAAGCTGCTACTGACCCATTGGCATAACAGAAGACCCCATAAGTCCCTAATGCTGGAAGCCCCACGTGAATTGTTTACCTTCTAGCAAAATAATTGTAGGAAAGTTTAAAACCACAGTTGTTCTAATGTGTAATTCCTGTTAAAAAGAAAAATAACAGTAATAGTTATCTGTAGCATTTGCACTAAGTGATGGTTCATCTCCAAAATAACAATGAAAAATGTGGAAAATATTCAACACAATTGATTTTGGCCACTGCTTCCTTCTTTTCAAGAACAGCACAATGACACCACTGTGGACAAGATTATTTATAGTTAGACTGAGATGTGGCGCATATCAAAATCTGATATTTGTATTACAGTCCTTAGCTAGAGCACACTAACCCATATTTTGAAGAATGTAGAGCAAATACTAAGGTGAGAATTTTTTCACCACAGCACTTCTTTATAACATGCGTAAATGAAAATGATATAGTTCTGCACACTTCAAGCAAAATTAGGTAATGTAAATGAAACTATTCTATCTTGCCACTAGCAGCTCTTTGCTGGTTGCCAAAGGAAGTTTTCCTTAAAGAGTGATGTCACCCCCTGATCTATCAGCTACTATATTTCTGCAACAACTACAACCTCTGACTCACTTTCTGCGTGCCTTTTCCTCTAAATCAATTAATAGCATCCAAGAAAGACCAGCTGTGTGCTTATCCATCAAGCTGCAGTCACTTCGTTTTGGTGGGGAGGAGTGGTATTTTAAAGCTTTAACTTCTAGAATGTTGACTAAAGCAAAGAAAGCAAGTGATTATTGGATTTTTTTTAAAAAAAATAAAGCAATATACTACATATGCCCCTGAGAAAAGTGAGAAGAGGAGGGAAGAGGAAGAATACAGAAAGCCCTTACTGCAGATTTGCTGCCAAGTGTGATATTTTAATCCTGCCTTTTTTTCAATTTGCCTTTTTTCAATTTGCCAATGGCTGTGGTTTTAGGGGAGGATGGACACATCTGGAGGGTAGCAGATTGATGAAAGGCTTGTAATGCTACCCCGGTAAGATATTCATAACATGAGTGATCTGGAGAGATGACTATTGTTTCACACTCAGACTCGGTTACTCATATCCAGTTTTTAATACACACATACACACGTACAAGCACCCATGCATGCCATATATAGACATATGTAGTTTTGTTTTGTGTTTGCAGAGCAAAAGGAACAGTGTTTCCTTGCTTTTTCCTGCCCTCCTTTTCTCTTTTAAAGTCGGCCTGCTTTGGGCAAAAAAAAAAGGGGGGGGGGGAAGCAAAATGAAAAATGAAAAAAGATCAAGACACAGCAGCTGCCTACATAGCACGTCCAGATGCCCAGCGCCTACAGCCGCTCTAACGATTCCACCCAGTTCCGGCACGTCTTCTGCGGAGTCTGGAATCCGCTTCTCCTTCAGCGCTCTGACCTCCCAGCGCCCGGTTCCTGGCAAGCCTCCCTTCGCCTGGCTCTTCCGCACGGCTTCGTGCCCTTCCACCCTTCCCTCCCCACCAAACCTTCTCCCTGACTTCTTCCCTCACCTGTCGGAAGGGAAAGGATGGCGGAGGGCAAGTGAAATGGCCCCGGCCGCCGCGCAAAGCCCCCTTTTCCCCTCGCCCTCGCCCTTCCCGCGTACCGTCTGAAGCCTTGGAAGGACGAGGGCCAGGACATCCTGGATTTCTTCAAGCCGGGCCGGTGGCCGGTCTCCAGCGCGAAGGACGCGCGGTCCATGGCTCGGCAGTAGAGGTAGCGCTCCGTGTCCGAATAGCCGCGGTGCCTCACCCTGCCGCCGCCGCCGCCACCACCACCGCCGCCCCCGACGACGCGACCCCGCGAGGCTGGGGGGAGAGAAGCAGCGGGTGGCGAAGGCGGCGGCGGGAGAGGAGGCGGCGGCGGCGGCTGGTTCTGGGGCGCCTGCGGCTGGTGCACGAGGAAGTGGGGCTGCTGCCGGAGCTGGTAGCGGCAGTGGTGCTCGTGGCGCCAAAGATGCTTGGGCGCCGGCAGTTTCTCGCTACCGCCGCCGCCGGGCGCCGATTCAGTCAGGCTGGGGCGGTTCTCTTCAGCTTCCATGCTTGGGTGGTCGGGGCAGGGCTGAAGACAAGGCACTGCTGCGGATGTCGCTCTTCGCGCGGCTCGGAGAGGCGGCGGCAGGGCTTCTTCCCCGGCAGCCGCGCTCGCTCGCTCGCTCCCTCGGCCGCTCCAGCCGTAGCCGCCCGCCCGCCCGGCTTGGTGGGTGAGGAAGGCAAAGTGCGCTGCTGAAAAGTTGGACAGTTCCCGCCTCGCGCTGTTGCCGAGTGGCGGCCGAGCAACGCCCCGCACTTTCTTCCCCTCCTCTGGCCGCTAGGAGACGACGTCGCCCGGCTTCATGCCGCGAGGCGCACAAGGGCAGGAGCCTCCGCCGCCCCGAGAAGCGAGCTGAGGCGAGGGAGTTCAGCAGAAGCGAGGTTCGCCGGCTCCTCCCGAACCTCAACGGCTACCTTTTCGCCTCCCCGAGCTCCGTTTCTGCTTTTCTTTCCCGCTCGCCGCCTCCCCCCCCCCCTTTTAAGCCGGGCTTGCTACGGATGGTCGCCTCTCCCCCTCCGTCCCCTCGGGGCTGGTGGCGGGGAGGTGACTTCGGGTCGGAAAGTTACCCGAAGTCGACGTCGCTTGCGAAACGGAGGGGCGGAGGGCAAGCAATGCCGCGGCTCTTTAGCTCCTCCTCGGGGTCTTCCCCGGCTTGCCTGGGGGGTGGCTTTCTTCCTGTTCGCAGGGCTTGGGGGTGGTGGGAAGGATTCCCCATTCAGCCTCGCCAAGCGTTCCCGCTTTGAAAGCTTCCTCCAAATGGAAACATGCCAGGAGCGCGCAAGCGCGCGCTTCTTTTCTCTCGTCGTCGCTCCCCCCCCCGCCCCCGGCAGTCTTTCCTGTGAATCAACCCTGCCAATGTTTTAATTATAGCGATGTCTGTAGCGACTGTTCAGGGTGAAAATTGGGTGGAGCACTTTCATCATAAAACATTCATTTCTGAACTTTTTGAGATCCGAAGAGGGAGAGAGAGAGAAAAATATTTAAAAAAAAAACGGTGCGGAAAAATGATTTCGGATTAAATAGTTCTGCTGAAGAGCAAGTTCCGTTGCAAAGTAGGCTACGTGAGAAAAAAATTTCTTTTTTTAAAAAAAAGTCAAGCAAAGCAGATGTTTGATCCAGATGTGGGCTGGATCATTAGCTAATGGGGGGGCTGGATCATTAGCTAATGGGAATTGTTTAACATGTTGTGTGAACCTTGCTTGTCTTACTTAACTGTAGTTGAGCAAATAATTGCTTAGGACGATTATAGCAACTGAGATTTTGGAGTCATGATTAGTGCACCCATAAAGTAAACTCTGTACAATGGACCAGGCAGCAGTGGGTTGCTCCCAGTTTGGACCGGTTCTTAGAACCTGTAGCACCGGCAGCGGGAGGCTCCGCCCACCCACCAGGGACGCTTCTGTGCTTGCGCGCGCAAACCATTAGCAAAAATATTTACAACCCACCACTGGGACCAGGGTAATATTTGTGAAAATTACCGTAATTTATTATTTATTTATTTATTTATTATTTATTTATTATTTATTTATTTATTTATTTATTTATTTTGTCAAGTACGTGTTGGTAATATACATAGATGTAACATTGTTTATATACATAAGATGGGTACTGAAAGAGGGAACATTAGGACAGGGACGGTAGGCACGCTGGTGCACTTATGGACGCCCCTTACTGACCTCTTAGGATTCGGGTGAGGTCAACAGTGGACAGTCTTAGGGTAAAGTTTTGGGGGTTTGGTGACGAAACCACAGAGTCAGGTAGTGAGTTCCAGGCATTTACCACTCTGTTGCTAAAGTCATATTTTCTATAGTCAAGTTTGGAGCGGTTCACTTTGAGTTTGTATCTGTTATGTACTCGTGTATTGTTGTGGTTGAAGCTGAAGTAGTCATTGACAGGAAGGACGTTGTAGCAGATAATTTTATGAGCTATGCTTATGTCATGCCGAAGGCGACGTATTAAATACGTAGCATTTAATAGTAAATGGGATTGTTTAAACCCAAAACATACTTCTGCATGTGAAAACATAGTTTAACTGATAGTAATGATAATGATTCCATAAAAAAATAATTTGCTGTAGTGCAGCAACTTTTAACCAGCAGGTTTTAATCATTAAATCTGATTCAATAGTTAAAATATTCAGAGAGATGTAACCAATCATTCCCACATATCATAACACTACTTTTTTATTTTTTTAATTCATCTTTGCCTTCACAGTAATGAAACACTACGTTTTAAATCCTTAGGATATTGTGACATAGAATGGAAGTGTTCACACAGATACTGACAAATAGTACAAGTGAATCTGTAATGTTTCAGTCAATATGCAGTGTTTTACAAAATAGACTTAACCAGATAAAGAACTAGCTCCACTCAACGTATTAAATTTGGCTACAATTACTTTTGATTAGCTTTCTGGAACACTTCACACAAACCCAGTTTTTTGGACAATAAGAATTCCTTTCTTCTAATACTATTCTTGCTCATGTTTTCAATCAACCTGTTAAAGAAATCTTGTCGTTCTCTTCAGGCCTAGCAGGGGAGATGTGAAGAGATTGAAAAGTAGTAAAGGAAAAACAGCTTTCATTTGATATTCATTAGAACATCCAGTCCTTAGCGACTCAACCACAGACAAAATCAAAGAGGCACTGAACAAGGCTGCACAATTCCATTTGCTCCCCAATGCTTGGATCTGATTTCCAGAGACCCGTCAAAAGCTGCTAATGAATTGTAATTCATAACTGTAAACTGTAAATGTGATGGTGTACAGTTCACTTATTCATCTATTTTTAATTAACTCATGAAAACACTTCAGTTAGAAGTATTAGACGAATACAAGAAGCAGAATTAACTATGTACTATAGTCACATTTCATGGAGTTATGGTATTAGAGTTGTATTTGTCTAAGCCACATTCACATTATGTTATAGATGGAATTCTTTCACTGAATAATAAATACAAAGAGGTCTTAAGTGAATCATTATTTCATCCTATGAAAGAGGACATGATTCTTTCTCAGTCCCAAAGCATATAAAGCTTTCTATGTCCAGCAGCATTTTAAACTGCATCTAGAGATCATTGTGTAGCAGTGAAGTTGTTTCAATAAGGAAATCATAAGCTCCCTATAATCAGTCTGAAACTGGAAGGGCCATATAGCTCAGAGTCCAACTGTCTATTCATTTAGAGTTTAAATTCCTTGCAGTGAAGGAAACTCTATTGTGTACTCAGGTGAAAGCTTAGGAGATTTTACCTATTGTTATTTATTTATTTGTGAGATTTATATACCGCCTCACAGTGCAAGCACTCTCTAAGCGGTTTACACCAGTAAAGTAATGTATATTTATATTGCCCCCAACAATCTGGGTCCTCATTTTACCTACCTCGGAAGGATGGAAGGCTGAGTCAACCTTGAGCCGGTGAGATTTGAACCGCTGACCTGCGGATCACAGTCAGCTAAAGTGGCCTGCAGTACCTGCCTCTAACCGCTGCGCCACCTCGGCTCTTATGGAATTTGTCCATTTTTATCATTGTTTCCTATCCTATATTCTGGAAAGATAAAGAACACTTCTGATCCTACCATTTCCAAAATGTTTCCAAAATGAAAATGAAGCTTCTGAATACTTTTCAATAGAGGTTGTGATAGAACAGGGGTGTCAAACTCAATTTCATTGAGGGCCACATCAGGGTTGTGTTTGACTCGGGGGGGGCAGGGGGGCATGGCCAGCTCAACATCACTCGTGTCGGGGGCGCCTGTGGCGGCCCGAGGACTCTGCCAGTGAAAACGGGCTCCTGAGCTCCATTTTTGGCTGCAATGGCTTCCTGCAACCCTCTGCCAGCAAAAACGGAGCTCAAGAGGGCAGGGCATGGCTCTCCCGAGCTGTTTTCCCTGGCAGAGGCATCATGGGCCAGTCCTTTGCTGTTTCCAGGGTGGCCCTGTGGGCCAGATCTAAGCATCTCACGGGTCTGATCCAGCCCCCGGGCCTTGAGTTTGATGCCCCTGTGATAGAGCATATAACACTTATCCAGACAGAATAACACGACTAATGGCTATTGGCCATGAGCATTCCTCAGGACAGCCATTCTTCTGAATATCAAAAATAATGTCTCATTACACAAAGAATCCATTATATAATGATTGATTGCTAAGAAAAGCAAGAAACCTATTTATTCTATTCCATGTCAGATCAAAACTATCTGGGATGGAGGTTGAATAGAGATTGACACTCCCGGTTTTTGTGAGAACGCGGCTACATGCAGGAACTTGATCTTCCTTTTCTCCACAGTTCCTTAGTGCTACCTTTTCCTGATGCATTTGAAGGGAAGGGTTGTATTTTTATACGTGTATATGCAAACATGTGTTTGTGATTTTGCCTGGAGATTATGCAAGAGATAAATTTACTTTCCCAAACTTCTTTCCCAAAAGAAAGGCATCTATGCCTAAGTATGCCATAAATTTTGCAGAGTTTTGAGAGAATTTTCTTCTTAGTGTCAAAACTCTTACTCTCTACTTTAAAGGGTCAGTGTCTTGCATCTGATTGTTATATTTAGAATTCACAACACATATATTTCCAACGGAAAATAATATATGCCATAAATAATAAATTTCAAATAATTTGAATGGAAGAGTAATTTAGTCTAAGCATAGTATAGATCAAAGATAATTATATTATACTGTTTCATAAGGCGAAATCCAATCAGCTAAGAATTTCAAGAACTTTTGCAAAGTTACTGACAAACAATTGTCTTTTTTGTTTCTTATGGCGGCCAAAACCATTTCATTTCATAACACATTTGCTTTTGATTTTTTTCTATTATGAGGAAATGTATTGGTCCTCCAAAGATGGAAGACATGTTAGAAAAAGGTTGGTGGCATGTGGCCTGCTTTTCTCTTTGGTGCATCTGTTCCCAATGATTCTAGGTATTATTTCATATAGTTGTTTCCCATACCAGTCTGGCTGCATGCAGAGGAGAAACATAAGAGGAGAAGAAAACTAAATAGAAAAACCAAGTTGCTGCTTCAAGTTCCCTGAGCTAAGTCATTGGTACACTCACTTTATATGCATGTTATTTGTGGTGCTGGTATTTATTACAATTATGATTTTTGCTAATAGTTTCTCTTATTTTGTATCATAGTCTTGGGATTGAGAGGCATACAAAAGCAAATTCTTTCATTAATTAACCACACAACTTCGCATGCTTACACAAAAATAAGTATCATTAGGTTTGATCTACTGTTGACCATATTTTGATGGATCTAATGAAGTCAATGGCATTTATATTCGAAGCTTCATTAATTTTTATGGGCTTCCAAATTGAATGCCATTTACGTTCAGCTAAATATGAATAGAATTGCAGCATAAATCAGAATTTCTGGTATCTGGTATCTTTTTCAGAAATATGCAATTTTATAAAATAATAAAGTTCTTGATACCAAGAGAGGGCAGGCAATTTGATAGCCCCAAAAGTTTTGGACTACAATTTATTGTCATTGGTTATGCAGAAATATTGAAGTCCAAATTATCTGAAGGACATCAAATTCTCTGAACTTGGACAAAAGCCAGAGTCACCCATAACCAAGCAATATACTGCTTTCCTAGTTTAACACATTCCTGTATTAAACTAACAGTATCACAATGGAAGAACAATATTGGAAGGAAAGGGTGTTATGTGAAGAATCAAAACTGTAGCACCTATGCTTAAAATAAATGTTACACCACTCTTCTGAAGTGATTTCGTCTCCATTCCTATGTTACTATCATGAGAACTATTTCAATAATATATGGATTAGAGAGTGAATGTAATAACAGTGATTGCAGTATTGGACTAGGACAGAAGAAACCCAGGTTCAAGTTCTCTCACAACCTTGGAGCTCACTGGGCCATTTATGTTTTTCACCCCAACCAGCTTTAGAGAATTGCTGTTAGGCAATAAAATGATATTTTGCCTTGAACTCCAGAAAAGGGGCAAGATACAAATGCAAGTAAAAACAACAACATAAGGTCAAAGGCATTGGCCTTTATATAATTTATTTATATAAGCTTTCCACCACTTAGTCTCTGTCAATTGTTAATCTTTATTGCCTTTAATTCATTTATTCCCTTAATCACATCTAGGACTATAGAGTTAGCTTATATTAAATTATATTAAAATACACAATTTTTTTGAGATCTGGACATTTTTCATGGCAAGTAGCAGTCCCTAAGGTAACCTTCTCTCCCCCCACTCTCTTTTTTAAAGCTAAGTTTGATCTTATTATTTGGATTGGAGACAACCAAGAAATCTCACGGCTTTAGGCCACTTGAGAAGTTGAAAAAGCATACTACAAGGTTGGGAGAAAACTTCATTACCATTGCTAAGACTATTACATACTGTAGAAATATCTAGTCACCTATTTAGCATCAAGCTCTTCTTAAAGGAGTATTTACCACAGGTGATCATTATAACATTATTTATTACTTACATAACTAATTTATATTCAGGAATTTGATAGTTGTGAAGGGACTGATACATCCCAATGACCCCCAAAAGAATCACTCATGACAAAAAAAACTCTGACAAGAAATCAGACTCTATGAATTACACTGAGAAAAGAAATGGCAAGCCATTTCAGGAATCTGCCATGAAAACAAAATAGATATTCTCAACCAATTCATACTGAAAGAAATATCCAATGATCCGCTGGAGAAGTGTAGAAGACATGTATGAAGGGTTAAAGTGTCTATCATTGGCCGGATTAAAACCGAAAAGGATATTTAACTGCTGATGTGTCCAGAGGTAAAAGAAAAATTTAGTAACCGTAATGATACGAGGCCCACTGCTACTGGGATGTCAGAACTATGAACTAAGGAGATTGTTAGAGCAGAAATGTCAAGAAGGAATACTGACATACTGGGAACATCCTGACAGAAAGATCTTTTACTGAAGACAAGAAAATCGTAGAGAATGTGTAGTTACGTTATTAATAGAAAATCGTCAAAGGCAGAGATTGGATAAAACTTCTCAGAATGATACAATGATATAAGTTTGAACCCAAGACAAGCCAATTAATATTATGGCAATCCTAGTCCTTCCTTAACCGCAGATGCATAAAAAGCAGAAATTGAAAGATTTTATGATGATCTGCAGCTTGTCAACACAATAAGAATATAAAAATGATATACTTACTATAGGTGATTAGAATTCTGCAGCTGAAAGTAAAAAAAAAAACCTGGAGTAATGGGAAAATGGTGTCTAAAACAAAGTAGGAAACATAGTTTTGCTAAGAAAAATCAATATTTATTACCTTTTTCCAACAATCTAAAAGATGACCCTACACACGGACATCACCAAAGGACTATATCAAAATCAAACTGATTATTTACTCTGTAAGTGAAGATGGAGAAGCTATTTTCAGTCATAAAAAAGACTTCTTATTGATTGCATCTCAGATCTTTATTTTATTTATTTATGTATTTATTTATTTTATTTGTCAGCAAGTGCAAGGAAACAGAACACATGAAAAAATGGCACAAATAAATGGAAATAAAGAAGCAAAACATAGCCATAAACACATAAAATGAGTACATACAAATGGGTACAGTAGGACAGGGGCGGTAGGCACATTGGTGCACTTATGCACGCCCCCTTAGGTACCTCTTAAGAAACGTGTAAGGTCCACGGTAGACAGGTAAAAGGTATGGGGGTTAGAGAAACGAACAACAGGATCAGGTAAACTGTTCCAGACATTTACTACTCTGTTGCAGAAGTCATATTTTCTGCAATCAAGATTAGAGCGGATTACGTTTAGTTTGTATCTATTGATAGCCCTAGTGTTATTGCAGTTGAAATTAAAGTAGTCGTTAACAGGTAGGACGTTAAGGTAGATGATCTTGTGTACTAAGCTTAGGTCGGAACGTAGATGGCGTAGATCAAGGTTATCAAGGCCTAAAATTTCAAGTCTACTGGAATAAGGAATTTTATTGCAAGCAGAGGAGCTGAGTACTCTTCTTGTAAAATACCTCTGGACCCTCTCTAATGTATTAATGTCCAAAATACAGTATGGATTCCAGGCAGGTGAGCAGTATTCAAGGATAGGTCTGGCAAAGGTTTTGTATGCCCTAGTTAGAAGTATAACGTTACCAGAGAGAAAACTTCGTAAAATAAGGTTGACAACTCTTAATGCCTTTTTAGCAATGTTGTTACAGTGAGCTCTGGGGCTTAGATCTTTTGAAATGAGTACACCAAGGTCCTTGACAGAGTGTGGGTCATCTTTTAGATCGTTTCCGTCCAGCTTGTATTTGATGTTCTGATTTTTATTGCCAATGTGCAGGACTGAGCATTTGTTAGCAGAGATTTGGAGTTGCCAATTGTTTGACCACTCAGATACATAATCTAGTTCATTTTGTAGAGTAGTAGAATTGTCTGTTGTATTAAATAGTTTTACATCATTGGCAAGGTTTTACATCTTGAACTACTTCTTCCAAAATTACAACTTACTGTATTTTTCGGAGTATAAGACGCACCTTTTTACCCTCAAAAAGAGGGTGAAAATTTAGGTGCGTCTTATACACCGAATGTAGCCCCACCAAGCCACCCCCACCCTTTGGCCTCTGCCTGCCAACAATTTACCTCTTTGCCGCAAACAGAACAGAAACAGAAGCCTTATTAGCACACTAAGAGATTATTTGCCTCCCGATCTACAACTGACAGGCTTGCAAGCCACGTGGTAAAATGAAACTAACTATGGTGGCTGTAATGAGACAAAATGCTGGGAGATAAACTGCTGGCAATGTTACACTGCTGAAATTGCAAGAAAGTAAGCTACAGCTACTGTAGCCTAGAGGTAGAGGTCTTGCCTCACAGTCAGGAGGTTGTGAGTTCTATCCTAGGTAGAGGCAGATTCTGTTAATATGTTATTTTGTTAAATGTTTGTAGAGTGTTCAAATTATAAGACTTATTTTTAAAGACTGCTTTATTATTGTTCTAGACAACTTAACAAAA
Organism: Diadophis punctatus similis; assembly: GCA_023053685.1. Classification (NCBI taxonomy): domain Eukaryota; kingdom Metazoa; phylum Chordata; class Lepidosauria; order Squamata; family Dipsadidae; genus Diadophis; species Diadophis punctatus. The sequence continues at coordinate 21,810,124 of JALIGW010000002.1, forward strand.
TGAAGAAGCTTTTTAAAATGAATTCTTGCTCTGAAGAGGCCCAGTGCTATTGTATCTTATTTTAAATAGCAGAAAGCCTTCCAGAAAGCCACATCAATTTTAAAGATCTGTAAAAGTATAATCTGAAATGTCCTGTTTTAGTATTAAGTATTAGTATTAAAATAAGGCAGCTGAATTAAACCCTGACTTAGTCATGTTTGGAGTAGATCTATTTAAATAATTGGGAGGAGTTAGTGTGATTACATTTAAGAAAACTTTCTGGGATTAATATACTGCCATAATGTACATTTCTCCAATTCTTTGCTATTTCTATGGGTCAAGCACACATGCCCAGAAATACACAGCAAACAGTGTATATCATCTGTGCTGTTTGCTGTTTGGCAAATTGCTGGGAGGCAGAGGCCTTTTTTCCTTGTTTTCCTCCCCCAAAACTAAGGTGTGTCTTATACTTCGGTGCATCTTATACTCCGAAAAATACGGTAAGCTAAAGAAAACAAAATCATCAAGTACAATTTCAGCAATATTCCATACAAATATGTTATGACAATGAAAAAAGATGTAATTATGTATTAATTCCTGAAAAAATGATGATATCCTGAATACAAAATGCAAAAACAGGTGAAATAACATTTTACTCATAGCAGAAAAAGGAAATCAGGGAGGGATGGAGGGAGAGAAGGGCCCAAGTAAACCTGAATTTGAATTCCAGACATGAGCAAGAAGGAGGGACAAGGAACTATATCTAAGTAAGCACTGCAGAGAAATAGAGGATAAAATGAAACAACAAAATTTTATTGCTCTGTATTTTCTAAAATTAAAATAGAGAACACAAGGGAAACTTTATAAAAGACAAGAAGTTTAAGTGAGGATAGGAATAAAGAAGAGTTGGTTTATATTGAAGAGCTCTACAAAGAATGTTCCAGTGATATATAGGTATAAAAGTTTGATTACTTAACTATATTCAGACATTTTAGATAGTGAACTTAAATGGGATTAAAAAAATATTGCTAATACCAAAACCATGGGAACTGACAATTCCCTGCTGAACTGTTTAAAATCATAACAGATGATACAATTGAAGTGTACCTGCAGTTTGTGAGTAGATACAGAATTCACAGCAGTAGTCTAGAGAAGAGAAAAGTTTGGTTTATATTCTAATACCAAGGCAGGGCAGGGCTAAAGAATGCCCAAACTAAGGAAAAATTATATTTAGCTCACGATAGTATGAATGCCCAAGATTTTGAAATTTAGACTTCAAAAATATATGCAGCTATGACCCAGACATCTCAATCACATTGTGAACACCCAGTGGATAAAATAAAAGGCAAGAAAGTTGCAGAAAAGATTCTTGTTTTTGCTTGGCTGATCTTGAAGGTGACATACTGTACAGAGTTGAAAAGTATGGCTTTTTAGTATTAAGGATTTATTGCTTCACTGTAGCCCTGGTGGATTAGATGCATGTCTTTCTTTATTATACTTTTCTTTTATGGCCTAGTTTTATGTATGGAGTCTGGTTTAAGACCATAATAAAGTAAAATAGAAGAAAAAAAGGTTATTTATTATACTAAGACACTGATGGCAAGCCTTTTTGGCACTGAGTGCCCAAATTGGAACGCGTGTGCGTGCACCAGAGCGCTGGAAACCCGAAGACCAGTTGGCTGGTGCGCATGCGCACCCCGGCCAGCTGCTTTTCTGGTTTCTGGCGCGCGAGTGCGCACTGGAACACCAGTTGGTTTTTGGGTTTCCGGCGCTCCAGCAAGCGTGAAGACCAGCTGGTCGGCACGCATGTGCGTGCCGGAAACCAGAACATCAGCTGGCGACGTTGTGCGTGCCCACAGAGAGGGCTCTGCGTGCCACCTCTGGCACATGTGCCATAGGTTCACCATCACGGTACTAAGACATTCAATAAGAGTTAGCTATCTTAGACTAACTAACATAGCTAACTCTTAAAAACTGGCCACTTCACCTACCTATCAAAGAGTGTGTTTGATAACTAAGAAGCAATAATTAGAATGCAACATGGAACACGGGAACTAAATATTTTAAAGTTGGGGAAAGTGTGCACCGAGGAGTGTGTATATTGCCACCTCGTGTAGTTAACTTACATACAGAATATATTGTGAGAAATGATGCACTTGAAATTGGAATTATATTAGCAGAGGGGAGAAACATCAACAATTTCAGATTGATGGCTTAGCTTTATCTACTGCCAGTCAGACTCTAGGCAATTGGAAGTGAAAAAGACTTGACGGATGCTTTGTTGAAGATGAAGGACTGGAAATGAAAAGCTGATATCCATATCTTAAAATGTTAAGGTCACGACAAGAGGCAATGCCAACCCAATAAAATAGGTGGAGAAGAACTTGAAGTAATAGTGGATTTGATCCTCCGAGGCTCAAACGTTCATAAAAATTATGATTATAGCCATGAAACAAAGAGACAACTGTTGCTTGAAAGGGAGATTACAACAAATTTAACAAAATGCTACAGTGAACAGATATAAAAATATAAACATGTCAAGGCTATGATTTTTTCACTTGTAATAACGACAAAAGCTAAACCATCAAAACAGATGACTGAAAAGAAATTGGTGGCTTTGGATTGTGCTAGGAAAAATGATCGAGAGTACCTTGAAAAAGCGGACAAAGAACTCATTAAGTGCTTTGGACACATAATATAAAAGTAGGAAGAAGACCTTATGTTGGGAAACAGCAGAGACAATCAAAGATTCAGAAGACAATAGAGAGAAAGCAGCTAATGTTGGGATACAAAAAAAAATATGAGCCAAAAATAATTTAAAGAAACATGGCAATTTTGCCAAAGTGATCTCCACATCTGATTAATATATAAAACCTGTCCTAGGGGATGAAACCTAGGCAATTTCATGTGCCAAAACTTTCCCTGCCAGACTAGTTTTTATGGCGTGGAAATAAATATAGAAATAAGTATTGTTTAGTAATCTGTGATGAAACTTTGTAAGTGCCCTTTGGAGGGAGCCTGTTCAGTCTGAGAGAACTAAATGTAGTGGTTTAGGAACAAGGCTCTTTCAAACCCTGCTTTTTAAACAATACAAATGTCTGTATCTTTTCTGTATCTGTATCTAGAAAGAGTGCAGAGAAGAGCAACAAAGATGATTAGGGGACTGGAGGATAAAACGTATGAAGAACGGTTGCAGGAACTGGGTATGTCTAGTTTAATGAAAAAAAGGACTAGGGGAGACATGATAGCAGTGTTCCAATATCTCAGGGGTTGCCACAAAGAAGAGGGAGTCAAACTATTCTTCAAAGCACCTGAGGGTAGGACAAGAAGCAATGGGTGGAAACTAATCAAGGAGAGAAGCAACATAGAACTAAGGAGAAATCTCCTGACAGTTAGAACAATAAATCAGTGGAACAGCTTGCCTCCAGAAGTTGTGAATGCTCCAACACTGGAAGTTTTTAAGAAGATGTTGGATAACCATTTGTCTGAAGTGGCATAGGGTTTCCTGCCTAAGCAGGGGGTTGGACTAGAAGACCTCCAAGGTCCCTGCCAACTCTGTTATTCTATTCTATTTTCCCCTTAAAAAGAAAAGAGAGTTGGATTATATTTGTAAACAAGGACTCAGCATTTCTCCCAAGGTATTGGATTGGGGAGCCAGATGAATCATATGTGATTACAGAGTAGCTCTGTTAGCAAAGTAACTGCATTCAGTTCCTTTTCCCTGCTTCTTTGCATTCTGAAAAAAGTAAATGCTTAAGTAGTGAGTTTTAAGAAATGGACACATCGAGATTGCTGGTTTAATATGCTGTTCTCCATTCTACGAAGTGATGCAAAGTATGCCAGCATTTATTCGTTGCCCCCATGGACCAACACTTTTCCGCCTCATTAATGAAGGCATTGAATGGTGCTATCGTAACAATTTACTGCAAGGTTTACCTGCCAGTGGGAAAAATATCCACTAATCATTCTTTTTAGCTTGGGGTAGAGCTAGGAGCAAAAGCGATTTTAAGCATCAGCTGGAGTGGTGGTTTAGCCATCTTTTAGAAGCTAGTCTGCAAGATGAGGGGTGGGGCAGAAGACACTGCTCCTGCTTTGCATGGACAGTCCTACTCTTCTTGTGGATCACCTGCCCGATCCATAGAGCTGGGATTATAAAACCTGTCCAGCCATACAGTCTCTGTCACTCTACATCCATAGATAAGGCATGAGAGTTTCCCTTCTACCTTTATTATTCAATGGAGCAAGTTGAGATCCATTACATGGGGTACCTGGATTCACTGAGTGATTGAGATCCCCACTTGGGGATAGGATGGTGGGAAAGAATCCTGAAGCTCTTTTGCTTCAACCAGTACTATGCCTTTAATGGAACCTACCAACACGCATGTGGAGAAGGAGGGAAGGATCTTTACAATCATAAATTCCTTTCCCAGATATCTTCATGACCTACTGATACACCATGTGAGAGATCTTAGAGATGTGACTGTCTTCTCCTTTCAGATCCTCGAATGCAGGGGTGTCAAATTCAAGGCCCAGGGCCTGGATCCGGCCCACGAGATGCTTAGATCTGGTTCATGGGGCCGCTCTGGAAAGCGAAGGATTGGCCTCCAGGCGGCCCTCCCAAGCTCCGTTTTGCTGGCAAAGCGCTCAGGCCGCCACAAGCGCCCTCAACACAAGTGACGTCGAGCTGGCCACACCCGTTTCTCCCCCCCCCCCCCGAGGTCAAACACAACCCTGATGAAATCGAGTTTCACAACCCTACTTTAGCGCTGGTAGGTTGCACTTGCTGAAATGAAGATATCTCCCCCACTGAACTTGCCAACACACCACATGGGAGATTGATGAGGGGAGAGTAAATATGACTTCTAAAATATGACTTCATGTTTTCTCAACCAACATGCGACCTGCCAACCAATCAGTACTCACTGCAGGCAACCAAAGTAGAGGGGGACATGCCAGCAGCAGCTGAATAGGGCCACAAGAAATAAGCAGATCCCAGTTCTTACACCATCATCAGATTGATTATGGCCAACGAACCACAAATCATGGAAAGAGTTATTCTCAGTCAAGAGAAGATGGAAAACGCTTCAGCTAACACAGATTAGAAAATCCTTAAATTGTCTAGAATTCGCTATGGGCTGCAGAGAATAGGAAGGCTACATCATGCCCTGTAAGAAAGGTTTACAAGGCATTTTTCAGCCAAAGCAAAGGGCACTTTTTTTTAATCAGTCAAGAGATGATGAATCATTCATGAACCATCATGATGGTCCCAGTTGACTTTGCAGATTACTTCTTAACCTTTTGAATCAGTCAGAAGTGGCCTGAGTGGACCTACTATTTAGCAAAATTTCAAACATAATTATAAGTTTGCTGAGTACGATACAACACGTATTTGGGAGATGGGTAATGGTTTTTAATAAGAAAACAATATTGTTGGAGAAAAGAGTTATGCCAGCATTTTTCAAACTTGGCAATTTTAAAGCTCTGACTGGGGAATTCTGGAAGTTGAAGTCCACACACCTTAAAATTGCCAAGTGTGAAAAACACTGATTTACACTATTTTGTTTACCATCAAATATCCATTATAATTGAACTTTCCTTATTGGTATTTTTCTGAAAGATTCCAGAATCTTTTTGAATCTTAAATAGCTTTAATTTACTGGTTTAGCTATTCAGCGTTTATTAGAAATAAAGGACAACTATATTTTATATGGAATGGCATCTATAATTAAACATACTGTAGATACAGTTTGAGCGGCAATACATCTGTCTGATCTCTAAAATCCCTCTACCCTTAAACAACAGTTTAAACAATATCTTCCCAACTGAGAAAAATCATTTCAGTTTAAAGAACTGCACTAATCTGGCAGAGGAAACTAAACAAATCACCCCATTTTTAAATCATGAAGATTAGCTTAGAGGAAAACAATTACACAATGCCTTAAAATAGTCCCAATTCAGTTAGTTCCAGCAAAAAGCCCTGTAGTATTATTTCATCTTGCATGGTTAGAAAGCCTGCTAGACTAGATTCCTTCTACAATGGAAAAATCAATCGGTTGTGACAATAATTAGATTCTTCCTTTGGGACTCTACTAAGGCAACAATATTTGTATTATATTTGCATTATTATTGGACAATAAGTATTCTTTAAGCCTGTGTCATTCCATAATTAATCTATTTGCAAAACTAAATTTAGAATGCTCAGTCACTTTGAATGTTCTAATATGATCTGGAGATGTTTTAAGATTAAGATGTGAAACAATGTGATGCATCATAAAGACAAACAATAACATGATAAAAATGAACAAATGTATCAGAAATGATATAATCTTATAAAGTAATCCTTAACCAAGCCAGAATTTAAAAAGCAGACTATAACAAACATTCAGAACATCTAATAAAAAAAACCTGAATTCCACTATAAATAAACCAAATAATGTATTAAGAAAATTTGAAAACACTGCTCTGTGTTATACAAATTGAGACAATAGGCATAATTTCTTATTTTGCATAATTTATATAGCAAATGTATGTTCATTGTTCTGATTCTAATGGAACTTACTTCCAAGTAAATAGTGAGGCAAGCACTGCCTATATGCATTTAAGCATCTTTTAACAAGAAATCCTATAAGCAAACCCTACATTTCATAGTAAACTGAGTTCAACAACAAATATTATCTTCTGCATTTTTCTGAGTTCCCATAGAGCTATGCCAGTGATGGCGAACCTTTTTTTCCTCAGGTGCCAAAAGTGCGTGCGCGCGTGCTATCGCACATGCGCGAGTGCCCATACCCCTAATTCAATGCCTGGGGAGGGTGAAAACAGCCTCCCCCACACCCCCAGAGGCTCTCTGAAGGCTGGAAATGGCCTGTTTCTCAACTTCTGGTGGGCCCAGTAGGCCCATTTTTCGCCCTCCCCAGGCTCCAGAGGCTTCCCTGGAGCCTGGGGAGGGCAAAAATGCCCTCCCCCGTCCCCCCGGAGGCCCTCCAGAAACCGAAAATGCCCTCCCAGAGCCTCCATGTCAGCCAAAAATCAGCTGGCCGGCGCGCACATGTGCGCTGGAGCTGAGCTAGGCAATGGCTCGCATGCCGGCAGATATGGCTCCGCGTGCCACCTGTGGCACGCGTGCCATAGGTTCGCCATCACTGAGCTATGCTAATCAAACAGCTTAGTGATATCCTAATCATAAGTTGATACTTCTTTGAATAAATTATTAATTGAAATTCATAAATGAGAAATTTTACTTTAGTTATCAGCAGTGCAATTCAGTACAATACTTTGCTAGGATCTGTTTAGTTTCCTGTACCAGACAGCTTTGACAAAAGAAAAAACCCACTTTCCATTTCAAAGCTTCCTATATTGATATCACAGAATACTTTCTTTTTTCCTCCACTGTATTTTTCAATTAAATTCTATAGCTAAATAAATGGAAGTATATATGAGGAAGCCCAACATATTGAAAAAATAATGAGACTGAAACTAATTTGCCCAATTTTTTCTTTCCTAAAGATAGGAGGCTCATTCACCAAGTATCTTCCTACCTTCTCTTCTACTAAAGAGATCTATGCGGTTCAACCTATAGGGTACCACAAGCAGAGAATAAAGGAACAAGATGATATTATCCATTTCAGATATCTGATGCAAGAAAACACACATTTTCTAAATGAAGAAAAACAGACAAGGCACACATCTTAGAATAGTTGTTGATACCCTGTGACTGAATATACAGTCTTCAGCACTTGAAACTGCTATCTTTAATGTGACAGAAAGAATTGTCTTAAGAAATACAGAAAATAATCATTGGGGTGTGAAGATCTGATTCGAATCTGAGGTTTGAGATTCAAAGACAACACAGTCAAATTTAATCTGATTCAAAATGCTTGCAGCAGCTTCATTTTGAAATGAAGAAAGAAGGAATGGTAAACTGTTTTAGAGGACATTAAACCCTGAGCAGGTTTTGGCTTTACAGGCTCAAAGGTTTCACTACAATAAAAGGTTGAAATCTTCCCTCCATGCCTTCTACCAAAATAGAAAGGGCAGTCTCTCAATTATCCACCAAGGAGCCTATGGAAAAGTTCAAATCATTACATTCTGATTTCACAAAAGATAAACATTTGGGAGAAGCTACCCTACGTATCATTCCTATTCCCCAACTGTTATCTTGGCAGTCATATTTCAAAAGCAGTAAACTTTCCAGTCAATGCCTATTATTAAATCTCTCCCATATTCTCAAAACTTATTGTTAGATTTGTATTTCTCTTCTTAAAAACAATGAACTTCTGTGTTAAGTGTTTGTGTTTATACATTCACTTTTGAGAGTCAAACAAGCAGGAAACAGCAAACCAATTGGTCCAGGCTCATTACCCCTGACCAGTGCTGGCAGCTGAGTTGAACTTCTATTGCTATGCCGGCAGCATCTTTAGCAGCATAAAAACAGTACAGAATACAAAGTTAAGCCTTGTGGTCAAATGTAAAAAGTTGAGCCCAGAGCGTGCTTTGAACCTGACGCAAATACGATGTCATCTACCCAGCCAGGGTTGCAAGATTTGTGCTGAACAGATGCAAAGTCCATGGACTGCTGCTAGGAGACCTGGCTGAAGAAAATTTGTTGGCAGGACTGCAATCTACACAAACTGAAACCTTAATCTGCTGCCAAGTCTGTATTTTCTGACCAATTTAGTCTCTAATTGTTGCAGCAACATGTTGTTCCCACACATGCTTCCCCTTCAGGAAAGAATTGCACATGTCAGCCAAAACAGAAGTCTTGTTCATGAATAAGGGTCCCTGCCTCTTGTTTAGCCACCTTATCTGAATTGCTGAGATCAGAGACTTCTACAGCCCTGGAACGTTAACCAAAAGGCTATTAATTTCCTTGTATTACAATGCAATATAGCCCAATAAAAAGAATCTGTTTGAGGAGAGCTACGTGGCAGTCTCAAGATTAGCAGCCTTCCAAGAGAAGGTTGCCTCATTAATACTTGCTGAATGACCCACTGACAACAGTCTCCCCTACCTGATGGACTACCTGTGCTTGGCCAAAATCACATCACGGTGTGGAATACTAGTAAGTCACCACATCCTAATAGAGTTTGTGTTTCAGGAGGCCTCCATGGCAGCTTGTTACCTTTCATTCTGCAGTGAAAGCAGCTTTTGATTTCATGGTATGGTTTTGTGAAGTGGCCTGCAGGGCCAGAGCACCAGGATTGGCTGCTTATCTTCATTTCTGGCTGGTTGTCTCATCTCCTGCCTATTAAAATGGCATTCGATTTCCTTTGTGCCACACAACTAACAATGCCTGATGCCACTGCTGCTGAGTTTCGTTATCCTTTTTTTGGATACAGTGGCACAGAAGCTGTGTCACAATTCTACCTGGATCACACACTGATAGTCAGTAGTCCAAAAATGAATAGAGAGCAGCAGCAGAAGTGATTTAGCAATACAGGAAGACCACCTGTTCAGTTTCCAAATTACGTTCTCCACTTAGACTGCCTCTCAAGCAAACTCAAGACAGAAGCCATACATACATGAAGTTCTCTATCCCAAAAATACTCACAAATCCTACCTTTTATGTATGCTGCTCCCAAGATTTGAAACATGAGTATCTTCTCCCAAGCTTTTAAAGGAATAGCCATGCGGCTATTCATTTCCTGTCTTCAAATCAATAGTACAGATTGGCTTACAACTGGTTACCGGTATTTAACAACCATTTGAAGTTACAACAGACTTTTTAAAAGCTACTTAAAATGTCTCCTCAAAGTTAAGTCTGCCTCAACCAGTGATGTGATCGCATTTTGGGTCAGAGGTGGATTCCACTTACCTTCACCACCGGTTTGCATCGCGACGTTTCGCATCCCCTCATGCAATTTCACTTCCGTGCATGCTCAGAAGCAGGAATTAGCCCGAAACACAGCTGAGGAGCTCATCAGCTGTGCTTCGGGCGAAGAAATAAAGGTCAGTATTTACCCACAGGCGGGCGGGAGGGCTCTTTTTCATGCTGTGTAAGGGGAAAAATCCAAAAAAAGATGGTGACGTGCACGGAATGGCACTGACAGTGATGTCACCAGCGGGTCGCTACCAGTTCGGGCAAGCCAGTCCGAACCGGGAGGAACCCACCCCTGTTTTGGGTACTTGGCAACTGGCTCACATTTATGACCAGCTGTGCTATGGCCATGTGACCACCATTTGTGATTTTTTTTGCCATTTTCCGTCAGATTAATTTAACAACCATGATGGCTCTCCTTACAACTGTTATAAAAACAGTTGTAAAATCAAGTCTGGTCATGTAGTGATCCACTTAACAACTATAACAACTTATAACCAAAATTCAGGGCCCATATGTGGCTTTAAGTCAAGGGCTATCTATATGTCCCTTGTTCACACAATTGTTTTCTCTTGTGTGGGAATCCGATTTTTGCTTCGTAGTTCCAACCCTGATGCCATCTCTGAGTCACTCATACTATTAGAATCACACCAGCACTACCACAATGCATTTTTTTTAAATTTCCACAAACAAATTATATGCTCCTTGGCTACCATTTCTTTGAGGAAATTTGAGACCTGTATTATATATGCAATAGTTCAACATCACAGATAAAGTTTCAAAATTAAGAAAATTAATTGGGCATAAAACATGACAAATGTACTAGAAAGAAAAGAATAGGTTTTTGTTTGTTTTCTTTCATTAAGGGTGGGAATGAGAATAAAAGGAAAGTTTGAAACAGCTGCAGACAGATTATATACAAAGCTAATAGATACTATGCTATAAATTAGACAAATAAATTGGAAATTTAAAAAAAGGAAAAGAATAAGTATGGGCTTGGAGAAAATCAAACCATCTAGATTTAAAAGAACAGAATAATAAATCTAAATATCTCCGTCTCTCTGTCTCTCTCCCTCCCTCCCTCCCTCTCTCCAAAACCGCCAATGTACATTCAAACAGTAAGAGTGAGACAAATATTTGGGAATCACATCACCCAATGTTTGTTTAAATATATTTTATTAAATAACCACATTATTTGTGCAATGTACTAAGCCATAAATCTTGGTTTACAAATCACAACAGATTTTACTAGCAGCCTTCTACTGATGTATCTATAGTCAACCTGGTGTTGGAAAGCCATCCATCTGGAAAGCCATCCATCATATTAAGTTTTCTATAATGTTCTACAGAGCTCAAGAGAGTTCTGCTCAGGGGCTTTGTGAGAAGTTAGAATAAGGCAACCCCTACAGCTAAGCAAGACTGTTGGTAAAATGGCACAGAGAAGACATACAAGCTATAGCTTGCTACTTTCTCCCAGTAAATCTGGAACTATCCTTCCTTATCTGTTTACTGGCATGGTCTAAAAATGTTTTATTATTGGAAAATTTATTTATTTATTTGGTGCTCTTATATGCCGCCCTACTCCCTGGGGACTCAGGGTGGCGTACAACACTTAAAGAACAGCTAAACAAAATACTTTAATAACAATTTAAAAACATATAAAAGGAAACATACAAAACATACATACGTGGGGGAGACCAAGATGAACATCGTCTCAGATGCTCAAAATGGATTTTCTTTAAAAAAAATGTATGAACCAAATCTGAAAAGCATATTAGGTGGAGTTACAGCATAATGTTTTGTAATACGTTCTGAAGTGCAAAATCTGTAAATAAAATGCAGATGTCATTTATCACCAAAATTAATAAAACAAAGCTGACAATGTCGTGACTGTGCATTTGCTTCTAACACAGTAGATAAATTCATGTGTATTGCATGCTGTGTCCCAAGAAGGAGAGAGAGAAAATATTCAGACACATATACAAATATGGTGACAACTGGTCAGAGTAAAAAATAAAAATAGTCAGAAAACAAATGAAAGATTGGCTTCTCCCCCAATGCTCTTGAATTGACGCAATCTGAGGGTCATAAAAGAGCTGAAAAGAAAGGGTGTTTAAGTTTCCTTGATGACTAAGTAGAATCCCAGGTGGTGGTCCTTCTTAATTGTAGTCAGGATATAAAATTGTGTTGGATTAATTTACACTTCCAAATCAGTCTTTGAAAGGCAATAGGCAAAAACCATGAAAACCGAGAGTATGTTGATATTCTAATTTTAGTACAGCTAACTATTATGGGGATATTTCTCTCTTCTCACCTTCAAGTTGACATCATATAGATCAGAGGTCTTCAAACTTGGCAACTTTAAGACTTGTGGACTTCAACTCCCAGAATTCTCCAGCCAGCTATGCTGGCTAGAGAATTCTGGGAGTTAAAGTCCACAAGTCTTAAAGTTGCCAAGTTTGGGGACCCCTGATATATATGTTGCTACAAAGCATCTATCTTATCTGATATAACAGCAATATCCAGATGTAATTACTTTCATGAGACCCCAATATTTGGAACAATTAATTATTCCTTGTCTCCGAGGGAATGAAGTATTGCTCTTACTCTTGTATGGCTTCTTAATAGTTTCATACAGTTGAATACTGCATTCATGGGCCTCCATCCAACATTAATCAAGCAGATTTCTGGCCATTTAAAATTATGATTTCACCTTGCTTTCTTCCTCCCTATCACATTACACCAGGGAGTCTCTCAACCTCCCTCATGGATGTGGGGCACATACCAGCTGCAGGAAAAGAGAAAAAGAATTCTGCCAGCAAGCTATATTTTAGCAGCAGATGGCACTATTAAATACATGCTATGTTGCTCAGAAACTTTTATACTGTCCATCTGGGTAGATCCAACAAAATCTCTGTGGAAAACAAGTGTCAGTTTTACCACAGGGAAGATTATATGGAAATATCTGTGCAAAAATTGAAGCGCTAGACATCCCTCAAACAATGGGGATGGCATTATGGCTGAAATCGGAAGTCAGACGATGGGTCTTGGCCGATTAAATATCTCCAGAAAAAAGAGAGCTCATGGAACTGCCCATAAGTACTCTGGACAAGTGGCCTCATGAGTAGACCATCAGAACTTGGAGTTTTTAGGTCAGCTGTGAATGAAGCACCTGGAGTCAAGGGTTTTCAACTATGCTCATAGTCATAATGTAGTTTATATGGATATAAGAAGGAAGGACTCACTGGAGAAGAGCCTAATGCTGGGAAAGATTGAGGGCACAAGAAGAAAGTGACAACAGAGAATGAGGTGGCTGGATGGAGTCACTGAAGCAGTCAGCATGAGCTTAAATGGACTCCGGGGGATAGTAGAGGGCAGGAAGGCCTGGAGGAACATTGTCCATGGGGTCACGATGGGTTGGACATGACTTCACAACTAACAATAACAACAGCAATGGATATAAGAGTTTGCAGAGCCTCATTTCTTAATGACTTTTAGAACTACCCATTTAATACTCTTCAAATATTAAGAATCTTCAGAATGGCAAGTTCGATTGCATTCACTGAGTGAGTTTCCTTCAATCCACAACAAAATTAGTTTTTAAGTATACATTTAAAGACTTAGCAATTTTTTAAAATAAATGGCAGAAGAATGAGTAGAGTGTTGTTTTTGGAATTATAAACAGACTAAATCTAGATGGACTTGAAATGGGATTTTGAAATTAATTAAAAGAACCTTTTTTGTGGACTACTATATTGAACACTGGGGGAAAAAACCCAATATAATGGGATTTTGAGATTGCAACCTAGAAATAGCCCAAAGGAATTAAATATTGCAATTAAAGGAGAAGAATACCTTTTCATGCTTTTAACACAGAATGGAGTAAAATATCTTAACATTGGAAATATTGAATATTTTGAACAATGGACACAGAAGTTAATTTAAAGAGTGCCTCTATAAATAGATTTATAAGATGTTATGAAAGAGGAACAAATTATATCTGACAAGATTGAGTCTGATTTAAAAGTGGATTCAGGAAGTGACAGGATATAAGAATGATATAGAAAAAGATGCTACATTGTACATACAAAATAATATGGGTGATGTCTTAATAGTTAAAAGGATTACACAAGTAACAAACTAAGAGAGTGGCCTGGATAATTTTCCTATATTGAATTTACAAAAGTTTTAATAATACAAAAAGTATTAAAGTTCTGAAGAATGTTGTGAGAAGGGACAAGAAAAAATGAAAAGACATCAAATTCTAGGACTTTAATTTTGAATAGATTAAATACCAAGGTTGTTAAAAGTAAAGGGAAAGAATACAAAATTATTTCTATTCTATTTGTTAATAATTCTATTAACAAAATTAGTTAATAGAATAGAATAGAATAGAATAGAATAGAATAGAATAGAATAGAATAGAATAGAATAGAATAGAATAGAATAGAATAGACACACAAGGAATTTGTCTTGGTGCATATGCTCTCAGTGTACATAAAAGAAAAGATACGTTCGTCAAGAATCATAAGGTACAACTTAGATAGTCCGGGTACAAATAAGCAATCAAATCATACTAGGAAACAATCAATATAAATCGTAAGGCTACAAGCAACAAAGTTACAGTCATACAGTCATTAGTGGGAGGAGATGGGTGATGGGAACGATGAGAAGATTAATAGTAGTGCAGACTTAGTAAATAGTTTGACAGTGTTGACGGAATTATTTGTTTAGCAGTGTGATGGCGTTCGGGAAAAAACTGTTCTTGTGTCTAGTTGTTCTGGTGTGCAGTGCTCTATAGCGTCATTTTGAGGGTAGGAGTTGAAACAGTTTGTGTCCAGGATGTGAGGGGTCTGTAAATATTTTCACAGCCCTCTTTTTGACTTGTGCAGTATACAGGTCCTCAGTGGAAGGCAGGTTGGTAGCAGTGGTGGGTTCCTACCGGTGCGGTCCACTCTATAGCACCGGTAGCGGCCTGCCGGTGACGTCACAGTACCGGTGCGGTCGGTTGCCGATGCCTGGGCGCCGCTATTTTAAAAAAATTTTTTTTAATTTTTTTTAAAATTTATTCTGTGCATGCCCAGAAGCCGAGCTTCCGGCACTGCGCATGCGCTGCCTTCCTACCCCACAGTGAGTCCAAGCAGGGGAGGATGGCTGAGGGAGTGCGTGAGACGCTGAAAGAACAGGCAGCAGGAGCTATCTCCATTCCCCTCCATTCCCCTCCCTTCAGCAGTCCGAGAAGCCACGAACACGCAGTGATGATCCTAGGCATTTTCACATGTTTGAGGCTTCTTGAGCTGCTGAGGGGAGGGGGAGTGGGCAGCAGGACCTATCTCAGTTCCCCTCCCTTCAGCAGTCCAAGAAGCCATGCCCACCCGGTCACATGGCCGGCAAGCCACGCCAGCCAGTCACATGGCTGGCAAGCCACACCCACAAAATAAGCCACGCCCACAGAGTGGTAGTAAAAAAATTAGGAACCCGCCCCTGGTTGGTAGCAATTGTTTTTTCTGCAGTTCTAATTATCCTCTGAAGTCTGTGTCTGTCTTGTTGGGTTGCAGAACCAAATCAGACAGTTATATAGAGAGAGGTGCAGATGACAGATTCAATAATTCCTCTGTAGATTCAATCAAGATTAAAATCGATGTTATTTCTGATACTTCTTAATGAACTTTTGCTGACCAGGATTGAATGACATGGTTTTAAGTATTTGTCTATAGAGAAGAGATGTGATATTGGATAAAGAAATTATTCATTGTATTTTAGAAGCATATGATAAGTTCTTAAAATTGTTTATACTTGTGAGGAAAGAAGTTTCTTCTTTATATTTTCTTTTTTGTATCCTATTTTTCTTTTTGTATTATTCTTTTTTACTACACTTTTTATCTTTTCCAGCTTTTATTTTTATTTAGTTTACATTAGTTTTCATCTACTCAATAAAATTATTATTAAAAAAGAAATATACTTCGTTTGGACCGAAAGCAGTGGCCCATGAAAATGCAACTTACTATCATCTGTAGCTGCATCTTACAGGAATCAGTGAACAAGACATAATTTCCTATGGCTTTCAATGAATGACTCAAATACGAACAATTTAAAATCGCTGGTGAAAAGTTGTATTAAGCATGGAGCACAGCACATTTGTAACGTGATTCTTCTGTAATGAGAACATGTAACTAGCTCTAACTTATGAGCCGAGGTGGCGTAGCGGTTAGAGGCAGTACTGCAGGTCACTTTAGCTGACTGATCCGCAGGTCAGCGGTTCAAATCTCACCGGCTCAAGGTTGACTCAGCCTTCCATCCTTCCGAGGTAGGTAAAATGAGGACCCAGATTGTTGGGGGCAATGTAAATATACATTGCTTACTGGTGTAAACCGCTTAGAGAGTGCTTGCACTGTGAGGCGATATATAAATCTCACAAAATAAATAAATAAATAACTGAGCTGACATAGCGAATGCCATTTTGTTTCAAGTTCAATATGGCTCTAGACCAGGGCTGTCAAACTTGTGGCCCACGAGCCGGATGCGTCACGTGCTGGCCCCACCCCCACCCGGTTTAGCGAAGAGGGGAAAAGTCCCGATACGTCACGTGACGTCGCTGTAACGATGCGAGTTTGATACCCCTCCTCTAGACACACAACACAAGAAGATTCTTCCCTTTCATTCTTCCCTTTCTCAGAAGCACACAGCAAAAAACAAGCAAACAAAAAGCACTTTTAGACACCTCTAAAAGCATTTCTTCTAGATTTGAAATGGAAACTTTACAATTATTGCTTTGCTTGTAATAGGACTTCTATGATAATGCTTATGCATTTACTCAAGTACTCATTAAAACATATTACGGTATTGTGCACTAATGGTCTAATGCTGTTCCTAGACAACCCCTTCACTTCCTTGTACTTATATGTATAGTGTTCTGAAAGGATCCTACGTTACAATGTTTTCCTGGAAATGCTCTCAAATAATGCTAAATTTGAAAAGGCAATCTACATAGAATGCACATACCCATTTAACTATAATTAAAGCAGAAAAAAAGAAGTAGGCAAACAACAAAGCTCAGAGAAGACCATGGACTCAATAGTTCAACCCTGAGCTACAGATATTCTCTTCTATTGGGGAAAAAAAACTAAAAGGACACTTGTTATTTTATGACATATCAAAAGTAGTATCAAGCACTTTACCAATCAGCACTACTTTAACTGGTTATCTTAACAGCACAGTCTTGATGGCTTGAACTGAGAAGCTACCGTATCTGCTTACTGTAGCTTGGAATATAAAATGAAGGAAAATCTACTGAGAATATAAAGAATTCTAAATCTGTGTTCATTTTCAGAGCTGAATTAAGGTCAAACAGTTAGGAGACAACAATTTGAACGTGTGTGTGTGTGTGTGTGTGTGTGTGTGTGTGTGTGTGTGTGTGTGTGTGTGTGTGTCCCGCATACTCACATAAAGATTCAAAGAAAGAGAGTAGAATATATTTGATCAATCTTCCTCAAAAACAGAAAAACACAAACTGCAATGGAAATCCTGCTGAATGGACAAAGAGTGGAATATCAGTTTTATTCTCAAATTTATTTCTCACTATCCAGGTAAACTTCAGCTTTCATAGAGGTCACCAACATTTTAGATATGAAATGTGGTGCAGTGGTTGGAGTGCAGCACTGCAGGCTACTTCAGCTGACTGCTTAGCTGCAGTTCGGCAGTTCAAATCTCACGGGCTCAAGGTTGACTCAGCCTTCCATCCTTCTGAGGTGGGTAAATGAGGACCCAGATTGTTGAGAGCAATATGCTGACTCTGTAAAAGAGGGCTGTAAAAGAACTATGAAGCGGTCTATAAGTCTACGTGCTATTGCTATCCAAATCAGAACAAAAATATAAATGGCACTAAATTAAAAACACAAAACAGAACAATTGGGAACAAATAGAAATTAGTCTTGAAGTCTTTTACAAGATACATAATATCTATCTATAAAATTTCCCAATTTAATGCATTCCTATTTATTATTTTATGTTGATATGTCTGGCTTTCCTTGGATTTTTGTGATTGTGTTTATGATGGATGACTTAATTGTCATCATATCCTCTATTTGTAAACTGCAAAAAACCCAATTATTTGGTAGTCTTTGATTATATTCCTCCTGTTTTCTGATTGTTATATTAGACTGTATTGCATATAAGCCTTTGACATGAGTCACTTAGAGTAAAACATGAATTAATGGCCCATAATCCATTAATAAATGAAATCACTTAATATAAATTTAATGTGATTGTTTTCAATTCTTTTAATAATCTACAGATACAGATTATGTCCATATGATTTCAGAATAATAGTCAAAGTCAATCTCTTTACAGTGCTTATCCTGTAACAAACATCTAAAAACAAATTAAGATTTGTTTTAGGTAAATTGTCCAAACATACTTTAATTAAGCCACTCTTCCCTTTGGGAATATTTTTGTAAAGAAGAAAATTTTGTACCCCTGAAAATGTTGCAGATTTTAAATACATTGATTCTAGCCTCGATATCAGTTGGATAAATTTAACTAGTATACTAAATCTTATTTTAAAATGTATCATTTGAATTGCAGATTCATTGTAATTCAGTTCCAATAGACACTGAGATTGTAGTAATCAAGAGATCTGATATGAATCTCTCATATAGATCTTCTCAACAGTTATTGGCTTATAGTACTATTCTAAGTGCCCCCAAATGGCTATAAGCCAACTTTAGGCTGATGGAAACTCTACTAATTTCTAGGTCAACAAAGTACAAGAAAATGGAGCAATTAAAATCTTTTTAATCTTCCGTTTGTGCCTTCATGTTAAAGATATGAGAATACTATTCTCTATGTAACTTTGTGTCAACATTCTTCCTCCCCTTCCTTGGAACCTCTAATGCAGTGGTTCCCAACCTGTGGTACGTGTACCACTAGTGGTACGCGAGGGCCTTCCAGGTGGTACGTGAACACTTTCGGGGTCATGAACGATTTTTAGTTAGTTATTTTTTACTTCACAAAAATGTTTACTGCCTAACACAAGATAATCTGGCAACGATTTGCAACTGTTGCCACACGCCACCCACCTGGTCCCAGCGGCCCGAGAATCCAGTTGCTGGATGCGCGGGGCCAAAAAAGGAACGGTGATTCTTCTGAACTCTCAGCAGTCACGCAGTAGAACCCTTGCGAGAAGGTGCGCGTCGTGGAAATAAAGTGATATCTGATCGAATTTAGTTTCTCTGGAACCAGGTGGTACGCGGCGACTGTATGGGACCTCCAAGTGGTACTCGATCACAAAAAGGTTGGGAACCACTGCTCTAATGGGATAATGAGGCCAACAAGCAGTTATACTTGAATGGCACACTTCCACAACTCACTTTCAGCAGATTGTTGAAGTCAAAATCCTTGCTGCAGGAATAAGCAAAAGGAAATTCCTGCTAACAGAGATTATTTGAGACTCACCATACCCCCTTCCATCCTAGAAGGTAGCAGCACTCAGCCAAACTTTAAAAAGTTAAATATATTTGAATCTAGTTATGTTCGGATAAAAGCATCAAAAAATGCCAGAATGAGAGATCAGATTTGGAAGGTGTATTTTTTTTAAAAAAAAAAATCTAGGCAGCAGGCAATGGCGAACCACTTCTAAATTGTTGCCAAGAAACTGACATGGTTTATGTGATCACCAGGAGTAGTACTTGACTTCAGGGAGACTTTATATTTTATTCTCTTTCCTCCTCTAAGTTATGATTAATCTGTTAGAATCTGAAAATTCCTGAGGGACCTGAATTGAAATTTAGAAATGTTTTGAGCTTGTGAAAAAAAAGAATTTTCTGGGATGATATTTGTGAGCAGAAGATTAAAGGCAAAATAACTCCATCAGATCATAAATTTGTTTAGTTATGAAGGCGCAGGTTTGGGGGCAATCACAACTATTAGATGCACCTGTTCATACCCACCTTTTGAAATTCCAATTGATATTGCCTCCTCCTTTGCATAATTGAGAATAATGTGTTTCCAAGCATGCAAAGGGATTTGTGGCTGCAAGAACTCTGATTAAGCAGAAATGCATAGGGACCACTTAAACAAAACTAATATTTGTTTAGGAAGAAGAGGAAATAAATTACAAGCATGGAACTATATCAAGCAAACATAAAATTACATTCACTAAAACACTTCATTAGATTATATTTAATTGTTCAAGCAATGATACACGCTCTGAGACTTATCCCCCCCCCAGGAATGCATACTTTTTCAACCAGCAAACAGTGAGATAGAGAGAAAAGACAAGATCTACTCATCTTCATTAAACCCTATACAACCACTGCTATTTGTGTATGCTCAAGAATTAGGACAGCTACTTAAACACCATCCCAAATAAGGAGCTATATTACTCACCCCAATAAAAAGGATATCAGTTAAATATTGTATTTTCATTTCTTACTATATTTGTATACATAGATGCATATTTACCATTTAAATTTTAATAATAACTACAATTTAAGTGAAATGAAATCTAGATGAAATGTTAATATATATTGCTAGTCCATGTATGATATGCCATATACTAAAAAATAAATCATCAAAAATATATCATCAATCATAGCACACAGAGATTTTGAGTTCATGCTAGCCACGCCAAAAAGTGATGCTTGAAACAAAAAACGATTTGAAGAACTCACACACAACACCACAAACAAGTTATTATGTGGTAACATAACCCAGAAGCTGGAGATGGTCACAGAATAATGGATTAATCAGAAAAAGAAATGTTTATGATTCTATGATAAAACTAATGGGGTGGAAAGTTGTAGCTAAGCCTTTATAATTCCATATTTCTAGAGCTTCTTACAGTAAGTTTTAAGCTATTTTTGCAAAGTTCATTGATCTGTACAATATACAAGGATGCTCAGCTTTCTTGGGACTAGGTTGCAAGTCTTTAATTTATTCTCCTTCAGTGTTTGAGTTCAAGTTTATCCCTTGATACTATTAATTGAAACCATTTCCTAAATCCTATTCTGTCAAAGATACATTCTCTGACTTGTTCTTTTGCCCCCCTCTGCATCATAGTAAGTGAACAAAAACAGAATTTCCCTGTAATAAAAATCTGTTAGTTAATTAATTAAAGGAAATCTAACATCAAATGAACCTTTTTTAAAAATTAGACTAGGCACACAACTTGATCCACTTAATTGAATATGTCAGTTAATATCTTTTTACATTCCTTTGCAGGACTTCTCTGGAGGGAACAGAAAAAACTACCGTATTTTCAGAGTATAAGACGCACCTTTTTACTCCCAAAAAAGGGTCAAAAAGTGGGTGCATCTTATACTCCGAATGTAGCCCCCACCTACCTGCCAGCCGCCACTCAGCCTGGGGAGGAAAGTGTTTTCAGGCGGCAGCGCTGCGATCCCCTCCCCGATTCCAAAAATGGGGCATGCGGAGATAAAAAAAAGAACATCGCATTTCAGGCATTTTTGGCCGGTTCCAGCCATTGCTGGCCACCGCCGCTGCCGCCGTTGCTGCAGCCGCTGTTGCTGGGAGCCGCCGCCGCCCCAGCTGCCGTTGCAGCCTCCGACCCAGGACCTGCCGCTGCCTTCGCCACAGCCCCCGCCCCCGTTGCAGCACCCGCTGCAGGACCCGACGCCGACCCCGACCCAGCTGATACTTGCCGCCACCGGAGCCATCGCTGCTGCTGGCCGCCGCAGGACCCGCCACCGCCGCAGCCCCCGACCCCGCTGGTACTCACTGCCGCCGGTACTCACCGCCGCTGGAGCCACCACTGCTGCTGCTCGACGCCGACCCTGACCCCGCCGCCATCAGAGCCACCACTGCTGCTGCCCGAAGCAAGCAGCCTGACAGGTTTGAAGACCAACTTCCAAGTTTGAAGAGCCCTGGGTTAGGGGTGCAAGGGTCTTCAAACTTGTCAAGTTTAAGAGTAGTGGACTTCAACTCCCAGAATTCCTCCTCCAGTCATGCTAGCTCAGGAATGACTGGAGGAGGAATTCTGGGAGTTGAAGTCCATAAGTCTTAAAGCTGTCAAGTTAGAAGACCCTTGCCACCCCTAACCCAGGGCTCTTCAAACTTGACAACTTGGCAACTTTAGGACTTGTGGACTTCAGCTCCCATTCCTGAGCTGCAGGAGGAATTCTGGGAGTTGAAGTCCATAAGTCTTAAAGCTGTCAAGTTTGAAGTTTGTAGAAAGTGTACATAGTTGTAAAAAGTATACATGGTTGTAAAAAGTATACATGGTTGTAAAAATTATTCTGCTACACTGGTATTTTATTAAATAATATATTACTACACCATTTGGTTCAGAATACTTTTTTCCTTGCTTTCCTCCTCTAAAATCTAGGTGCGTCCTATATTCCGGTGCGTCCTATACTCCAAAAAATACGGTATGTGGAAAAGCAGTTGGGGCAGAACAATGTGTCTGTCCTGAAACAGGCAAGTTCCAAAACCTTGTTTGTGGTTTCTAAAAATATTCAACAGCAACACAGGGTTGTATCCCTGGGATCAGACAAAATTAGTTTATTATAGGAAGTGATATTTACACCCCGAGATCTTTTCCCCCTCTTACTAAAACTCCCCCATCATGCAAACATCATCTTCACAAGAAGAAAACAATCAAAGCCTCAAACTCTGTTGATCCATCTGTAGCTGATGGCGTCCTCATTTTACAGGATTTATTAGCACCATTAAGCAGCTGCCCGGCTTAAGTGCTGTTTTCTCAAGCATTCAAATTAACCATGGTCAAATTGAGTTAGTATGTTTATCCAAAGAAAGCCACAGATAGACAGTTTAATAATCAGAATGGGTTTGTGACATTTCTTATCTTCCCTCTTTCAAATCAACCAGGTGCTTATGGGCTACATTCTGTTAGCAGAGCTTTTTCCAGTCCAACAATTCTAGATGATATGATGAGTAATATGCTTTGTGGACAGAAGTTCTGGGTTTGTAAGTGTCAAATGCATGTTTGCAAGTAGTAATAGCTCTCAAGAAGTATGAAGAACTGATTTGTAAAGAAATGTAGATTCCAAATCAATCAGTTTTAAAAAGAATTGGAAGCACCTTCTCCAACACCAGACCAAAATAAGCTGTTTTATTTGCATCTGCTCCTTTTGATAATATTCTGAATATAATAAGAAATAAGTATAAGAAAGAGAGAGACAAGTATCTTGGATCACCCATTAGATGAACAAACTATTGGGACCCTTATACTAAAACAACATATTTCACGTCAGGCAGTGGTGGGTTGCCGCCCGTACCAGTGGTGGAAATTTGCCACTGCTCGCCAAACTGGTAGCGATGGCTGGCTGGCCACGCCCCCAAACTGGTTCTCTGGTCGCCGCTCCTTGAAAGCGGCTGGCAAAGAACCCTCTGCACATGCGCAGAGGGTCATTTCCGCGTTGTGACGCAGCCGCGCATGATGCGAACCGGTAGGGAAGGTAAGTAAAACCCACCCGATGTGAGGTCAGAACACATATAACACCACCAGTAATGGGTTCTAAATCCCGTCGCTACCAGTTCACACATGCACGTGCTTCTGCAAATGCGCAGAAGCGTCCCAGGTGGGTGGGCGGAGCCTCCTGCCCCCACTACCGGTTCACCAAACCGGGAGCAACCCACCACTGAACACCACCCTTGTTTGATTAAAATAATTCAGTTGTGATCTACATATGTGGGTCTGATTGGAGTAAATTGTAGGGGTGGATTCAGAACATAATATTATAATCTCTATTTTGTTCTTTTCATTTAATCCTTTTTTTTGTATTCCACTTTTACATATAGGTTTACATTTTATTCTACATTTTGATAATAAATAAAAATGATAATATTCTGGGATAACTAATTTGTGTTTAAAGGCTTTCCAATATGTTGTACTACACATTTTAAATGAATATCTATCTGTCTATCTATCTATCTATCTATCTATCTATCTATCTATCTATCTATCTATCTATCTATCTATGATAGACAGACGGACGGACGGATGGATATTTTATCTAGCTAGCTAGCTAGCTAGCTAGCTAGCTAGCTAGCTAACTGGCTATCTCTATATTTATAGATGTTAGATAGACGGACAGACGGACTGATGTATATTTTATCTATCTATCTATCTATCTATCTATCTATCTATCTATCTATCTATCTATCTATCTATCTATCTATCTATCTATCATCTATCTATCTATCTATCATCTATCTCCTGGATTTACACATCCACTAAACCATGATTTGTTTAAGCCAGTTTGCTGAATAAGTCCTGTTTCACACCTTGTGCTAATTATAAATCAAGAGGTAATTTATTTTCTTGTACTTAAATATACTCAGAAAACAGAACAATCCCTATGTTAATTCAGGGAGATGGCAGTTTGCATTCCTCTTTTCAGTTTCAGTGGAAAAGCTTTTGCATCACAACACTTTTTCGAGTTCTTCCTTCTCCATCTTAAGTTACAAACACCTTAAGAATTGAGTTGTTTTGGACATTACTCTCCTACTTCTCAGTTTCTTTATGCCTCCTCCTCCTCCTCCTCCTTCATTTTTTGATTTAAATGCCAGCCATTCATTGCTGTGACCTACACCATGAATCTACTCCTGGCTTTGCTCATTATCCTTCACTTCTACCTTTGTAACTGTAAAATAATACAGCATCATTTGATGTTCTGTAAAGAACAGAACAAGCCCCATTTCAGCATTGTGCTATGTTACATCATCCAGATTAAAGCTGTGTGCAATGATGAACTTGATCTTTACATTCCTGACCAGAGGTAGAAAGAAGACTGTTCAAAAATCCCAATCAGAAGAATTAAATCAAATCTTCTGAAAAGGTCTGATGTCTGGTATTTCTCATCATCAAGATGATAAAAATTATCTTCATGACTGAATTCCTAAATGTACCACACATGGTAAAGAGCATCATCTGAAATTTGCATGGTTACAACCAGAAATGGGGGAAAAATATGTTAGGTTTGCAATATATTTAAATTTGCATTTTCAAACTGATATGAAAAAGGAACTTAACTATTTGTTATTTTTTTGCCAATTACATTAGAAAAATGTAAAACATTTTGCATAAATATCCATGTATTCATAAAAGTAAAAGTAAAGGGCCTCCTCCGGGTCCCGTCGGCCAAACAATGCCGACTGGCGGGACCTAGGGGGAGGGCCTTCTCTGTGGGAGCCCCGTCCCTCTGGAACCAACTTCCACCAGAGATCCGGACCATCCCCACCCTGCTGGCCTTCCGTAAAGCCTTAAAAACATGGCTCATCCGGCAGATGGGGTGAATAGGATAATCAGATTCCCCCTGAATGTTGTGTTTATAATGTTTTTCTTTTTAATTATATTTTAATTTAAATTATGATTATTGTTTTTAAATGTACGCTTCTTATTCATGCTGTACGCCGCCCTGAGTCCCACGGGATTGGGCGGCCTATAAGAGCGTCTAATAAATAAATGTATTCCCGCTATAGAAACTTTTGCACGTTTCTGAGCTTATTAGTCAACATTGCATAAAGGCTTACAGCAGAAAAAGGGGCATCATTTTCACTGTTTGAACTTTAAAAACCACTTCCAATTTAGAGATATCAAACTTGATAGGTCACAGAAATGAAAAACTAAGAAAAATAGAGCTTTACAGATTTACAACAGGATAAAAAATTGATAAAAGTAATGCATTTGTCCACTTCAATTTTGATGCAAACCTAACTCTATTGTGGTAAAAGGGAGAAAGGGAGTCTTGTCATACCTGGGAAGAATAAAGACTTCAAGAAATCTCTAGCTTCCATAACTTTCTGATAACACCATCAATAGCTGAAATACTCATTTTCTTCTGAAGCTGTAGAGTCTTGCACATTTTCACTGCCTCTTTGAGCAGAGCTATCTGAGAAACACAGCTGACAGGGGTGCCTGAATATTATGAACAACTGCATACAATTCAAGACTGCTATTATCCAAGTGTGGAAAGGCTTTCAAACTTTATACTAATTTCAGTTTATAGCCTCCAATAGGCACACTCAGAAGTAGGGGCCTTTCCAGGGAAGAAAACTAAAGATGGCTTTGCTGGTGAATAGACCATCTCCAGGGGTGAGATGCTCACTTACCCAGACCGGTGCGCTGCTCCGCGGTCCTTCGTGCTTTGTGCGCACGCGCGCACGCTACGCGCTCCCCCTCACGCGATTTTGCTTCTGCGCATGTGCGGAAGCAAAATCGCGCTGAAATGTCGTGAGGGGACGCGCGCGAGAGAGATTTTGGCGTGATTTTACTTCCGCGCATGCGCAGAAGCAAAATCTCACTGAAATCTCGCGTGTGCGTCCCCTCACGAGATTTCGGCGTGATTTTGCTTCCGCGCATGCGCAGAAGCAAACTCGCCCGAAAATTCACAAAAAAGAGATGGCGATGCACGCGACTGCCCGGTGGAGACGGTACCGGAGCTGTCGCGCGCATATTGGGGTATCGGCGGGTCCCTACCGGAGCTCCGCACTGGACCGCACTGGTAGGAACCCACCCCTGACCATCTCTTTGAAATTACTCTCTGGATAAAGATATGGTTTGGGATTACCCACAAGTGCATCAGACAATGGGCTCTCAGGAGGAATCCAGATGACCACTGTCTCCAGTAGGATTAGAGCTCTGGGGCTCAACAGGTTACATTCGGGACCAGATCCTACCACATACCTCCCTACGACCGGTTAGATCCCACAGAGAGGGCCTCCTCCGGGTCCCATCGGCCAAACAATGTTGGTTGGTGGGACCACGGGGGAGGGCCTTCTCTGTGGGAGCCCCGTCCCTCTGGAACCAACTCCCACCTGAGATCCGGACTATCCCCACCCTACTGGTCTTCCGTAAAGCCGTAAAAACATGGCTCTTCCGGCAGGCGGGGTGAAAAAGAAGATCAGATTCCCCCATGAATGAATGTTTTTTAAAATAATGTTTTTATCTTTTAAATTGTTTTTACTGTTTTTACTGTACGTTTCTTATCTATGCTGTATGCCGCCCTTTGCCCAAGGGATTGGGCGGCCTATAAGAACATTTATAAATAAAAATAAATAAAATAAACAGAACATCATCTTCATCCAAAACATGGTTGGGACCTTTATGTTTCCACTTCTAAACACTTTTGAAAATTGCTTGTTAATTTTTTTTGGATACTAGGAATCTTTGAAGAGATGGATATTTTACAACATTTGGTGAGTTTCCTTCAATCCTTAGGCACAGAGGTTTTTAATATAGGTTTAAGGACTGAAATTCAATTTGTTTTAACAAACAGGAATAAGGTAATTTAAAATTGATTTTAGAAAATTAAAAATGAACTAAAGGTCCAGATGAAGTTGAAATAAGATTTTGATATTAATTATAACAACAATTCCTGTGGGAAAATGCTATTGTTTTCATTTTTAAAAAAATATAGGATTGAACTTTGAAGATTGGACATTAGAGGGAACTAGAAGAAACTAAATATTAGAGTTAAAGGAGAAGAACCCATTTGCAGAATGGAACAAAATACTTTCGTATTGGAAGATATTTGTGAACAATGGATCCAGAAATTAATTTTAAGAGTGAGCCTGATATGAAAGTGAATTTTAAAATGACATGGTATACAAATCATATGGAAAAAGATGCTACACAGGACATACAATGAACATGGCTGATTTTTTAATAATTTAAAGGGATATATAAATAACAAAAAAAAATGGCCTGGATAACTTTCCCATGCTGAATTTTCTAGAGGCTTATTAAAGTTTTGAAGAATTTTGTGAGAAGATACAAAGACAAAATGAAATCAAGGATCACAATTGTTAAAAGTAAAAGGAATATAAAGGTGATTTATTTGATCAAGGTTAAAATAGTTGCTATCTCTGGTAATTCTTAATGGACTTTTGCTGGCCAGAACTAAATGAGGAGGTTTTAAAGATTTCTTTATAAAGAGGAAATGGAATATTGGAAGAAAAGATTATTTGTTGGATCTTAAGAGAAGGTTAAAGGTGCTAAAATTGTTTATACTTCTTGTGATGAAGGGGAAAGTATTTTAAGGAATAGAAGAGAGAATCCCAGAAGAATCCTAAACCATTAAAATCATATTGAATGATCAAAATTAATCAGAGCTATTATAATGATGTTATTTTTGGTAGTGATTAGAGTGCTAAAGAACCACACAGTGATCTCTATACACTCAATAGGGATTTGAGCTTAAGATTTAAGATTTGTTGGATCTTAAGAGAAGGTTAAAGGTGCTAAAATTGTTTATACTTCTTGTGATGAAGGGGAAAGTAATTTTTTTCTTTTTTTCTTTTTCTTTATTTCATTGTTAGTTCTTTTCTATTTTTCTATTTTTTCTCTCTACTTTTTTCTTATTCTTTTAGGCTTTTTCATAATCGTAGTTAGCTTAACATTATAACTGTGATGTTAAATAAACTTGCTATTAAAAAGAATTAAGTAGGGGAACAAATATTAAAGATGGCAGCGCTGATACTGTTAGGTTTTCTTGTGATAACACTCTCAGTTGCATTCCACCATGCCCTGAAGTACATTAAGTATTAGCCACTCCTTTCCTGAAGCCACACCCACAAAACCATCAGTGAAGAGAAAGAAATCTCAGAACATCACCTCAATGTGCTCTCAGCTTTCTGGAATTTGGAGCTCCTACTGAATGAACTTCAGAATGTAGCTAGTCCTGCCCACTTCAGGTATTCAATCACCGACATGTTTATCCGAAGCTGAACCTATTTTAGTGTCAAAATAAGATTCTCCACTCCTATTTTAAGGAATAGAAGAGAGAATCCCAGAAGAATGCTAAACCATTAAAATCATATTGAATGATCAAAATTAATCAGAGCTATTATAATGATGTTATTTTTGGTAGTGATTGGAGTGCTAAAGAACCACACAGTGATCTCTATATACTCAATAGGGATTTGAGCTTATTTTTCCTGAGCAGCAGGACTTCCAACAGAGCATGTCAGATTAGTTTTGAAATTCTGTAGTCTTGGAAGCAGTTTCTTGTTATTACAAGTGGTGTTAAAATTTGGGGGAGGGGAAGACAAAAGTCCATTGTGTGCCCAGAGATTAGGCCAAGTAGCTACTTGGGTTGTAGCCAGATGGATACAGTTTTTTTCTATAACAAAGACATCAGCTTTCTTTCAACTCCTGCCTTCCAGATATCTTGGGAGCTGCAGAATTTTCAATTAGCATTCAATTAAAACAACTAAATTGAATGAAATTCTCACCAATAGTGTCCGAAGCCAACAAATCAGCAGTTGGCTGCTACCGGTATGGCCCGGATCTAAGAACTGGTGGCGGCGGTGGCGGGAGGCTCCGCCCCGGACGCTTCTGCGCATGCGCAAAACGGTAACGACGGGATTTGCAACCCATTACTGCAACAAATTATCTTATTTCAGAAGGAAGGGCAGCTAAAAAAATGAGTGAGGCAGGTCTGCTGGTGAACATCAGCATAGCCATTAATTAATAGTTCAGAATGTAAAAGAAAGGTAATTTTATTCTATGAATATTGCAACAATGCATATGAAAAATACACTTAATAAATAGGATGTAGCCAGATTGAAGACATGATATATTGCATTGCTCAGAACTTTGGTGCTGAATATTCATAATTAGCTAACCAAAAACAAAGACTTCAGCAGCAATTAGTGATAGAATTTGGGATAAAGGGGACATCTGCTGCTTTTGGAATCAAACTATGCATATTTCTCCCATTTTCTCCTGCAGTTCAAGTCCACCTTTGGAAAAAATATTAAATTTCTTCTTTTGATTTAAAAAAAACTCTTGGCAATCAGGAAACATTTTAACATGTGCTAAGAAGAAATCTCCTTAAGAAGTCAGATTTTTTTTTAAAAAAAATCAGGAATTGAATAAGTTAGAAATATACTATTGCTTAGCAAAGTTGATAAAGCTAAATAAAAAATAAAATAAATAATTTTTTTCCAATAAACCATTTGATATTTTCTATACTGTCTGTATTTTTTTTTAAAAAAAATCTTGCTATTAGAAGAATGTAAATTAATTTCAAAGATAATAGCAATGATATACAGTTTTCTACCTGAACAAAATAGCACAGAATTCAGTACTCTTGCGGAAATAAAAATCAGTGATGCAAAGCATGCTTAACTTAGCATTGGACTGTAACATTTGTCTTTTTGAGTCATGATTTATACATTATTATTTCAAAATGTTACAGCCAACAATGTTTCTAACCTTTCTATAACGGTTAAGGATAAAACAGCCTGTTACTCAGTACTGCCAAAGGCTTAATACCACAATGTCGTATCTAGAGCAGGCCTGGACAGTTTTAGTCTATTAAAAATAAGGGTATGCTATGAGACATAAAAATTGGGGATCAAATTGAATTTTGCAAAAATTTGTTTCCTTGAACTAATATGCAGATTAGGAAACTGACTGCATAACACCTTAATACAGGATGTCTATTCAATAAACTCTGCTTTGGTTCTATCATTTAAAAAATTGAGTATTGGCATTCCTTGTCCCTCAAAAATATCCTTCTGTGTTACAGTTCTATTGTTTGAACTTTGGAAAACAAACAAATGGATCATCGTCAGATAAACCGACTCAGAGTTTTCACTTGAGGCACAAATGACCAGGTTCAAATTGCCCTACTTCGGGCCCATTATTTGAAGATCGAGTTCTCTAAATGTCTATGGAGATTCTCAGTCATCCAGGTCATGGTTGTCCCAAAGGTGCTTTTTCAAGAGGCAACTGAACTTTCTGGAAAAAACTGTCCAGAAAGTCCAGTTGTCTCTTGAAAAAGCACCTTTGGGACAACCATGACCCATTTTTTTATTTAATTTATTTAATTTATTTTGTCAACATGTGTACAAGATAACAGGTATATAAACATAAACAAAAGTAAAATATGTATAGGTACATTAGATGACTAAGAATCTCTATAGACCAGTGTTTCCCAACCTTGGCAACTTGAAGATGTCTGGACTTCGACTCCCAGAATTCCCCATCCAGCGAATGCTGGCTGGGGAATTCTGGGAGTTGAAGTCCAGACATCTTCAAGTTGTCAAGGTTGGGAAACACTGCTATAGATATTTAGCTATATACTTTGGGATGAACACCCTTAGAATGGTGAGGGAATATGAAGAGATTTCAAGAAAAAGTGCAGACTACAGGAACCATTTGCACTTCCAGTTTGAGATGCAGACAGGACAGACTCATCCCCAATTGCCTGAGCCTGTGCTCAACAGGGAAGAGACAGAGAGCAGAAAACATCCTGCAGAAAGCATAGCTTCAACTCCTCAATGATCCAGAAAGTCAGTTGCCTCTTGAAAAAGCACCTCTGTGATTGAGTTCTCTAGAGAAGGTTGTAATCCTGGTGAAGGTGGAAGGAGAGAGAAGAAAAGAACTAGTTAAGATGGTGGACTCAATTACAGTGGCAATGGGTGCACTCACTGCTGGAGGACTGAAGGACGAGATTGGGACAGATCATCATGGAGAAAATGTATGTAGCTGCTAAGAGCTGACAATGACTTGATGGTACATAATCAAACAACAGTTTTATAATTTGGAAAGTTTAAATCACCTAGAGATCGCTTTAAACTTCCAATTTGCATATTTGTTTAAACTAATTGTGTCAAAAGAGAGAGGGAGCAGGAAGAAGAGACAATCAGGGAATTTGAATTTGCTATATTTCGGTTTGGCTTTTGAGCCATTTCATAGTTGTAGCCATTTAGAAGATGGTTTATTGCAGATAAAGGAAAATTGAAACAAGGACATCTACAAGATTTATTGAAAATCGTTTCTACAAAACAAGAGCAGGAACCAATTTAATATCATCTAAAGCATGTAAAGCCCAATTCTTATTGAAGATATACTCCATTTCAACAACCAGATTTATTAATCTGTTTAATTAAATGGGAGTGTTGGCCTTTTGTAATAGCATTAATGGAGGCCAGCAAAAATTATAAGCAAGTATGAAAATTTGCAAAGTCACACTGCTCAAACATAATCAGTACCACTTGAACACATCTGAGACCAGCTGCTTACACCAAAAATAATGCCATGAGCAAGAAAGAAATTGCCGCTTACAAAATGGCTGCTGTAACAGGTATTGCCAGTCAAAACCAGATGCCAAACTGTTAAAAGCTCCTTCTTCCAACCTCTTTAGCCCCCACAATTTTCTATATAATTTAAAGCCATGTTTTATCTTTTTTTCTCCAGACACATTTCAAAACAAGCACTAACTTGCTAAACCCACTGGATTTTTTTTTCTCTTTCCCCCTCAACCCTCCCATTCTAATGCATTTAAATCCATATCACTCTATATATCTGAAGAACTGTGCTGTGGCTAATGATAGCTTATGCCTTAGATCAGTGGTTCCCAACCTGGGGGTCGCGACCTCTTTGGGGGTTGAACGACCATTTGCCAGGGGTCGCCCCGGCATCCTTAGCTCCCCCCCACTGCCACAAGCCTGGCCATATTGGCTCAACTCGCCCGAGCCCTCCAATTGGTCAGGAGAGGTGCCATTCGGCGAGAGGCATTTGTGTCTGATTCCCACCACCACCCCGGCCGAGGGACAGGCCCGCAGGAGAGCCCTTCTGACTGGTGGGAAGGCGGCGCGGATGAAGCGTCTTTCCCTGCCTCCCGTGCTTGTCTGGCACCCACCCCCGCGGAGCTTGACTCCCTCCTACTCCCCCTCCTCCTGACTTGACTCCCTCCTGCTCCCGAGGTCTCCCGCTCGAGGGGACTGGAGGAGAGGCGGGGGTCCTTTTGTTGCACGCGCTTCGGGAGACAAACGGGGAGTGCAGCCTCCGTGCTAGGAGCGGGCAGGTATCCCCACCAGGGCCCCTTTTCTGGAGCATCAACCCTGCTGGAGTGGAGTGCGTGAGGGGGGGAGGGCTGGCACCCCAGCCGATAAAGAGAAGAGCCGCAGACGGAGCCCTGGCGGACTTTCCGCGACGCCTCTGCCTGCCTTTGGTGGCGGGGGATCCTGGCGTGGGCATCGCGGTTTACAGCCCTGCTTGCTTCGCGTGTTGCCTCTGGGAGCTTTTCGAGCCCCATCGCAAAAGTCGTGCGTGACTTCGGTGGGGCAGGGACAGGCGGCTGCCCGGAGAGAGCCATACCCTTCGCCCCGAATGCTACAGGTAGACGGGAGAGACTCTGTGAAGGGGATGGCTCTCTCTGGGCAGCCGCCTGTCCCGGCCCTGCTGAAGTCGCGCACGTCTTTCGTGACGGGGCTCGAAAAGCTCCCAGAGGCAACACACGAAGCGAGCGGAGACCTCGCCCAGATCTGGAGACTTTGCCCGGACGCCGCCATTTGGGTTCTTTTACCCTCTGCGCATGCACAGAACGCTTTGCGCATGCGCAGAGGGTAAAAGAACCCAAATGGGAGCGGCAGGGTGGGTCACGGTGGAGGCGTAGGGGCAGGTCGCGGGTCGCAGCATTAGGAAGGTTGGAAACCACTGCCTTAGATAAAATTGTGAGTTTCAAAGGATGTTGCCAGACACCTTGTGAATGTTGTAAAGTAAGAGGTTGCAGGGCAATACAGTGAACATGGAACCAGGAAAAATAAATGGAGATGCATGGCCACAATAAAGGGTCCTAACAGCAGGAAGGCATCACCACTGCTTTGGAATTTGGAATGATGGTAGGAATTGATCTGGCTCCATGATAAATCTGTGAGACAATGGGATACAGAAAGTCCTTGAGATACAACCATAACTGGGACCAGAATTCCCATTGTTAAATAAGGTGGTTGTTAAATGACCCATGCCTGATTTTACAAGTTTTTTTTGCTAAGCGAACTGCTCCAGTCATTAAATGAATCATATAGTTGTTAAGCAAATTCAGCTTTCCCCATTGATTTTGCTCGTCAGACGCCAACTGAGAAAGTCACAAATGGCAGTCCAATTACCCTGGAATATTATAATCGTTTTACATACATGCCGGTTGCCAAACACCCACATTTTTAATCACATGACTGTGGGAATGTTGCGACAGTTGTGTGAGGACCAGTCACTAGTATCTCCCTTCAGTGCCTTTGTAACTTCGAACAGTCACTAAATGAATGAATGATTGAAAGTTGAAGACTACTTGGATCAACATAAAATCAAATTAAAGTTATATCAAAGTTTCTTGGCACCGTTGGAGAGTCCTGAGGTTGAGAATAAAACAAAATGGCACACTAAAAATTGATCTACTTGGGGCATATTACTGTTTCATCGCTAAAGAGCTAGGGCAACTTTCATTAAATCCCCCTTCTATTAAGTGCTTCTATTTGTAATTTAATTCAGCAATAAATTCCAAATTTTAATCAACCTGATTCCGCATTAATATGGGCTGCCGGACAAATCATTTTCCGTCATACGAGTTAATCTGGGAATAAATCAGGAAACTATTATCAAGGCCTGTGCTTTGAGCAAGAACTTGTCTCTTACTGTTAAGCAGTCAGTGGCATTGCTTGTAGGAATAATAACTGGAGAGACAAATGCCATCGCCTCAACAAAGCATCTTCAGAAACATTAATTGCCATCAGATTTTTCTCAGCAATCCAATTTCCTTAATTAAGTTCCACTGGGATGGCAAACTGTAGAATTTCACTTATATGCTCTAGCCCAGGGGTGGGCAAACTACGGCTCTTTGAGGACCTGTGGACTTCAACTCCCAGAATTCCTGAGCCAGCCATGCATGCATGGCTGGCTCAGGAATTATGGGAGTTGAAGTCCACAGGTCCTAAAGAGCTGTAGTTTGCCTACCCCTGCTCTAGCCCATGAAGGCATGGCAAACCCCTTGTGGCCAGATAAGACAAGATGACACTGCACAAATAGCATCCTCCTTCTTCTTTTGTGAGAGATTAGGTGTTAGAAGGAGCTAAGTGCTTTGAAAACACTTCAGTCCTAATGTAAAGTTGAAATGGTTGACACATTAGGGGCTCCACAAACCCAAAAAACATAAAAGCATGGTATGTATGATTAAGGATTGCTACAGCTGTCCTTCCCACTTTTGACTGCAGTTACATTAAGAGGAAAGCTACATTAACTCTTCGATATTTTGCTTTAGACAGATCATTCTATTTGTCAGGCTTTTGATATTATTTTGCTACTCTTTAATTTTGCTCTCAGTGTTAATGTATTTTTTTTAAATCTTGCTTCTTTGTATCTTGTTTTGATGTGGAGCCAAAGTGACTAGTACACAGATGGTGTGGTAGGCATCTAATAAATATATAAAAATCCACTGTTGAGACTGATGGAGCTTCACTCAATAGTCCAGTCTGCATTTGCCAACCCATTTAAGAGTATGTATGTATGTATGTATGTATGTACGTATGTACGTGGTTTCTCCAGCATCAGGAGATAAGAAAGTGCTGTTGAATATTGATGACTTCATAGACCCCAAAACCTTAGGACTTGGAGACTTCAAGGCAGCTCTTTTCCTTTGAGAAGCAGCAATTACATCTTTACTTCTATTCTTTCCAAACAGGGTAACATCACCAGTACAAAATGATCAGCAAAATAAGCTATTCCTCAGCTTCTACCTTGGGAGGAAGTATGTGTGACTACCTAGAGTAAGATGGATTGCATTCAATAAATTAAAATTATTGCATCTCCGACAAATGAACTAAATCTGTAGCTTATAATTTATTGCATCTTCATGAGAGTATACACCAGGCTATAATCAATCTGCAGATGTTTTTGCTCTGGTCTTACACAGAACTTTTGGGAATAATATGCTGCCCAGAGTCACTTTGTGTGTGATGGACAGCCATATAAATATGATCATAAATAAATTAAATAAAGCCTCTGGAACACTATTCAGATGCAAAGCATGACATTTAGTTTAATAGAAAACACAGTGTTCAATCTGTGAGAATGTTTTCATTTAAAAAATCTATCCTAGGAAATATTTCAGACTGTTAAATAATATATGGTGACTAGGATATATGGAAAACAAAGATCTAATTCTAAACTAATACTTAACATACCACTTCTAGTACAAAAAGGGTAATATAGTTGAATCAAAAATTATGACATATTCAGGAATGGGGGAAATGCAAACATAGTAAGCATAATATATGTTTTTGGGTAGTAGTCTGTCAGTTAACTCTAGTTCCCTACCCACAAAAATTATGTTAGCTAGGAATTCCAATAGAGAATGAGCGTTGACTTACCTGATACGCTCTTTCTCATCAGGAGGAGCCAGCAGTCAGAATGGGTTGTCTCCGCCTACCAGCAGTAGAGGACGAGTCACTTTTTTTTTCTTTAATTGCCTGGATCCGCCCCCTGGGGTCCCAGTTCTGACGAATCCGAGGAAACGACTCGATGTGGCGAAAACGGATAAGTCAAAGACTATCATCCCAACTGTTACAACTGGTCCGTAAAACTCCAAATAATATGAGGTAAGTTATTAAATCTTTTTTTTTTTTGATAAAACAATGAAGGGAAGTAGAAGATAAGCACTGGCAACTATGCTATGGCCACGTGAGCTAAACAATTGAACAAAAAACCCCTTCAACTATGTGCTGCACTGGAACAACGTGCCCAACTAGGGAGGGAACTGACTGCTGGCTCCTCCTGATGAGAAAGAGCGTATCAGGTAAGTCAACGCTCATTCTCCATCCTCTGAGGAGCCAGCAGTCAGGATGGGA
The DNA here is from genome assembly GCA_023053685.1 of Diadophis punctatus similis. Lineage (NCBI taxonomy): Eukaryota > Metazoa > Chordata > Lepidosauria > Squamata > Dipsadidae > Diadophis > Diadophis punctatus. Next base: position 21,846,533 of record JALIGW010000002.1, read on the forward strand.
CATACCAAAGCAGTAGTACCCATGGGAGGGACAGGAATTAAACGTTGTGATGTATCACTCTCTGCAGCACCCTGCGCCCGAAGGCGGCATCAGCCGATGTGTATTTGTCAATTCTGTAGTGCCTGATGAATGGAGTGGGCGACGCCCAGGTCGCTGCTCTGCAAAGGTCTTCCAGTGAACATTGAGTGGCCCAGGCCGCGGAAGTTGCCGCGCTCCGGGTCGAGTGGGCCGTGATGCCCGCGGGCCGCTGGAGAGAAGCCATGTCGTAGGCCTTGGCGATGGCCCCCCGTATCCACCGGCCTATGGTTGACGGTGATGCCTTGAGCCCCATCGTCTGGGGTAAGAAGGTAACCATGAGTGCTTCCGTCCTACGGAAGGGGCGTGTGCGGGAAATGTAGACGTGCAGAGCCCTGCGGACGTCCAAAGTGTGCCAAGTCCTTTCTGCCGGGTGGGACAGGGATGGGCAAAATGATGGTAGGACGATTTCCTGCGCACGGTGGAAGGAAGAGTTGACTTTGGGAATGAATGCGGGATCCAATCGGAGCACGACCTTGTCGGGGTGGAAGATGCAGAGGTCTTCACGGACAGAAAGGGCTCCCAGTTCCGATATACGGCGAGCGGAGGTGATGGCGAGGAGAAAGGCCACTTTGAGGGATAAATGCCGGAGAGAGGCGTCCCGCAGCGGCTCGTACGGAGGCTGTGTCAGGGATTGTAGAACCCTGGTCAGATCCCAGGAAGGATACCGGTGAATAACTGGGGGGTGGCAGTTTGTGACGCCCTTCAGGAAACGACGGACGGTCGGGATATGCGATAGGGAATCCCAATGCCCGCATGACAGGACAGAAGACAGTGCCGCGAGTTGACGGCGCAGAGTATTGGGAGAGAGGCCTTTATCCAAACCTTGTTTGAGAAAACGGAGGATCAATGGAAGAGGGACATCAAGGGGAGAGAGATGTTGAGAGGAACACCAGGAACAGAAAGCCCGCCAGGTCGCAGAGTAGATACGGTCAGTGGACGGGCGGCGAGAAGCTTGAATGTAGAATATGACATCCGGGTCGTAAAGCTGTCGTCTCAGGGTGCCCCGCTCAAGCGCCAAGCGGTCAGTTTGCACCACCGGGGGTCCGGGTGGAGAACCGCTCCCTGACTGAGGAGATGCGGTACGGGAGGCAGCATCCAGTGATCCATCACGGAGAGAGCCACGAGCTCGGCAAACCAGGGTTGCCGGGGCCAAAACGGTGCAATTAAGACCAGCTCCGCTTTCTCCTGGATCAACTTCCTGAGGACTAGCGGCAGGATGGGGAGAGGTGGGAAGGCGTAGAGGAGTCCCATGGGCCACTCGCAAATCAGGGCGTTGGTTCCCTCCGACCCCGGTGTCAGGTACCTGGTGTAAAAACGACGTAACTGAGCGTTGTCCTGGGTCGCAAATAGATCCACCAGTGGGGTGCCGAACCTTCTCACGACTGATTGGAAGATCTCCGGATCCAGGCGCCACTCGGCTTGGTCCACCGTCGACCGGCTCAACCAGTCCGCCTGGACGTTGTCCACTCCGGAAATGTGCTCCGAGGTCAGGGACGAGAGGTGTCGTTCCGCCCATAACCCGAGCTTCCTTGCTTCGTCCATCAGTGTCCTGGAACGGGTGCCCCCCTGGCGGTTGATATGCGCCTTGGTGGTAATGTTGTCCGTGAGCAGGCGAACGTGGGAACCCGTAAGCAGGTGCTGGAAATGCTTCAACGCGAGGAAGGCTGCGTGTAGCTCGAGCCAGTTGATGGAGCATCCGGCGTGCCGCGCTGACCACAGACCTTGTGCCGTTGCACCTTCGCAGTGAGCTCCCCATCCGGCGAGACTTGCGTCTGTCGTTACGGTGATTTGTGACTGAGGCAGGAACAGAGTCCCTTTGGCTAAGGGCGATGGAGCGCCACCAGGTAAGGGAACGACGGACCTGCGGAGGTAGTCTGACCTTGTGGAGAGATGATCCGCGCCTTTGCTTCTGAAAGGGAAGAAGGAACCACTGCAATTCCCGGGCATGCAATCTGGCCCAGGGCACAATGGAAATGCAGGAGACCATCTTGCCCAAAAGAGATGATAAGGTAAGAAGCGGGGAGGAAACCGCCCCCTGGACCTGAGAGGCCAACTCCTGGAGACTGTGCTGCCTGTCCTGTGATAGGAAGACTTTTCCTTCTGAGGAATCAATTACTGAACCCAAATGGACAATGGCCGTCGAGGGAGACAATTGACTTTTGGTAAGGTTGATGGAGAACCCATGCTCGGTGAGAACCTGGGTGACAGTGTCCAGATGTTGCTGTGCTAAGGTCCTGGTAGGGGCGTGTACTAAAATATCATCTAAATAACATTGGACCCTGATAGGGAGAGCCCGAAGGTGTCCTGCCAGGACAGAGAGGACCTTCGTAAAGACTCTGGGAGCTGAGGAGAGACCAAAGGGAAGGGCCCTGTATTGGAAATGCCTGTCTGCATAACATAACCTGAGGTAGCAACGATGATGATGTGCGATGGGGATGTGTAAATAAGCTTCGGTTAAGTCCAGGGAAGCCATGAAGTCCCCGGGTCGAATGCAGGCTAGTATGGATTTAAGAGAATGCATCCGGAATTTTCTGTAGGAGATAAAACGGTTTAACCGCTTAAGATCTAGAATCGCTCTCCAACCCCCTGAAGCCTTGGGTACCACGAACAGAATGGAATAAAACCCCTGGAAGCGTTGCTCAGGGGGAACCGGCTGAATCGCCCTGATATCCAGGAGATGTTGCACAGCCTCGGCCATGAGAGCCCGTTTAGCGAGATTCCTGGCCGTGGGGCACCGAATGAAGGCTCCAGGGGGGTGCGAGAGGAACTCTAGAGATAAGCCATGCCTGATGGTGTCTAATACCCATGAGTCATCTGTGGTGGCCTCCCATTGATCAGCAAAGTATTTTAACCGACCCCCTATGGGAACCTCTGGGAGGAGTGGGGGCCTACTGTTTGCCCCGTTTTGCGGGGCGTCCTCCCGCACCTCCATGGGATTGCCTTCTAAACTGCCTCCCCTGCCCGGCCCTGTCCTGATTGGGACGGAACCTACCGGAATACTGACCTGGGGTTCGGGGGAAGCTTGAGCCCTGGTCAGAATGGCGAAAGGGCCGCCTGGAGTACGGAGTTTGTCGTGGGAGACCCCTGCGGGAGAGGGAAGGCAAAATTTTCCTCTTGTCACGAGATTCAATAAGGAACGGGTCAAGGGAGTCGCCAAAGAGCTGCTTGCCCTTGAGGGGCTTAGAGGCCAAACGCCACTTGTGGCGGGTCTCCACCGGCCACTGCTTGAGCCATAGCATGCGGCGGGCCACGACGGCAGAAGCCATAGCCTTCGATGTGAACTTGGAGGCATACAATGTCGAATCAGCCAGAAATTGACAGGTGGCGAAAATCTTATTGAGGTCCTGGTGGGCCCGTAAATTGGTCTCAGGAATGTATTCCTGTAGTTGCTTCAACCACAGGAGAGCTACCCTGGCGAAGAAGGAGGACGTGGATGTCGCCTTGATGGCCCAGGCAGCCGCCTGGTGCGCACGCACCAGCACCTGTTCAACCTTGCGTTCTTCAGGCTTGAGGTTCTCCTCCGATTCGCTTGGAAGGTTGGTCTGGGCGTGAAGGGCCAAAACGGGTGAATCCACTGTTGGGACCTCAAGTAAATCGCTCAGGTCAGAAGCCACGTTAAAAAACTGGCGTTCGAGAGAGGAAGGAGTTGGTCCAGAGGCAGGAGCAGACCACTGATTCTTCACTGTGTCTAGGAATAAAGAAGGGGCCAGAACTGATTCCGGCTCAGGAGCGACCGATGAGAAGATAGGCCCCAGAGGTGTATTAAGCGATGGTGCTGGGGCGTTGGGTACTGATAGCCCAGCAGCAGCCCTGGCCTTGCTAAGGAGGGACTTGAACAGGGCCGGTGGAAATAAGGCCGCGGAAGGAGGTTTGGCTGGTGTAGGCTCTTCATCTTCTGAAAGATCGCCCATGGGTTGCATCAGCAAATCAGGCAAATCATCAAGGTTATCTTCCTCTGATATATTGGATAACTGGTCTCCAGCAAGGAATCCAGCACTGGTACTTGGTTGAGGATCCAGTTGAGGGGAGGAGGTTCCCGAGCCCACAGAGGGCAAGGTGGAAGCCAGATTCTGGAGGTTGGCTGTAATGCTGCTCTGGACCGCCATTGCTATCCATTGTTGGATCAAGGCTGGATCAAATGGAAGAGCCGGTGGGGGCTGAGCTGGGCCCGAGGCAGGGGGAGGCCTGGCCTCCTGGCTAGAGGAAGGAGGAGGGGGGGAGGAGGAGGTTGGGCCTGCCCCACCCCAAGGCCTGGCTCAGGTTGAGGGCCTTGGAGGTTTTCTTGCCCAGTAGTGGCAGCCACGCCCAATCCCCCTGGACCCCACAGATTTGAGTCTATCTGGGGGAGAGTAGTGGCCTCCAAAGATGAATCCACCCCAGGTTGGCTGTGGGAAGCCTGGGATGTTGTCCTAGATTGAGCAGCTTTGTCGTGGATCTTTTGTAGAGTTCTATCTCTACGCTGCTCCACCCTCGTGGTCTCTGCCCTGACCGGCCTGGAGGAAGATGAGGCTGCAGCCTCATCGTCGTTAGGTCTGTTAGTTTTTTGTTTTCTCTTCCCCCCCCCCCGGTTTTGATGAAGCGGGAGGCATGCCTTTTGCCATCCCTCTAATCCTGTTCTTTGCTTAATTAGGAGCTAATGGGTGCTTGTAGGCTGCTTACAGCCCGATCCCCCCCCTCGCTTCCCCCCCCACTGGGCTAGGTCCTCCTGGTCACCTGCCCTGCCAGCAGTCGCCTCGGCTCCTAAATCCGAGATCCGAGCGATCTCTTCCGTGGAGCTCTGTGCGATCCGCCTCTCGAGCCCAAGCCGCTACAAGTTGGCGCCTAATTTAAACTTGGAGCCTGCCGCGAGCGAGGCTCCTGCAGCAGAGTCCAAAGGCGGCAATCGGTTGGCTGAGGAGAAGACGCCGTTGCGGTTTCGCTTTCCCTTAGCGAAAGCAACCGCGATCGGCAACGGCAAGCTCGCTCGGCAGATGGTCCACGTGGGGGTGAGCGAGGGCGCGGCGACAGGAGTCCTTTTCGCGGCCAGAGCCGGAACAGGGTCAAACGGCTGGTAATTTCTGGCCGCGGCCGCAGAGCGAGCAATCAGATGGGGGGGAAGGAGGAGGGAGGGAAGGGGGGGGTGCAGTGGGTTAGGCCGGAGCCCAAAGCCCTCATGGTAGCCCAGGCAGGAGCCTCCAGGTGCTACCACGCTCCCTCGCTCACCAACTTGCACAAAACTCCAGAGACAATGAGAAAAAAACAATTTAAAGGGAATAAAGGAAATAAAGGAAATAAACCTGGGAATACAACCTGACTCTAAAGAACCAGCAGTTGGGATGAGTTTTCGCCACGTCCTGTTCTGCTGAGGACGAGTCAGAAACTGGGACCCCAGGGGGCGGATCCAGGCAATTAAAGAAAAAAAAAGTGACTCGTCCTCTACTGCTGGTAGGCGGAGACAACCCATCCTGACTGCTGGCTCCTCAGAGGATGGAGAATTAGCAATAGCACTCAGACTTATATACTACTTTACAGCCCTCTCTAAGCGGTTTACAGAGTCAGCCTATTGCCCCCAACAATCTGGGTCCTCATTTAACCCACCCCGGAAGGATGGAACGCTGAGTCAACCTTGAGCCTGGTGAGATTTGAACTGCTGAACTACAGCCAGCAATCAGCAGAAGTAGCCTGCGGTACTGCACTCTAACCACTGCGCCACCAAGGCTCTTTTATCTTAGATTACTCTGTCTGCCTAGAACCAATCCAACTTCATCACCAAACATAAAGAAATAATTTTAAAGCTATTTAAAGCTTCTCTTGGATGGGAAGCAGACATCAGTGGAAAAGCCTTTCAGTGGTCAGGCAGAAAGAACATTTTATTCAATCTGGGGATAGAAACTGGGCCTGTGGGAATAGGAATTTAAAACTTTCAATCCGAGAACAGCAATTAAAAAGAGTTTAACCCTCAATGTTATTTCAACTGGCATATAATGTTCAATGAGATGTGTTGTGGTGCCCGCATACAGGTACTGAATGTAAAGTAGTAAGTTGTTGTATAAAGTTATAATGTTGTTAAAAGGAACTGTTTAAACAAGTAAGTATAGAGCCAAACAGCTTTTAAAATGTATGGTAAGTAGAAAGGGGGAGGTGTTTATCCCAGTGCTCCAGAAGGGAGGGGGGATAGATGACATAATAAGAGACAGCCAATTGGAGCATAGATAGCAGGGCCAGGAACTATAAAAGGCCTGGCTGAGAGAGATGTGGAACTCTCTGTTATGTTATGTGGTAATTGCCAAAGGAGGGAAGAATTTAGTGAGAAGTGCTTTGAAGAGCTGAGGGAAGCTCTGTTATGTGGTAAATCCCAGGAGGGAAGGCTTAGTGTGGAGAGCTGAGGAGCTCTGTGTGTGACTTCCAAAAAGGGAAGATTTATAGAGAAAAGGTAGGCCCTAGGTCAGTGATGGCGAACCTATGGCACGCGTGCCACAGGTGGCACGCGGAGCCATATCTGCTGGCACGCGAACTGTTGCCCTAGCTCAGCTCCAGCGTGCATGTGCACGCCGGCCAGCTGATTTTCGGCTCGCACGGAGGCTCTGGGAGGGTGTTTTCGGCTTCTGGAGGGCCTCTGGGGGGCGGGGGAGGCTGTTTTCGCCCTCCCCAGGCTCCAGGAAAGCCTCTGGAGCCTGGGGAGGGAGAAAAATGGGCCTCCCAGGCCCACCAGCAGTTGGGAAATGGGCCATTTCCAGCCTCCAGAGGGCCTCCGGGGGGCAGGGGAGCCCATTTTCGCCCTCCCCAGGGATTGAATTAGGGTGTGGGCACTCGCGCATGCGCGATAGCGCGCGCAGACGTGCTTTTGGCATCCGAGGAAAAAAAGGTTCGCCATCACTGCCCTAGGTAGTTCTGTGGGAAGCAAGAGCCAGGGTCAGGGAACAAGACTGATTGATATATATTGAGTAATCTGTAGATAGAGATAAACGGTGAAACGTGCTCTTATCTATAGGCCTAGAAACAAAGAAGAATGGGAGTTGCTTAGATTTAGGCAGGAAAGCAAAGAGAGTCTCAGAGAGAAAGAAGAAGAGAAAAGAAAGAATTAAATAAATAAATAAATAAGCTGCTTGTGGTTTTAACAAATCCACTTGACAATTACTGAGAAGTTGTATTTAAATAAACTGTTTACTAGTTTGTTAAAGAAACGTGTCAACGTCTGTCTATTCCACACATAAAGCAAATCTCAAGCAATCCTGCAGAGCTTAGAGATATTGAAGAAGAAGTAAAAAGCAAGCCTCTAAAGAGTGAGAGAAGTGAAGCAGGGGGTGCAACCCTTGGTCAGGGAGATATAAAAGGAAAATTAAACAAAAATAGCTACCAAGACATATAAAACAATAAACCTGTGACAGGGAGGGGGCGGTTGGCGTCACGTCCCCCGCATGTGTGAATCTGCATTTACCAATTTAACTATAAAACAGAAGAGGGTTCACAACAATAGTGTTTCCTATTACTCAAAGAGGTTGTCCCTGTAATGTTATTGACCTTGAAACAGAGGAACGTATTTTATTGTCTTGCGAAATTTACAAGAGTTTTCAGCAGAATATTATCTGACTTATTTTAAAATCAAGACCAGGAAGAGGTATTTGTGAATATGTTAAAATTTTACTAATGTAGGATGAGAATCCTAAAATAACAGGGGGAAACAACCAATCTTTTAACTGTGGGTATAAAAAAGGGTCTTTATCAGTCCAGCACTACTTGAATTTTAAATGTTTTATGTAATATTATCAAATGTATTATTCGTTCACTTGCTTTATCTAATGCCACTTGTGTGCTTTGCTATTTGTGTGTAGAATACAACTATGCATACATATATCTATATCTACATCTCTCTATAAAGCTATAGTATCTGGCCTACAAAACTCCAGGTGACTACTAGACAGTAATAACTGTTGTTCTGGATTGCTGCAACCCACATCCAGTATCTGTAAATCAGTATCACTACTGCTGAGAAAGAATTGTATCCTCTCATTTTTCCAAATGGCTCAGGATGATATCCTAAATAATAACTCTGAATTATAGGCTTCAAAAAAAAAGGAATTTCTTTCTATGCAGCTATGGGCTCCCCCCTCGCCCTTATTTGATGTTCCCTAGGCAGCATCTCTTCCTCTCACCTCCCAGGTCATTCCACGTACCATTACACTTGAATTAATAAAGAGAGGTGAGGCATTCTCCTTCAGCAAGTTCCAAATATCTTCTCCCAAATGATTTTAAAACCAGGCACAGCCCTATTGAATAATACATCAGGCACCAAGTTGAACTTTTGGGTTTCGGCTATGTCCCTAAAAAGCTGTAGGAAGTTCAGCTAATAATTTACTGTAGGGGGTCCAGACAAAGGAAAGTAGTGGGAAATAATCAAAAAGCCATAGTATACATACATATTTCAGGGGGACATGAAAGGAGCCTCCCTGAAGAATGTGTGCTGTTAACACATTCTGGTGTCCCCTGGATAATAGCTTATGAGCCGCAGTGGCGCAGTGGTTAGAGTGCAGTACTGCAGGCTACTTCTGCTGATCACCGGCTGCCAACAGTTTGGCAGATCGAATCTCACCAGGCTCAAGGTTGACTCAGCCTTCCATCCTTCCGAGGTCAGTAAAATGAGGACCCAGATTTTGGGGGGGGGGGGCAATATGCTGACTCTGTAAACCGCTTACAGAGGGCTGTAAAGCACTGTGAAGCGATATATAAGCCTAAGTGCTATTGCTATTATAGCTGGCTAATCCTTTCAATCCAGAAGCATCCAAATCGTGGTGAGGTGCTAATTTCCACCGGTGACATTATGTGTATCCCACAAAGAACCTTTTCACATCCATAGATGACTATTATTTCAGTAATATTTCAGGCAAATGCAGGCAATAAACTTTGGCAATTAAAATTAAAATGATAACCCAAAACAATATAGCCAATACAATACAAATATATAGGAAATGCAAATACTTCAATTATTATTTGAAGATGCTGCCTGATGCCTTAGGAATCACCTAAGTTGGTCATTCTCATTTTTCCCTATTTCCCTTCAAAAGAGAAATTTAAGGCTGTACCTTAGGATAAAGCTCAGAAATGCAGTTTATAGCCATTGAAGAATGATACTGATAACCCTGAAATGAAATAGTTTATTTCAGATGATTTTGCACTGGTGGTGGTGTGCAACTTATTTTCATCTTATCACAGTAAATTTGAGAGACAGCCACAGGACAAAACAAGAATCACAATATCCCAAAAGTGCTTTTTTCAAAAGGCAGCTGGACTCCGTTTTTTCTCTGAAGAAGTTTTGCCTCTGCATGAGAAGCGAAACGTCTTCAAGGAAAAACAAAGAAAGTCCAGTTGCCATTTGAAAAAAGCACTTTTCGGAGAATCATGACCTGGATGACTGAGAATCTCCATAGACAAGGATCACAATAACATGAAGCAAGATTTTTGGACATGTAGTGTATCATCATGCAGACATACAAAAGGGATAAAATTTGCATCATGATAATATGAAGTTCAAAATTGTCAGATTCTGAGGATAACTCCAAAATATCATTTTGCCTTTATACAAATATGCAGATTAGTTCAGTTCAAGTAACTCTAGCAATAGCAATAGCAGTTAGACTTAGACTTATATACCGCTTCATAGTGCTTTACAGTCCTCTCTAAGCAGTTTACAGAGTCAGCACATTGCCTACAACAATCTGGGTCCTCATTTTACCGACTTTGGAAGGATGAGTCAACCTTGAGCCAGTGAGAATCGAACTGATGAACTGCTGGCTGTTGGCAGTCAGCAGGATTAGCCTACAGTACTGCATTCTAACCACTGCGCCACCACGGTAATTCTAGTTACCTATCATACTTTAACATTTTAAATATCCGAACAGAAATATTTCTTTCTATTTTCAAATACTTCCTCAACAAATCAAAACTAAAAGAGAAAACATTCAACCTTAAAATGCCACAAGAGAAACCATAAAAGTGGATAGAGTTGGAAGTTATCATCCATGATGCGTAAGTCACAAACAGATGCACACAATCATGTTAAATACTTGTTCATGGGTTTGATTATAAAGCAGAAGAGCTTCTATTACTATTACTGCCAAAGGATTTAATTCACTCATTGCCCCAATTAGCTCAGAATAATGAAATCTGGTGAAGGGGGCCTAAGAGATGCTTTCTAAAAGTAAAATTAAACTTCACTAAATGACATGGTCCTTTATAGTTTAGAACTGACATTTAGGAAATATGTGATTTGCCTGAAAGAAAGTATATGCTACCATGAACCAGCCTTTTTCCTTGAATGTTATGTGAATGATGAGAATTAGAGTAATTTCGAGTAGTTTAAAAAATGATTGTACAGCCTCACTGGAAATCGGTGTCAATAATACAAGGTATTATTCTGATATCTGATATCACCTCCCCTCTTTTTTTCCCCTTGTGCCACTGTTTACTTTTTTAACTTCTTGTTTAAATAAGAAAATAGCAACAGAATAAATCATCTGAAGAAAGAAAGAAAGAAAGAAAGAAAGAAAGAAAGAAAGAAAGAAAGAAAGAAAGAAAGAAAGAAAGAAAGAAAGAAAGAAAGAAATTTACAACTCAGGCTAGGTTGAAATTAACTTTTCCCTAACTGTAAATAAGAAAAGAATGGTTCAAAGTAAACACATTTCCAAGATTTAGATGTAGATCATTGCCTCAACAGCTTTGGAAATGAAAACGTTGTCACTCTTCTGGGTCTCATTATTGGTTTCTCCTGTAGTTTAACTGAAATCTGCCCTTCCGTAACTTAAGTTCAACAAATCTAAAGCTTAGAGGATTCCAACTGTTTTAACATAAGGAAGATAAAGAGGAATTCTAAACACCAAAGTAGACTCACTCTGCTTGTAAATAATAGCAATACCAATAGCATTTATTCTTATATACCAACCCATAGTGATTTATAGCACTCTCTGGGCACTTCACAATGTAGAAGCATTTTCTGCTTATTGCCCCCAACAATCTGAGTCCTCATTTTACTGACCTCAGAAGATGGAAGGCTGAGTCAACCTTGAGCCCATCAGGATCGAACTCCAAGCTGTGGGCAGAGTTTGCCTGCAATACTGCACTTTAATCACTGCATCAGCAGGGCTCAATAATAATAATAATATATAAGGTTTATATGTCAATACAATCATTGTCACTATTTTTTTTTCATTTAATAGGGTTGAATACTGTAGTGGTATTTTTGTGTGCCAAAATTAATCTACTGTATAGGCACAGGGAATTCATGTTCATTTTGCACATTCCATTTTGTGCATTGTATAAGAAGTGAACTACAATCACTCAGTGTTTTCCTACCTTTGCTTCATTTACAAAATATCCTTGAAGAAGGCTTTTTACCTCCAGGGGACTAAGTTTTCCACCTGCAAAGATTTTAATTTATAGGATGGAGTCAGCGATGATAGAGGAATTAGCCCACACTGGCAATGTTATTCTTAAACAGAAATAGTAGCAAACATTTCCAGGGATCAACATATTGCTATAAAGCTGTATTCCTTCTTCCTTACTATTTGGTGAGTCATGATGCGCAATCACTGCCAAGAGAAAGGTAGGAAGGGAGCCAACCTGCATGAAGCTATTGGGCTAAGATGAGATATAAGTCCCCACAAAAGCCATTGGTGAATCAGATGGCTAGTCCCCTTGATCTTGATTATATTCATCTTCATTCCCACTTATTTTCAGTACAGATGCTATCCTGCTGAGCCGCAAAAACATAACCCAGAGAAAAACTTTCTCTCTGAATTCATTTTCAGTACATTCTGTTACCAAACCATGCTTTCTGAATCTCTGCATTTCTATTACTTTGAATAATGCAACCTCAAGCTAAGTGGAGGAACAGAAGTCACATATTAAGGATACTAGGCAAGCCCACAAAAGTAAATCTTATGCTTCCTATATTTTCAACTTATGCAGTACATGCAGCAAAATTTCCTTTGAAGAATTCTTGTACAAAGAATTACAGGCAGAAGATAGGATATATTTCATGGGGACTGGGGAAAACCTGCTTTGCAAAAGACCATAATGTACTCACTAGCTTGTATTTGCTAAGCATTTAAAAAAAAACAGATGAGAACTGTCAAAAATTTTTGTAGCATTCCTAGAGTCTGAAGAGATGTGCTGATTCTTCTTTATAATATGCTTATCCTTTAGATTACCAGAAAAGAGTGACATTTCTGTTTGAGTATCTCAAGATATTCAACAAATAGATTTTAATTCTCCTTCGTTTCCCAGAAATGAGATGGTAAGAGAGGCAAGATTTCTCCATACAAGACTTTGACGATGGTGCCATTTGCAGGGGGAAGAAAGTATGCAATAAGCACTAATTTTAATCATTGTCGCTCCAAATGTCAGATTGCTCATGTTTAGCAGAGGTATGGCAAACTTGATGAAGGATTCAAGCAAAATCCTATAGAGCAGTGTTTCCCAACCTTGGCAACTTGAAGATGTCTGGACTTCAACTCCCAGAATTCCCCAGCCAGCGAATGCTGGCTGGGGAATTCTGGGAGTTGAAGTCCAGACATCTTCAAGTTGCCAAGGTTGGGAAACACTGCTATAGCGGATGGAGACAAAAATTAAAAGAAAACACTACAGAGAGACATTTGAGGGCTGCATCAGAAATCCAGCAAGTTACGGTAGTTTTTGTAAGTCTCACAATAAAATGGCAATAAAATTCCACAATAAAGCAAATAGCAAAGTATTGGAACATAATACCCAAGGCTTTTACTGCCTACATGCTCATGAACAATTAAATGAAACAAACAAGATACGCATAGATTTTAATTCAGAAACATAAACACAATATATCAAATAATCAGAATATCGCAATTGCCTCATTTGTTTTGACTTAAAATGATAAGAAACTCAAAAAATAATGCAAGTAGTACAATATGCGAGAAATGTATATAGCTGCAAAGAAGTCAACATAGCAATCCTATTGAGAGAATGTGTATAAAACAAAAGCTGACAAATATCAAAAACAATTGTGGGTAAAACTGTGTTGTGTCAGCTTACCAAGAACTCACAGTATTAGAAATGAGGTACATTTTCAATTATTTTTTCCATGCCAAAAGCTACACTGAGCCAAATTGTATTAAACAATTTCTGGTTCCAATTTTCCTAAGTGTTTTCAACTTCCGGGAAGGTTCATGCAAATTATTTTAAAACTGTAAACCCACTCTCAAGCTTAAAACAATAAAGTAACCTCTTTAAGTGACAGGAAAGCGTGCTGCTGATTTTTGGCATTCTGGCGCTAAATTTCAGTGGTTGAACTAGCACAGCAGGACCTGCAAAAAGTGGACTATGTTTTTCTGAAAGATAATTTTGAAACTGAGAGTTACTATGAACTATACAGCCTGTTAGGTCATCCTATAAAAAGACAGTGCAGTCTGGTGTGATCTCATGATGTTTGGTGTCATCTGTTGACTATACTCTCTTTCCACATAGTGTAACAAGGCTTACAATATATTTTAATTCCAATGCTGGATGGTGCTACCATCACTTTAAAAGAATAACTACTCACATGACCGCGGGGATGTTGAAACATCAAGAACTTTGCAAATAAAACTGGTGTGAACATCACAATAGTAATGGGTTGGATTTTTATGCATTCTTTAAGTTAACTGATTTAACCTACCTTGATTCAAAAATTGTTCCACCCAGGTCTTGTGACACACATTGTCCCACCCACCAAATTGTTACCTCCATGGTCCAGAAGACATGAGGGATCAACTTGCCAGCTCTATTTTGCTGCTATTATGAACATCAAAGGCTTACTGTAGGTATAACCAAAGGCTATTTCCTTTGGGTCTGTCCATGTTCATTACCCACAGCATTGTTTCTAGCAGTTCTGAAATGTCCTGTACCTTTTGATACAGCTTATAAGTAATGTAAATGTTTAATTAGTGGCTGAGAGATAATCACCAGATTTCCTCCATGGCTGTGAATGAACACCTTGAATCATTAGATACCAAGGGTCAGAGACTGGGGTACACAAACTGTGCTAATCCCATATGGTAGTTTGATTTTTAAACTTTGCTAATCCCATATGGTAGTTTGATTTTTAAAAGTCTTTAGGTAGCAATAAAACACAGAAACATGATTCCCAGACCCTTCCTGAGAGTTTATGAAAGAGTTTTGCAAGAGCCACACAGAATAGAGAAGCGTGTGGTGTAAGCAGAGCAATTCCCTCCAAAGAAGGCCGCCAGGTAAGCCATGTGAAGCTTCATGACCAAAGTGGCCCAGTGAGTTGATGCGGTGATCAGCTGCAACCAAGCAAAGAGGAGCAAAGGTAAACATATTGTGTAGATCACATGCCTCTTAAAACACAAAACTTTACACATGAGCAAAAGGTGATCTACAAGTCTGTGTATGTGTAAAGTAACAAAAACATGGCCCAAACCATGGATATAGGTAGGTCTTGTGACACACATTGTCCCACCCACCAAATTGTTACTCCCATGGTCCAGAAGACATGAGGGATCAACTTGCCATCTCTATTTTGCTGCTATTATGAACATCAAAGGCTTACTGTAGGAATAACCAAAGGCTATTTCCTTTGGGCCTGTCCATGTTCATTACCCACAGCACTGTGTCTAGCAGTTCTGAAATGTCCTGTACCTTTTGATACAGTTTTATAGGTAATGTAAATGTTTAACTATTCATGCTTCTCTCTCTCCCTCCCTGCCTTCGTGTCTTGTTCTTGCCAGTTAACTGTTTTTGATATTCACTGAGAAATAAATATCAAACTATATTTTGTTAGCTGAACTCAGTGACATGTATGCTTCCTCTGATCTGGATATAGGAAGTGATTGGGAGTGTGCTGGGTGCAAACCAACCTGGATATTAGCCACAGTAATATTCCAACACAGCTTTAGGCATAGCCAATGACAATCATTCTCAGTCATAATTGCTGTTGACAATTCAGCAGCACTAGCCCTGCTCCTTATCTGCTCAAAATGCTTAAAGAATATCTGAAGATTGAAACGGGTGAAAAATACTGTCAGTTCACCACAAAAGAATATACAGCTATAGTTTCAATTTATAGAAATTATGTCAGAAAAGCTAAAACTCAGAATTTAGAGGTCAGTGAAAGATACCAAGAGTAAACAACAAAGGCTTATTGAAAAGTATTCAAAATTTAGAAAAACAAATCACTCAACCAGCCCAATAAAGATGATAAAAAGAAGAGCTAATAAATACTCAACTGTTATTTTAGTTCAGTTTTGTCCAATAAAAATATGTGAAGTATTAGCAATTGTGAAGAGTAGGATGAAATGTTAGAATTAGAGATTTATCTAAACATGATTCAGGGACATATTTTTGTTTTAAATGTTTAAATCCCCAAGGCCAGAACAACTGCATTCTAGAGCATTAAAAGAACTTGTAATAGTGCAGGCAAATCTTTATATATTACCTCTGAGAAATCCTAGAGAAAGAGTAAGGTATATGCATGAAATGTTGCTAATTTAAAAAAAAAAGATAAAAGGTTAGTTCCAATGAAATAGAGTGGTCAATCTAACTTGGATACCTACGGTAGGAATATTTTTAAGCATAATGTAACTGACCTTGAAAACAATTCAGTAATCACAAGAATTGAGCATGAGTTTATAAATAAGCCAAAGTGACATATGTCATTTTGATCAAATAACATTTTAGTCAATTATGAAACTACAATTGATGTAAATATCTTGATTTTAGCATTTGACAAAGTATCATATGAAATTCTGATTAGTAAGCTAACTAACAGAGGGCTAGGTACCCAAACAATTAACTGGATGCAGAATTAGCTCAAAAAATATATTCAAATTGCTCATTAACAGCTCCTCATTAAATTCGAGGGAGCTATTAAATGGATGCCCCAATGTCCTAGGCCCTTCAACATTTTTCTTAATGACATGGATGAAAAGATGGAGGGACTAATTATAAATTTTACAGATAACATAAAATTACAAAGAACAGCTCATATCCCCAACCACAGAAATAAAATTCAAGGTAATTACTTCAGAAAAATGAGCGGAAAGTAACAGCATGAAATTTAAGACACAAATGCAAAATTATTAACTTGAGAAACAATATGGAATGAGAAATGGTCATAATGCTGATAGGGTCAGACAAGAACAATCATCTGGGAATGAGAAATTGGTTCTGTGTGGAAAGACTGAAATATTTGGGAATGCTCAACCTTGAGAAGGAAAGGTTAAGGATATGACTTAGTGTTCTTCAAATAGCAAACAGGATACCATGCAAAACAGGGCCAAAAACTCTCCTGTCACCTTTGATGAGAGACATAAGCACAATAGCTTTAAATTATAGGAAGGCAAATTCTGGGTGGTTTTGTTTTTTTAATGTTTGTAACAATAAGAGAAATATGACAGTAGAAAAAAGGAAGACGGTAGATATATCCCTTCAGGATGTGTTCAAGCGGAGACCAGATTACTATCTGTCATAGATGGTTAAATTCTGATCCCTGCAAAGCAGTGGCCTTCTGAGTCTTTCTGACTGTCATTCTGTAATCTCAGTGACTGAGCCCACTTGAAATATAAAACAATAACACCTTTGCTACCCTCTTCTGTTCCTGGAGACAGCGGCTGTCTTGAAACTAATTTCACAGGATCAATTAGCTTTGCTGGAGACACAAGATATTTCTTCCTATGGAATCACTGCTTTATTTATAAATGTATACGCTGGGAAAGAACTGTATGGGGAATACAAAGAAATGCAGGTTCAAAGGAACCACTGCTCCAAACTTGCTGTAGTGATGAAGTTCCTAGCCAATCATTCATTTTTTTTTATTTTTTGGAAATGAGCCTATGGCTGCACTTCAGATCACGGGCAATCAAAATTGATTGAAAGGGATTCTGTGATGATAGAATTCTCAAGATAATCAACCTGGGCTGCTGCCTGTTCTTTAGAGAAAGATTGCCCAGCCCCACCTTTAAGGGGAAAAGACTGGCTGCCTAGCTGAGTGCACTATATTTTGAATTAGGAGGGATATTGTAGCTTTCGTGCAAATCATTACAGCTGTTATAAATGCACTTCTAACAAGGCTTCTGCTTCTTAAGAAAACAGTCACTATTGGAGAGGTAAAATATTTCATATTTCAATGACCTTGTTCAAATCAAAAACTCTTCTTAAATGTTCTCAAAATCAAAATGCCCAGAATGATAGTCTTTGACTTAACAATCACAACAGAGGCCAATTTTTTTCATTGCTAAGCAAGATAGTTTTGCTCCAGTTTATGACCTTTTTGCCACAGTTCTTATGTGAATCACGCAGTCATTAAGTGAATCCAGCTTGCCCCATTTATTTTGCTTGTCGGGCGCTGGCTGAGCAAGTCACAAATGGTGATCACGTGATGATGGGACAGTGCAACTCTCATAAATACATGCCAGTTGCCAAGCAACAGGATTTTGATCATGTGGCCATGAGGATACTGTAACGGACGTAAGTGTGAAAATCAGTCATATAAGCAGGGGTGAAATCCTCCCGGTTCGCTCTTACCTGTTGGTCGCCGCACAGCCGAACAACCTGGTGGCGTTCGCGGTGCGGGGCTTCCCCCGCCCGCTTCCCCCGCCCGCCTGAATGCCGGCATTTGCGTTCTTTTGCCCTCTGCGCAAGCAGAACGCTTTGCGCATACGCAGAGGGCAAAAGAACGCAAATGCCTGCATCCAGGTGAGCGGGGGAAGCGGGCGGGGGAAGCCCTGCGCCGCGAACGCCACCAGGTTGTTCGGCTGTGCGGCGACCAACAGATAAGAGCAAACTGGGAGGATTTCACCCCTGCATATAAGTCACATTCTTCAATGCCATTGTAACTTCAAATGATCACTAAATAAATGGGTGTCACTTCAGGATTACCTGCAAACTACAAGTATAACTCCAATGACTAACTTGCAACTGAATGAGGATATGTAGGCCTTTTGAAGATTTGGAAATGGGTAAATCCAAAGTAGTGGATGGAGCCAAAAAAAAAAAAACCATTCACACTGGTTTTATTTAAATTTAAATATAAGTACCCCTTGTATTTTGGCACATTAAACACTTTAGTACAATAGCACCTTTTGGAGAATCTATGAAGATATTGCTTTAAAAAATGTACTTCGACTATATTTATGGATATACAGAATAGAGTGGTGCGGTGGCCTAGAGGTGGAGCTCTGGCTTCACAATCAGGAGGCTGTGAGTTCGATCCTAGGTAGAGTCAGATATTTCTCTCTCTGGGCACAATGAGAATGTATCTGCTGAACAAAAATCCGCATTGGCGATAGGAATGGCATCCGCCCAGTAAATATTCAGCTGCCCAGACCATGCATGGGATTATGGGGTTGTTAAAAGATGATGATGATGATAACTGTAGTAACAGAATGTAATTGTGTTATTCTTTCCCTCCCTCTTACATTCTATGGAGTTTGAGCTACTCTGAGTTTCTTCCTTATATTTCCTTTGCTTTCCAGGGTTCAGCTTCACAGTGTTTCTCCAAGGTCATTTCTGAAACCCTCCACAATCTGCAGCCCCTGTTCAAAATATAGAAGCCTTTAAACAAGTGCTTTCCCTACCTCCCGCTTGTTTTAACTTCCCCTAATAATTCATTGTCAAAGCATTTCACATCAATTCAACACCAATAAAGAAAAAAAACAATGAACACTGGCCATATTGCAATGCCAAGGATAAGTGAAACTGAGTTTCAGCTACAGCACTGATTTATAAACTGCATTGTAAATGGATTGAAATCATGAGGATTGTGCTGAGAAGGCTCCCTACTCATGTTTACCAAATAAGAATAAATATACAAGATAATAGTTGCCGTTGGATAAGAAAGTGGATCATAGGAGAATGGATCCCTTTCCTTTCTTTTCTTTCCAGTCCTATATGAATACTGTAAATGATTCTCTTCTTTCCTAGGGGTTAAAGCAGTGGTTCCCAACCTTTTTGTGATCGAGTACCACTTGGAGGTCCCGTACAGTCGCCGCGTACCACCTGGTTCCAGAGAAACTAAATTCGATCAGATATCACTTTATTTCCATAATTGTACAAGTAGAACACGCAAACCAACTAAATAATAATAAAAATAGTAACATACACACTGAGATGCAGTAATGAATATCAAAGGGTAACTTGAGTCAAGAGAACATAGTGCTAACAATAACAGAGTGAGATTAACCTTAGCTCGAGAGCTCGCTACGACGCGCACCTTCTTGCAAGGGTTCTACTGCGTGACTGCTGAGAGTTCAGAACAGTCACCATTCCTTTTTTGGCCCCGCGCATCCAGCAACTGGATTCTCGGGCCGCTGGGACCAGGTGGGTGGCGTGTGGCAACAGTTGCAAATCGTTGCCAGATTATCTTGTGTTAGGCAGTAAACATTTTTGTGAAGTAAAAAATAACTAACTAAAAATCGTTCATGACCCCGAAAGTGTTCGCGTACCACCTGGAAGGCCCTCGCGTACTAGTGGTACATGTACCACAGGTTGGGAACCACTGGGTTAAAGGGTTTTGATCCATGCATGTGCAACTTGTTCTTCGCATATATGGTATGCAGTTTTTAGCTTCCCTCAAAAGATGTTTCTGATTGCCCTTCAAAACTGCTTGGAAATCACAAATAGAATCACAAATAGAAACCAGAGTTGGAAGGGACCTTGGAAGTCTTCAAGTGCAACCCTCTGCTTAGGCAGGAAACCCTATACAAATGGTTGCCCAATCTCTTGTTAAAAACTTCCAGTATTGGAGCATTCACAACTTCTGGAGGCAAGTTGTTCCACTGATTTATTGTTCTAACTGTCAGGAAATTTTTCCTTAGTTCTAAGTTGCTTCTCTCCTTGATTAGTTTCCACCCATTGCTTCTTGTTCTACCCTCAGGTGCTTTGGAGAATAGCTTGACTCCCTCTTCTTTGTGACAACCCCTGAGATATTGGAACACTGCTATCATGTCTCCCCTGATTCTTCTTTTCATTAAACTAGACATATCCAGTTCCTGCAACCGTTCTTCATATGTTTTAGCCTCCAGTCCCCTAATCATCTTTGCTGCTCTTTTCTACACTCTTTCTAGAGTCTCAACATCCTTTTTGCATCGTGGCGACCAAAACTGAATGCAGTATTCCAAGTGTGGCCTTACCAAGGCATTATAAAATGGTATTAACACTTCACGTGATCTTGGTTCTATCCCTCTGTTTATGCAGCCTAGAACTGTGTTGGCTTTTTTGGCAGCTGCTGCACACTGCTGGCTCATATTTAAATGGTTGTCCACTAGGACTCCAAGATCCCTCTCACAGTTACTGCTGTTGAGCAAGGTACCACATATACTATACCTGTGCATTTTGTTTTTCTTGCCTAAATCTAGAACCTTACTTTTTTTCACCATTGAATTTCATTTGGTTAGATAGCACCCAATGTTCAAGTTTGTCAAAATCCTTCTGTATCTTAAGCCTATCTTCTGGAGTGTTGGCTATTCCTGCTAGGAATTAAGGTAAGAACTTCCTTGAATGAAACTCAACTCCTGGTGATCACACAGGCATGTCTGTGTAGATTGCTTCAAAACAATAAAAATGTGGTTTGCCATTCTTTAAGGGTACATGCTGACTTCCCAACCTAACCAATAGCCTAGCTTTTCTAATCAAATGACCTTCCAACTACACCCTAATCTTGGCTTTTTTTCTAGTATCAACCAAAGACTGCTATGTGCTGCCACCTGCTGTGAATCTTGGATATTGCATCTAATAACTGTAAAAGAAAAGGTTTAGCAATGAATCCATAACTGCAGTGCTTGAGATGCTGCATGGAAATCCAGCATGTACAGCAAAAAGGATTGTTTTTGTCTTTTAAAAATCTAAACGTTTCAAATCCAATAGTCTGAACGCTTGTAGATATTTTAATTTGGATGCCCAGGCTGAGCAAATTTGGATGATGGCCTAAATGCTTCTTTCCAACTCCATAAATCTGTGATCTAAGGTACTAAATTCAGCCTATGATAAAGTTGCTAACTGTCAGGAGCTCCAGAGTCAACTCCTTCTTATGATTTCTTTTGCTGGCCCATCCATTCAGAGCTATTCTGAGGGTACAACATGGAGAGGATAACTCTCCTCTAAGCTCCTCAACAAACATCTGCATTTCCTGAAATGAATAAGTAACTATTAATTTTACAATGGTTTTAGATTTCCCAGTTTACTTTTGTCTACTGGAGTGTATATAAAATATAAACATATGCAAAGAGTAGAATACTAGAGATCAAATACAGAAACCAAAGTTTTCAGCAACTTGCAGAAGACTATACACTGCCAGACAAATCCTGGGAGCTTGGATCTCAAAGCATGAGAAACACCACCAAGAATGACCACCTACAAGCAAAGTTTCCTGAATGGGATAGTTATAAGGATGGGGGTCTCCGCATGCGCATAATGCTTTGCGCATGCGCAGAGGGTAAAAGAACCCAAATGGCGGCGTCCCACCGGGCGAGGGAAGCGGGTGGGGGAAGCCTCGTGCTGCAATCACTATCGGCTCTATCGGCTCTACGACGACCGACTGGCCCGCCTGAACCGGGAGCATTTCACCACTGGGCCCCTGGACACATGCATAAACTGGGAAGATTCTACCTAGAAGAGACCATCTCGAAGTACACTTGAAGTCTTTAAATGTAAAGATTTAAAGGTCAAAACAAGAATACTGAATACTGAAAAGATGCCCTGGGGCTTTTTAGTAACCAGTACAGTGCATTAAATATAGGTCCAATTCTAACATAGCAGCAATCTGCAGCCTAATTACTGCATTTTGCACCAACCAAAGGTTCCAAATTATTTTCGAAGGCAACAAGAGCTGAAAATCCAGAAGCAAATGAATCCGTTCTTTAGGGAGAGGATGAGCCCATCCATAGTTACAGTTCAAACCAATAAAATGATTCTGTGTTTTGGACAAAGAGCATTCAATTAAGTCTGAGCTTGTTTCTCCCCATCCAGACCTTCATGACACTAAGACAGTAAGTTACATTCTTGCTCAGAAACTTTAAAAAAAAGTTATAAATGTGACAGTGATGGTTCTTCTCCATTTCAGCCTAGCATCAATGTATTATTGCATATACGTACTGTAGATTATTTTCTGACTTCAGATATAAACGTACTTTCAAAAAAAAATCAAAACTAAATTAAGCACAGTGACTAAACACACAATTTATGTTATGCAGGAAGACGGACAGTGACATTTTCTGTGACGTGTGACACAGATCCGCATGCTGTGTGAATCTTTGCATGCGTCACCTCTCCCAACACACCTGTGATAATCAGCATATTCCCTTTTAATTGTATGCTCTTTTGACTTCCTTGGAGGAAAGTTCTAATTTTATATGTGCAGTGCATTCCTTTCTTCAATTTTCTGTTCACTCATCAGTTGTGTGCAAATTTTTTCTTGCATTAATCTAGGATGTTTCCTTTGGCATTTTGCTAATTCTACTCATTGGCTGGAGTGATCACATATGTAAAGTCACCAAGCCAAACTTCTTGATATGTATATTTTCATATTTAAAATCCTTCGTCTCTGACTTGGTTTTAGGAATTCTCAAGTGTACATTTAATATTGTGTGCTGACGCTTCCTCTTTCTCCCACACCAAACATCAAGAAGGGGTATTGATCTTAACAAAAAGAGGACGTGGCTCTCTGTCTTGGCCACAGTTATAAAAATTCCTATTTAACAGATCAATTCAACAATAGGAATCACAACCAGTCTTGTGGACAGGAATGGAAAAATGGGTCATTTCCACTACCCAGTCATATGCATTTCACAGGCTATGTGATATTAGGCTAACTTCAGCAGTACAGGTGAATGTACATGGCAGTTCTCCCTATGATGGATAATCTTGGTCCTTATTCTCTCTCTCTCTCTCTCTCTCTCTCTCTCTCTCTCTCCCTTTCTCTCTCTCTCATCCCTCTTTCTTTCTCTCTCATCTCTCTCTCCCCCCTCTCTACCTCTCTCTCTCTTTCCTCTTTCCCCCCTCTCTACCTCTCTCTCTCTACCTCTCTCTCTACCTCTCTACCTCTCTCTCTCCCTCTCTCTCTCCCTCCCTCCCTCCCCCCTCCCCCCCTCTCTCTCCAATGTTAGCCTCATCTACAGTAATCCCAACCACTCAGGCATCATATAGATCTACTCTGTCACTTTCAAGAAGCAGATTATGTGCCAATCTGAAGTGATGATTTAAGAGTCATGGATATAACTGACTTAATTTTGTTAGGGAAGAACATTTAAGCATTCTGAATGGTACAGTTCTAGAAAAATGGAGCACGTGGCTTTCAAAACTCCTGAATTTGTTTGTTCCAAATGAGATAAACGTACTTTTAAGAACTGCTGAGTTATAAACCTCTGCGCTCCTAAACTTTGGCTATGCTAACCAAGGATATGTGGAATTAGAGTTCAATAAGATTTGGGGATCACATGCTCTTGTTTTATACTATACAATAAAGCATTGGTGCAGAGGGAAGGCAAAGAAATTGTTTCACTCAATTTATTCTTATAGTTTGTTCTTGGCATTAACTAGATAACTATGTGGCATAAATGATGGTGTTTTGTTTTGATTTCTTTAAAACCCTGCATTTTTGCTTCACTTTACTGCCCTCGTCAGAATTACTACCATGTTTCCCCAAAAATAAGCCCTCCCCCCAAAAATAAGCCCTCCCCCAAAAATAAGCCCTCCCCAAAAATATTTAAATGCATGCGCAGCAGGTCCCCGCCATTTCCTCTGGTTAAGGTTAGGGAGACAGAGCTGGAAATCAGGTAAGATGGCAAGAGGAGCCCCGACTTGCTCCACGCGCCCCAAAATAATAAGACCTCCCCAAAAATAAGGACAAGCACTTATTTCAGGGTTCAAAAAATATATGACAGGGTCTTGTTTTCGGGGAACATGGTATTTAAGACCACTATTATATTAGCCTACAATATTTTAAAGGTGCCTTTCATTAGAGGCAAGTTGTCTTAATTTACTTCATTATTGAGTCAAAAGCTTTTTTTTATCACACACAACCAGAAACCTAGCTGTTGAAACACTGTGCCTCAGCTGTCATAAGGAACAAGAAGTAGGTTTCTATGTTTACCTGACAGTGTCCGCAGCAGTAATAGCAATTAGAGGAAGAGTTCTCAGTGGAAGGTTGGTGGGCCTCTGCACCATCTCTGGATCAGTCTTTTTCTCCCAGTCTACCTGCTCCAGCTGTCTAAATGCCAAAGGAGGAAGCTGGAGGTTACGACAGGACAACCTCCTAACACGATACTGCTCCATTCCTTGGGGAACCATTTCTTCTTCATTTTGATGGTACAGTGTTTCTTCTGATGCCTACAATAACAAAGGTTATTTGAATAAATCTCTGTCATGAAATTGTTCAAAATTCCATCATTACATGTAAATCCTTATATTTTAGTTTAAAAAAATAATATGAAAAAGGAAAAAGAAGAACCTTATTCTTTTCATCCTGAGAGGTCCTTGCTGTTCTCTGAACTTGGTTGTTTTCTTGCAGATGTTTCATTACCCAAACTAGGCAACATCATCAGAGCACCTCAGAGAGCACCAAGCACCCCTCATTTCAACCTGAGCTACAAATATTCTCCTTTATCTTTTCATACATTTTGGAAGTGCTGGAGAACTTACTATAGAATATATTTGCTTACATTAAGCAGATATATTAAGCACAGTACACAGTCAGAAATGGTTCTCCGGAGCCTCCTTCAACCAAGTTCTGAAATTCAGCTCCGCGTGCTAACAGAGTACTAACAGAGTACTAAGAATCGATAGCATGGTTTCCAGTTTTAAGGGTAATGTCAATGTTTTAAGCTTTAGACTTGGATTTAAAACATTAAAATAACCTTGAATAATGCTAAAGGCTTGTGAAAACAAGGAAGGGGGGGAATCTAATTTCCGTACTAATTTCATTGATTGTGCCTCTGGGGCCGTGATGCTGAACCTATAGCACACGTGCCACAGGTGGCACACGGAGCCATATCAGAGGGCATGTGAGGCGTTGTTCTATGTCATCTCCAGCCAGCTGATTTTCAGCCTCGGGGAAAGTCGTTTTCGCCCTCCGGAGTGCGAAAAACGGCCCAATGGGCAAACCAGAAGTCCATTTTTCCAAACTTCCGGTTTGACCATTGGGCCATTTTTTGCACTCCAGAGGCTTCAGGGAAGCCTCCTGAAGCTTCCAGAGGACGAAAAATGGCCAAACGGACCAACTGGAAGTTCGTTTCTGAACTTCCGGTTGGGCCGTTTGGCCATTTTTTGCCGTCCTCTGGCTTCAGGAGTCTGGAGGTTTCAGTGAGTCCTGTGCACCTGCGTGAGGGGCAGCGCGGTGGTGGTGGTGGTTGTGTGCATATGCGGGGGGCAGCGGGGGGGTTGTGCCCATGCGCGGGGAGGGCATGGGTGTGGGCATGTGCATGTGTGCTAGTGCGCGCACACACCCTTGGCAAGCAAGCAAAAAAAGGTTCTCCATCACTACTTTAGGGCATCATAACAAGGCAGAATGTGGGTCCCAGCTATAGAAAAGTAGCCTGGCTTTGGTTTCCAGAAATGGTGCATAAAAGCTTAAGGAGACTTTCATGATAACATTTGGGTACTTTCCAACATTTTGGCAAAAAAACAGTTTTGCTACAACTGGGGTGGCAGGCACAAACAACTTTTTAAGCATTACTATGTAGTGGTATTGGGATGAAATAGTTCATAGGTTCGTAATTGTTAATGGATCTAACTTCCCCCTCCCCATTTATTCCAAGTACTCCTTCCAGATCAAATAATGGCTTACAACCCATAATTTGGAAGTAACAAAGACTGACTGTTTAATTTAAAACACTCAAGCCCTTTTAATCTCACAGGCTTTAATTCTTAAAACACATGAATAACAGGTTTTGTCAGTCCTGGAAAACAAAAACAAAAACAAAAAATCAGAAGGCAACTCACAAGCACCTTTGTTGGTTAACAAATCTTATTAAAAGGCAAAGACCTTCCTGACAACAGCAGTATGATTCTTCTGATGCATCAGAATGTGACCTTCCCTCTATGCTTTGCGATGGAAAGACTCATATATACCAATATTGGAAGAATGGGTGGTAAAATTAACAGAGTCGGAGGAGATGGTGAAACTGACCGCTTTGATTAAAGAAAAGACTTTGTCTATCTTCGTTTCTACTTGGAAACCACTCTTGGAAATGAAATTTTAATCTTGGATTTTGATGACTAGACTGGCTTATGGTAGAAGTACTGTTTGTTATAGCTTATTCTAGTTCAAAGGGGAATTGACTTAGTTTTTTTATCTGTACTGAAGAAAATTGGAACTTACTTTTTTCTATAGTGTTTTGTCTGCATTCTCCAATTTTGCTTTTTCTCTACCTACCCCTTTACCCTTTTCTTTTAAATTCTTTTTTACTTTGCTCTTTTCTATTTTATACTTTTCTGAAATTTAATAAAGTTTTATTTAAAGAGAGAGAGAGAGAAACACTGTCCTACTTCCTCAGATGCATAGAGTGGCTCAATTAATGTACAATTTGAAAAGGGAGTTAGATGGGGAGACAGAGCAGAAAGGGAGGTTATGCAAATACAGACTTTTGTCCCAGTTTTTTAATGTACAACTCAAGGCAGTGAACAAACCTAATATCCCTTCCTTCTCTGTTTTTCCCCACAACCACCCTGTGAGGTAAGTTGGGCTGAAACTGAATAACTGGCCCAAAGTCACCCAGATGGTTTTTTTCAATATTACATATTTCAAGATAATAATATAATATAATATAATATAATATAATATAATATAATATAATATAATATAATATAATATAATATAATATAATATAATATAATATAATATAATATAATATAATATAATATAATATAATATAATATAATATAATATAATAATATAATATAATATAATATAATATAATATAATATAATAATATAATAATATTTAAATAAATGATATGATAATATATTATATTACATTACATTATTGGGTTGTGTTATATTATTACATTATTGTATTACCGGTACTACTGCAATAATATAGCTTGTCTTGTCAGTGTTGATGTCAGTCTTATCAGGTAGACCAGACAGGAAACAGCTAAACTACTTCTACTCTATTGTAAAGCTACATTAACAGAACCTTGCAATTCTGCACGTATAATTCTCTCACTATCATATTTACTGCTCAAGAACTTAGGGAGGGCCCCTTCTGAGATGAGCTTTTTGCTTTGCCCACTATGCAGTTGTGGGTATGCGATCTATTACCTGACTACTTCCTAGGCAGCATCTGTTGGCTTCATTTCCCAAAGTCTTTCCTATATATCATTACAGCTACCTTTGTATTTTCTATATATTTCTAAGTGGTTATTTGCTTACTGCAAATAGTTTGAAATCTATTTTATTTTTCTGGAAAACAAATTAAAATAAATAATTGGAAATTTAGAGTTCAGCTAAATTTGTAAGGTTACTTGACACCAGGGTTGTTTGGTTTAGTTAAAGCTAATACATGAAGAAGAAAACATTCTCCGTAGTGGATGGAGCTAACCTCCAAGAATGGGATGACACCGTCCCTTCAGCCAATGAGGACGGAGTCTGACAATTAATATATGTCTGTCCTCTGCCTCTATTCCCCCTCTTTCGACTCAGTCCTCGGCTGAACAGGACGCGTGTTTTCACTGCTCCCATTCTTCGAGGCCTGCTCTTTGGCTATCAACGATATTTGTGAGTTTCCCCAGTTGACTAGTCTCACCAGGTCACTGGGATATTTTTTTCATTGAATCTCTGGTCCTTCATACTGACGGCTGTCAGCTGGCTGTGGTAAATTCTATCTTTTCTGACAGGCCTGACAGGACCTTATAAGTGACAGGGAGTTATCTACATCCCCGTTGGAGCGTGCGCGCTCATGCGGGTGCCCTGTCACCAGCAGCCGGTCCAGGGGCTTGTCCCTTCACACCGGCCCCTACTGCCCTGCTGCCCTTCTGCCCAGCTGCCCTGCCGCCCTACTGCTTTGCTGCCCTGTTGCCCTGCTGCCCTCCTTCCTTACAGCGGCTGCTTGATTAGTGCTGGAGTATTTCGCTCATGCGCTGCGCAACTTCGCATTCCGAACCCCAGCTGATTGCCTGTCAATCCTCCTGGCCCCGCTGGAGCTTTCATCGCTCGTGCGGTTTATCTGTGTCCTCAGGGTCACCTGAGTAGTACTCCTGGTTTCTGTAGTCTGCAATTTTTCTTCTGGAAATCCATTCCTACTTCCACACCATTCAAAGGGTGTTCATCCCAAATTGTATAGCTAAAAGTCTGTAGAGATTCTGTCATCCAGGCCAAGTCTTTCAAGAACCCTCTAAAAGGATGCAAATGACCAACTGTCTGCAAGGAATATAAACCCTTCCATTCCCTACTATCCTTTCAGAGCTGAAGAAGCTTCTTGGATGAGAAGCGAAACGTCTTCAAAAGAAAAAACAAGAGAGTCCAGTTGCCTCCTGAAAAAGCACCTTTGGGACAGCTTAGGGACAGATTGTCACAGAAAAAAATTTATTGGTATTGAATCAGCAATGACTTGATGGTACATAACCAATAGGAATTGTATACATACTAGTAGTTCAAATGTACCAGGCAAATATTGATTAACATACAAATGCCACAAAACCCTCCAAAATGATGTCACTTAAAGATTAATTATCTCCCAGCTATGTTTTTTGTATGCAGCACGAATGAAAATAAATAAAATGATTCTCTAAAGCACAGGTGTCAAACTCGCCGCGTCACGTTGCCGTCACATGATGTTTCGTGACGTTTTTCCCATTCGCGGAGCTGGGGTGAGTGTGGTATGCATGTGATGCATCCGGACCGTGGGCCACCAGTTTGACACCCCTTCTCTAAAGATATTAAATCTGGTCCCTTGGAGGTCACTTAGTCATAGAGGTTGCAAATGACAGTATGTGCTAGGAACCACTCTTCTTTTTTACAATTACTAATTAAAATATCTTTCTAAGATCATCAAAACCAGCTAATATACTAAAGAATCCACAGTAATAGATGGACATCCTTGGAGATCACTTTGACATAATTATTGTTCATCTAGACGAGGTTTATTTTACCAGCAATCCAATGAATAAATGAGTCACAAATCTGAAGCCCATACCAAGGCCCATGATGGCTAAATTAGATGACTCATTCGCCAGAAATAAAGCTGAAATAAGAGACTTTCCTCCTGCATAGGAAACTTCAACTACTGCACTGGGGAGTAAGGTAAACAAATTAGCATTTGAACTGAAAGGATCTCCATACAGTAACACATTACAAGTAGACAATGTGAGTGGAGAAAGTGTGTTAGTCTGTGGTGGTAAAAAAAAATCCCAATCAGAAATCTGCTTGCACTTTTTCCAAGCAAAACATTTTATTAAAAGGCATAAACGCTGGTGGCAGAAAAATTACTCAAAATGGCAAATTTCCTTCCATACTATAACTCTGTTGTATGAAAGGAACCATTCTTTCTTATGCCTTCTCCAGATTTATGACATCGATATTGATAAAGTCAGAAGAATGCTGATATACAGAATATATATCTCTCCCAATAAATATAAGCACTAAGTATATCTTCCTTCTACTGCATTGAGCTTTAACTTTTAATTCAACTTTGCATGGAATTCTCACAGGAAGGAACACTCTACCACCGTGATGGCAAAGCTATGGCACACGTGCCGGAGGTAGCACGCAGAGCCCTCTCTGCTGGCACGCGTGTCGTCGCCCCAGGTCAGATCTCCGTGGGGTTTCTTTTGTGAGCTTCTGTTTCCCTGCAAACGATGAAACAGAAGCTCACGAAATAAAAAGATCTTACCTCTTGCCGTGCTGCCGGTGTTGGGATGCCCCGCTTCTCACTGGCCAGCTGGTCTTCGGGTCTCTGCTGGGCATGCGTGCATGTCAGCACATGTACGCGCATGTCCACACATGCACATGTCTGCACACATGTCCGCACATGTGCACATTGGCGCATGCACACACACACCTTTCAGTTTGGGCATGCGCGTGCACTGTTTGGGCACTCAGTGTCTAAAAGGTTTGCCATCACTGGTCTACCACTTCTACTTGCATATGTAACACCTTCTCCATATATTAGCATTCCACATACAGTATAGCCTAGCACTACAGAATATCTTTTTCCTCTGAATTAATGTTAGGCAAGGGAAAAGATGGAAATCACAATAGTTTGATATTACATTTCATCAGTTTGAATGACGCAGCTGGCCTTACATTCTGTGAATTGGTTTGTTGACAAGAGGCAATAAGTGGTTTTTGTTTACATAACTTCCCACCGAGGTTTACTTTCTTTGTTTCACACTGCTCTTATATTCCATAATAGCTGGAAAGTTGATCTTACTCAAACATTTAAAAAAAATAAAATAAAAGTAAATCACAACCATTCATTAATAACAAAGAGAATTGTTTCCTATTCCTAATTCAAATCATCCCTTCAGGATAAAATACCTGTTTCGTTTGAATCTTTTGTGAAAATACGAGATTTCTGATTTACAGCATGCAGGCTCTACTAATAGTTGGCATTGTTCATGAGTCTATTCATATGTCCAGGTGATTATCCACCTTTTCAAGGAATTTAGCTAGACAGGCAATTCAATGAGATTAAAGATATTAATGGGTGTTGTTTGTGTGTGTGTGTCTCTGTCTTTGTACTGTATCAGACAGTGTGTTTGTATTACAGAGGGATCAACCAGAACTATTTATATAAAACCTGTTCACATGACCTTTGTTCTACATGGTTAAAGAAGGCATCTACTCCAGGGATGGGTTCCTACCGGTGTGGTCCGGTGCTCCGTTCTGGTAGGGGCCTGCCGATTGTGTAATATCGGCGCGACGGCTCTGGTGCTTTCTTTCTTTCTCTGTCTGTCTGTCTGTCTTTCTTCCTTCCTAACTTTTCTTTCTTTCTTTCTTTCTTTCTTTCTTTCTTTCTTTCTTTCTTTCTTTCTTTCTTTCTTTCTTTCTTTCTTTCTTTCTTTCTTTCTTTCTTTCTTTCTTTCTTTCTTTCTTTCTTTCTTCCTTCCTTCCTTCCTTCCTTCCTTCCTTCCTTCCTTCCTAACTTCTTTCTTTCTGTCTTCCTTCCTTCCTAACTTCTTTCTTTCTTTCTTTCTTTCTTTCTTTCTTTCTTTCTTTCTTTCTTTCTTTCTTTCCTTCTTTCCTTCCTTCCTTCCTTCTTTCTTTCTCCCTGCAAACCAATCCCCACCATGGCTCCTTTCCCCCTCGCCCAACCCTCTTCCAAGACGACAAGTGCGGGGAACCATACCAAGCGAGGTAGGTGGTGGGTTGCTTCCCTCTCCTCGGAGGAAGAAGGAGCCTCTGTCGCCGTCTCCCACGGGGCTCCAACCACCCGAATGAGTCTACGACCGCAGCGCCGGCAGGGTTAACGCACATGGGAGGGAAGGAGAGCACGTGCTACCACCACCGCTGCTGCTATCGCCACTCCGATATTTCTTCGGTAGGTGCGCGCCGGAGGAACCACAGAGCAGAGGTGCCCGGCGAGTGGGGCAAGAGGTGCAGGGATGCCAGAAGTGCGCCGCCGGGCGCCTCTGCTCCACGGTCCCTCCCGCGTGCGCCCACCTGCTGGAAAGACTTCCTTCCTTCTTTCCTTCTGGCGGTGGCAGACGCAGCCTTCCCAGCAGGCTTGGCTGGAGAAACAACCAAGGCTGCAGCTGTTTTTGAGTTCCCCCGGCTCGGAAGTTTCAGAACCTGGCGTATAAGACGACCCCCGACTTTTGAGAAGATTTTCAAGGGGTAAAAAGTCATCTTATACGCCGGAACATATGGTAGTCCTCGACTTATGACCATAACTGAGCCCAGAATTTATGTTGCTAAGTGAGAAGGTTGTTAAATGAGCTTTGTCCCATTTTACGACTATTCTTGCCACATTTGTTAAGTAAATCACTGCAGGTATTAAATTAGTAACATGGTTGTTAAGTGAATCTGACTTCCCCATTGACTTTGCTTGTCAGAAGATCATAAACGGAGATCACATGACCCCGGGACACTGCAATGTAAATCACGTGACCATGGGGATGTTGCAATGGTTGTAAGTATGAAAAATGGTCATAAGTCCCTTTTTTCAGTGCCGTTTTAACTTTGAACTAAATGAACTGTTGTAAATTGACGATTGCCTGCATTTTATTTAGTTTCATTATTGGTGTATCTAATGAGAAGTTTGGTTTTACTTCATCTTCTATTGAATTATTTGTTCTTCTTGCAGCTCAAGGTATTCTCAGCAACTTACTCAAACACCACAATTCAAAATCATCATTTCTGTTTGTTCACCCTTTCTAATTGTCCAGCTTTCACAGACATGTTACAACTGCATTAATGATCCTGACAATATATATTTTTGTTCATAATAATGTCTCTGCACTTTAATATTTTGCCTGGATGTGCCGTAATTTTTCTTTCAAGTAACAAATGTCTCTTTATTTCCTGACTATAACTGTGAATTTCTGAGACAAGGAAATTATGTCTGTCAACATTTTCCCTGCCTATTTGCATAGCATTTGTGCCATTTGTAGATGCAATCTTAGGGTTTTTGTTGTTGTTGTTGTTGTTATGAAGGATTCTATACATAATGTCTTTTTCACCTTCAGCAAGAGATCGGCAGCATCTTTTTTGTTTCAAAGTTGTATCCTCAGCATTTTTGTGAGGGGCAATTTGTGATGAGTGGATAGACATAATTTTAAAAGAAATGCAGGGCTGTAACCTTATATCCTTGTTGTATTCTAAAACTGCTTAAGAAGACTTTTTCAAAGTATTCTTAATATGAAAGATTAAAAATTCTTTTCAGACTCTGATAGAAGTCTGACAAAATTGGACAGCTTTAATAAATACCAGAAAGGTGTGGTATTCAACACATTCCTGAATCATTTTGAAACAATTTGTCTTTGGCAACATGGGTAGCATACAAGTGTGAATGAATGAATGAATGAATGAATGAATGAATGAATGAATGAATGAATGAATTTCAAATACAAACATTATTGTACTATTAGCCTAATAATAGAGAGAAAAGGAAAAAGAAAGGTGCATTATCAATTGCCAGTGACCTCCAGTCTCCCTGACTACCTACATTACATTACATTACATTACATTACATTACATTACATTACATTACATTACATTACATTACATGGGAGGACAATATAAGGAGATTTCTTCCATAGTTCTTTTCTTCAGGAGTTGTTCTATCACCATTGCTAAGAATAAACTCCATCCATGAGAAGTTGTGGGAGAAAAAGACCCAGAAAAAAATGCTTCCCTCAAATTCAACAAATTTGGTGGGAATAGTAAAAAGCTCGTTTATTTTAATTACAGCTCCCTTAATATTTAAGTTCTTTGTTTAGGTCTGGTACATGTTCTTACATTCTTTAGACCTTCCCTGCCATACATCTCCTGACATTCCTTTCTGTTTCTCAATTTTGTAATGTTTCTAGAGATTTATATGATTCTGTAAAGTGCTTCTATTAAAAAGTATCATCTCTAGTTAAAAATGAACCATATGATAGAATTGTGTGTTACAATTAATTTTTGCTGGCTCAAAATGTATATACATAGTGAAATACAAGTGGGTCTTTCTGAACTAATACAGGATGAACTCACAAGTCTAAATTATCTACAACAGGGGTGTCAAACTCGATTTCATTGAGGGCCGCATCAGGGTTATGTTTGACTTTGGGGGGCCAAGTGGGCACGGCCAGGGGTCGTGACCAGCTTGACATCACTCATGTCAGGGACACCTTTGGTGGCCCAAGTGCTCTGCCAGTGAAAATAGGCTCCCGAGCTCCCTTTCTCGCTGCGACGGCCTCCTGCAACCCTGTCAGCGAAAACAGACGCCAGAAGGGCCACACGCAGTCCTCGCAACCTCCATTTTCAGCTGCAATGGCCTCCTGCACCATCTGCCAGAGAAAACAGACCTCTGTTTTCTCTGGCAGAGGCACCAGTCCTTTGCTGTTTCCAGGGTGGCCCCACGGGCCGGGTCTAAGCATCCCGCTGGCCGAGTCCAGCCCCCGGGCCTTGACTTTGACACCCCGATCTACAATATATTTTTATTGTTTATTTACTAAATTTATATGCCACTCATCCCACTATCCAAAGAGGCCATATTTGTTGATTGGACATCAAAGTTAGTTATAGTTAGTACTCCATTTGTGTGATACATAGTTACAAATAATGATATATACTAATTTTGCATAATTATGCATACTTATGCAAAAAGGAAAAGACATTTAAATATAAAGTTGCTGTAATTATGCTGATTCACAAAAACAACCTAGCATCGCTCATACATATAGGTATAACCCAGAAAGAGAACTGTGACGTTCTCACATCACAGTTCACATCACATGTACATTAGTTATGGCCCAGTGGTAAATAGCTTCTTAAAAGCACCTGGAATACTATATTATCTTCAGGGCCACTTGCTTAAATCACACAGTACATTAGCTGGCTTAAGCACTCATGCATTCTCAACTGCAGTGAAAACAATCTCTTTAACAACTTCCTGCATGCTCAGTTATGTTTCTAAAAATAAGAAAATAAACAGAAATAGTCCTAGATGTTTAAAAAAGGAAAGCTAGCACACGTATTGCATTTCTGAAGGCACTGGCAATTGACATATGTATGTACATAAACATAAAAATGTAACAGAAAGATCATACAATTTCTTTCAAATTATCTTACTCTTGTCATATTACTCTTAACATATTTTCTCCAAGAACTGTACTATTCAGCTAGTCATTGAGAAGAGATGGGCAGTCTAGAAATGTTATAAATAAATAAATAAATAAATAAATAAATAAATAAATAAATAAATAAATAAATAAATAAATAAATAAACATGAAAAATAGAAATGAGGGGAAAACTTTATTATTAATTTATAGATTATAACTACTAGTCATTTCATTCATTGGGGGGGGGGATCACCTCAATTACATAGGCTAATTTTTACTATAGTCTATATTTTCTTATATATTTATTAAATTTATACAGCTGTCTCTCTCATAAGAAGTGACTTTGGATGGATAGGACTGAGGAATTTATAAAGGTATAAGCAGATAGCTCTAAACATTAGAGTATTTCTAGTATTCTGCTTGAAATTACAGATGTAAAAAAAATACCACAGATTTCAGTCAGAATGAATTTAGAAGATGTATTGCTGCCAAATATCTACAGTGGTTATGGAGGAATTATCTGTGGCTTCCAAGCAGTGTTTCTTCTTTTTAGTTAGTTGATGAAACTGATTTTAACCCTTGAAATAATATGCCTGAATGTCTTTATCTGGAACCAATGGAAGGTTTCATTAAATAATGTAAATTTAATGTGTAATTTTGTGAGCCTCACAAGAATGCTACACAAACAGTATTCCCTATGGTGGTCCTGTTTACTCTCTTGAAATCCTTTCTCTCCAATCTTTCTGCTCTGGGTGTGGGAAGAACCAAGCAATTTCTGTATGCAATCTTTCCTGTGCCTCCCTCCCTTCACATAATTGCTTTTTGATGTGTAATCCCCACTGTGTGCCTGCTTCATCTCTTGTAATCTGTACAAGAGGTGGGGGGGAGAGGACTCAGGTACAGGGCAATGATTCCTGAATACAATGGCAATCATGTAACTGAAGGAAGCTGTGAAGACATGAATGAGGGCATTGGTCATAAAGTTATTTTTTCAGAATCGTTGTAACTTTGAATGAGACAATTGTTAAGTGAGAATTATATGCATAGGGAATGAGGTGCCAAATATACAAGCTGCATTCAGAAGAAGAAGTGCCTGGGAACAGAATGCTAACATCTGATAGATAATGAAAAATGCAAGAGAGTTTCACACAAAAAAAGGTTAAATATTTTTTTTATTGATTGATTAAACAAAAGCTTTTGACTACGCTGACCACAACAGATTGTAGATAGCTGTTAAAAATATGGATGTACTGGGTTATCTCATCTTCCTATTGAATAATTTGTGCAATCGCCAGCAAAATGATATAAAGGGATTTCAGAGAGGCAGTTGATGTAATGTGCCGGTGCCTGGACGACGTTAGGATCTGGATGGGGAGGAACAGACTCAGACTTAATCCCGACAAGACTGAGTGGCTTTGGATATTGCCTCCTAAGGACCATGACAATTGTCCCTCCTTGACGTTCGAGGGAGCGAAACTGACTCCCTCGGATCAGGCTCGCAACTTGGGGGTCCTCCTAGATCCACAGCTAAAATTGGATCACCATCTCTCCGCTGTGGCTAGGGGAGCCTTTGCACAGGTTCGCCTGGTGCACCAGTTGCGGCCATACTTGGAGAAGGAGGCTCTACTCACGGTCACTCATGCCCTTGTCACCTCGTGCCTGGACTACTGCAACGCGCTCTACATGAGGCTACCCTTGAAGAGTATCCGGAGACTTCAGCTGGTGCAAAATGCGGCTGCGCGTGCTGTGGTGGGTGTGCCAAGGTACACCCACGTGACACCTGTACTCCGCCAGCTGCATTGGTTGCCCATCGGTCTCCGGGTCCAATTCAAGGTGTTGATCACCATCTTTAAAGCCCTTCATGGCTTAGGACCAGGTTATCTCCGGGACCGCATTCTGCCTCACACTTCCCTTCGACCGGTTAGGGCCCACAGAGTTGGCCTCCTCCAAGTCCCGTCGGCTAAGCAATGTCACCTGGCGGGCCCTAGGGGGAGAGCCTTCTCTGTGGCAGGCCCCGTGCTCTGGAACCAACTTCCCCCAGAGACCCGAACTATCCCCACCCTACTGGCCTTCCGGAAAGCTGTTAAGACATGGCTTTTCCTGCAGGCAGGGGGTAGAGCGTAATCCATTTGAGCTCACCCCCAAGTATGTATGAAGTTGAATGGATATTAGATGCTTTTAAGACTACGGTTTTAATTTTTATATCTGTTTTA
The DNA here is from genome assembly GCA_023053685.1 of Diadophis punctatus similis. Taxonomy (NCBI): domain Eukaryota; kingdom Metazoa; phylum Chordata; class Lepidosauria; order Squamata; family Dipsadidae; genus Diadophis; species Diadophis punctatus. Next base: position 21,883,525 of record JALIGW010000002.1, read on the forward strand.
ATGCTTATTTATATTGGTTTCTTGTATTTTTTCTGTTGTACGCCGCCCGGAGTCCTCCGGGAGTTGGGCGGCATATAAGAAACACCAAATAAATAAATAAATAAATAAATGATTCAACCCCTCTTCCTCATTTGTTTGTGCTGCCTCATCATTTCGGGGTGAGGGCAGGGGTGAAATGCTACCGGTTCTGAAGAACCGTTAGCGGACATATAGCCTGGTTCACCAAAGAGGTAGCGACGGCTGGCTGGCCATGCCCCTGAACCAGGCCCCCGGTCGCCGCTCGCTTGCCCTGCCCCGCCCAGCTCTGCTCTGCAGCTTGCCTGCCTGAAGCACTGCGCCCCTGATCTGCCTGCCAGGTAAGCCTGTGAAGTCGTGGCTACCTAGCTGCCCCTGCCCCCCCCCATTGTCCCAGCATCTCTTCCCTACTCCATCCCGCAGCCCCAACATGCTTGCCTGCCTTCCACGCGGCCTTCCATGTGGAAGGCAGGCAAGCCTGTCGGGGCCACGGGGAACGGAGCTAACAGCCTACTACCTTCCCTGCAGCCCTGCCATGCTTGCCTGCCTTGCACGTGGCCTTCCCGGTGGTCCCCCACGCCCACTTGCCTTCCCCTCTCCACCTCGGGAGTCAGGTCCCATTGCACACATCCAGCCCATGACGAGGGACATGCCGATGGATGGATGGATGGATGGATGGATGGATGGATGGATGGATGGATGGATGGATGGATGGATGGATGGATGGATGGATGGATAGATAGATAGATAGATAGATAGATAGATAGATAGATAGATAGATAGATAGATAGGCAGGCAGGCAGGCAGGCAGGCAGGCAGGCAGGCAGGCAGGCAGGCAGGCAGGCAGGCAGGCAGGCAGGCAGGCAGGCAGGCAGGCAGGCAGGCAGGCAGGCAGGCAATAGATTATTGATTGATTAGATAGATGAGACATGAAAGAAGACAGGCAGACAGACAGGAGAGAAGGGAGAGAAATAATAGAGAAATACACATGGATGGATGGATGGATGGATGGATGGATGGATGGATGGATGGATGGATGGAAAGAAAGAAAGAAAGAGAGAGAGAGAGAGAGAAGAAAGAAAAAGAGAGAAAGAGAAAGAGAAAGAGAAAGAAAGAAAGAAAGAAAGAAAGAAAGAAAGAAAGAAAGAAAGAAAGAAAGAAAGAAAGAAAGAAAGAAAGAAAGAAAGAAAGAAAGAAGGCAGAGATAGTCCTTGACTTATGACCACAATTGAGCCCAAAATTTTGGTTGCTAAGCAAGAGCATTGTTAAGTGAGTTTCACCACATTTTACAAGTTGGCCATGCCCACCCGGTCACATGACCACCAAGCCATGCCCACAGAACCAGTAGGGAAAATTTTTAGATTTCACCACTGGGTGAGGGATGTTTCTGGGAGGGAAGTGGGGGAAATGTAGGGATTGTATGCCAACAGAATATAATCCCCGTGCAGTCACCTAAAATGTGAAGGTCACCCCAACTGCCCAGCTAAAGCAAACAAGCACTTGTATTGGATATAGGAAGATGCTGAAAGCAGATCACTTTAAAGCATCATTTCATACTGCATAGGAATAGGCAACAGTCAATCACTTGTGTATTTTACCAAGAAAATCACATGGATAAAAAAATATAAAGTGGTCACTAAGATTCAACATCAAGTTGATGGCACCTAATCAGTCAATCAATCAAATGATTCATTTGATTCATTTCCTTGGAAAAGGAATGAGCAAAAGTTATATACCATCACCGATTTAACATATATGCACAAAAACATTTGAGAAGTGCTGATCTGGCAGAAATAGAAATGGGAATTAAAACTCTTGGGAGAAAGATCAGCAATCTTGTATATGCTGATGATACTGTTTTTGATGACTGGCAGGTGTAAGAAGAGAATACCAAGCTGGCCTATAGCTCCATTATTGAAAATCCTTAAAATTATATCTCCATCCAAGGTAAACAGCTACAGAAAAGACTTTGGACTTTACCTTTCTAGGTTCAGAAGTTCACAGGGATGACAACTATAGTGCATAGTGCATATTAAGTGCATAGATATAATTGTCAACAAAGGTTTCTAGTTTAATATATGGCTAAGGAAAGTGGACCATCAGAAAGGGTGAACAAAAAACCATGGCAACTTTAAACTATGATGCTGGAGAGAAATTATTTGGTAAACAATTTGCTAAATCTTAAATAAGCCATGATTAGCGGGTTTACCATAAAACAATAAGCCATGAAATACTTTTACAAATTACAATAGCTAGTATAGTATATTAAAAAAAACTAATGCTGGTTGGTTAGCATGTTTGCGATCTTGTCTTATTATTCAGTTACTGGGATTAACCACTAATGCTGTAATTATGCAGGGCTCACCAGAGTTGGTTCTTTTAAACAGTAAAACAACGAAGAAAAGGGTAGAAAATTACTCTTGCCTTTTTGATGATCAATAAAAAAACACAATTGTTGGCTCAAAACCATATTAAAGCAAAACCAGCCAAATCACATCAAACAGCATATCTTTATCAGTTCATTTAAAAATGGTTGCCAGTTCATTCCAGTAATCTAAATGGCATTGATTAAAAGCTCACCTCAGAGGTACGAAGCACTCATCTACAGATAATAAGCTCAAGGCAGATAAGAAGGCTAAAACTGACAAATAGTTTTCAAAAGTTTAATCCACAGGGCAAGAGGATTTGATTGAAAAACTGTCAAGTCCAGAGAACTGAATCAATCAAGCAATGTGTGTATATTCAGTCTACTGAATACCTTTAAACTCCATCATGTGTATATGTTATGTGCTTAGTTCATTTTATCCTGATTTTGAAATTGCCCAGAGTGCTGCTCAGTTGCTCCTTTATTAAAACGAGTTAAAGGCTAAACTCTTTCATTTTTAGATCTTGCTCAGTTTTACATACTTTGATCGTGTCCATGTAATTAGTACAAAACACAGATGAAACACAGTATGTCTTTTAAGCTTTCTTTCATATTCCAGATCACACAAGTCCTTCTACAGGATACCGTAATAAGCTTCCTTTGATTTTTAACAACTTTTATTATGAGAGCATTCCAGAGGACAGCAAACTAGAAATTTGGGGTGGGGGAAAGCATCCACTTATTTAAGGAGTAGGACATAATATAAAGTGACCAGATATATATTTTTTAAGCGGGACGGGGGGGGGGCGCCTGGGCGCCGCCATTTGTTTTGCCCTCTGCGCATGCGCAGAACGCTGCGCATGCGCAGAGGGCAAAACAGCAAATGTCGGCGTCCAGGTGAGGGGGGGGGGAGGGGGGGGAAGCGGGAGGGCGCTTGGATGCCTACAGCTCGCGACAGGTAAGCTGCCGGCTGCCTCCTTTCCCCATCTCCCGCCTCCCGTTCGTTGCTTGCCAGCCCGGCCGAAGGGAAGGCGGGAGGCGAGGAAAGGCCTCCCAAAAGGGAGGCGGGCTCCCGAAGCCTCCCCTCCTTTCGGGAGGCCTTTCCTCGCCTCCCGCCTTCCCTTCGGCCGGGCTGGCAAGCAACGAACGGGAGGCGGGAGACGGGGAAAGGAGGCCGCCAGCAGCTTACCTGCTCCAAGCATCCAAGCGCCGCGGTCTCCCGGTCGCCCGCCCGGCCCCAGGGCAACGGCGGCAGCGAGGCGACGGGGGGAAGAAAGGAGAGGGGGACGAGGAAGGGCTGTTTGCGCCACTCGTAAACTCAAAGCGGCGACGGCTCCTCGTCCCTCACCCCTCCCAACCGCAGCGGCGCCTCCGAGGGCGGGGCTAGGGATGGAGCGGGGGAAGGAGAGGAGGAGCAGCCTCCCTTCCCCCTCCCCCCAGCTTCCAGCCACCGCCGGAGGAGTCAACAACGCGGGACGCCCGCCCACTGCCAACGCCGCCCACAGCCGGCCCGAGCTGAGAGGCCTGCTGCCTTTCAGGCCGATTTTTTGAAAGAATGCCCTAGTCGGGCAAACTTTGAAAAAATCGGGACTTTTTAGAAGGCGGGCGGGACGCGGGACAAATGGTGAAAAAGCGGGTGTGTCCCGCCAAAATCGGGATGTCTGGTCACCTTAACATAATATAAAATAATCCCCAAAACATCTGTTTGGTTTTAAAAAAATAATAATGAGGTGAATCTCAATAGAAATACTCCTTTCCACTGTTTCCACTGAAACAATGTTAACCCTTTTAATTAAAGCTGCAATAGTATTTTCTTACTCTTCCCAATTGTGTTACCAGCACAGATTTGCTGTTTGAGTCCATGCCAGATATTCAGCAAGCAAGCAAGACTTTTTTAAGATACCCTCTAGAACAGGAGTGTCAAACTAAGACCGATTAGAATCCACAGAGTTGGTCTGCTGGTGGTCCCGTCAGCCAAACAATGTCGGCTGGCGGGCCTACGAGCAAGGGCCTTCTCTGTGGCAGCACCAGCTCTCTTGAATACACTCCCCCCCGCATTATTCCCACCCTGCCAGCCTTCAGAAAAGCGCTAAAAACCTGGCTTTGTCGACAGGCCTGGTGCCAATGATTTCAATATAACATCGAGTACTCTTGGCCCCATGAATGAATTAATTGTATGGGGTTTTTAAATTGTTGTTTTTTTAATGTTTTTAATGTTTTTAATAATTATTGTTTTTAATATTTTTTCTATATTTATTATTTGCATGTAGATTTCTTATTGTTGTGAGCCGCCCAGAGTCTCTGTGGAGTGGGCGGCATACAAGTGCGAATAATAAATAAATAAATAAATAAATAAACTCAAGGCCCACGGACCGGATCGAGCCCGGGTGGGCTGTTTAGATCTGGCCTGCGGGCCTGCCCTGGAAACAGCGAAGGACCGGCCCATGGTGCTTCTGCCAGCGAAAAAGGAGCAGGGGGGGGCACACAGCCTCCCTAAGCTCCGTTTTTGATGGCAAAGGTCTGCAGGAGGCTGTCACAGCCAAAAATGGAGCCCCGGGGGCCGCAGGTGGGCCCCCAAGCTCAGTTTTCACTGGCACAGGGCTGCAGGAAGCTGTTGTGGCTGAAAACGGAGCCCGGGTGGGACGCGTTCCATTTTCGCTGGCAGAGGGCTGCAGGAGGCTGTCACAGCTGAAAACAGAGCAATGAGCGACATTGAGCTGGCCACACCCATCACGCCACTCTGGCCCCCCAAGGTCAAACACAACCATGATGCGGCCCTCAATGAAATAAAGTTTGACACCCCTGCTCTAGAATCTGTTTTGTTAATGTTGAACTAAAAGAGAAAATGATCTTTGCTTCAATTCTGACCTGGATTATAGAATATTTTCAATAAATCATTTGTCAATATTGATGAATCCTTATTCAGATCCCACTAGGGTTTAAAGGCATTTGGTCATATAATAAAAATCAGCTAGTACTCAAAACTAAAACAAGGAAGCTGTTTTGCCCTAGAAAAAGCCCACTGACTCCAGAACACACAATGCTGAGCAGAGAAATATTTTCTTCTGCCAATCCTCATTCAGGTTTGATGAAAGAGAATTTGCTTTAGAATTTTTCCCAAAGAAGAAGATAAATTCTTATTGATAAAGCATGGTATTTCAATACTTACTTAGTTACGTGGTGGCCAAGCTGTACTTGCGTGGATCAGGGGTGGGTTCCGGATTGTGTTTCTGCCGGTTCGCTCAGGGACACGCCGCGCAGGCGCAGTACTAAAAAAAGGCTTCTGTGCATGCACAGAAGCAAAAAACAAGATGGCCGCGCCTACGGCGCGGCCGAGAGAACCAGCTCGGGGGCGTGGCAGGCCTGGGTCGCTGCTGGTTCCAGCGACCCAGGCCGCCAAGTTACTACCTATTCTATAGGACCGAGCTGAACCGGTGGGAACCCACCTCTGGTGTGGATGTCCTATCTCTCATTGTACAATTATGCTTTCAATTACCTACAGCCTACTTGGTTGTAGGTTTTTTGTTTGTTTGCTTCCATTAAATCCCAAGACATTACTTGAAAACTCTTTGATTTTTTTTCAGTAGCTGCAGTATCACCACTAAAATGCTTTACACATTTTTACCGCGTGCAATTTATTAAAGTTTGAATGCTTCTAGCAAGCAGGGCAATAGCAATAGCAATAGCACTTAGACTTATATACCGCTTCACAGTGCTTTACAGCCCTCTCTAAGCGGTTTACAGAGTTCAGCATATTGCCCCCAACAATCTGGGTCCTCATTTTACCCACCTCGGAAGGATGGAAGGCTGAGTCAACCTTGAGCTGGTGAGATTTGAACAGCTGAACTGCTGAACTAGCAGTCACTGAAGTAGTTGCAGTGCTGCTTTTAACCACTGCACCAACTCGGCAAGACCTACTATAGAGGAGAAATCACAAGCAACTCAGCAAAGTTGTGATTTTTACCTACCATGTGCAGTGGCTCTAAATAAAGATCTGAAGATTTTATGCAGGAGGCACTCTACAAGAAATATCGACAGAAATTACAAAGTGCTAGAAGACAAATCACCTGGGTTTCTACAAAAGCTCTCTTGTTAGCCGGCTTGTAACACTTATACAAATTTGTCAACCTGCTGATCGAACACAAATATCATCAAAATCCCATTGTGCTATGATATAAACTCACATCAAACAGCAACCAAGTTGTTAAAATATAATGGCAACATTACTTAATTGAAAGGCAGGAATGGAAACAATTTTGCACCAGCAAGACTCAGCAGCAGCAGCATATGCAATAATAATTTTGTACGTCTTTCTTGGTTACAAGCCCAGAGTCCTAATCCCATCATATTTCATTTTGCCTTCCCTTGCCCCCATATCTAGTTTGCTAATTAAGGCATTCTTTAGTCATCGGGTTGGACTGACAAAGAATCAAAGAATGTGGCTTTCATGAAGCCTTACCTATTTAATAATAATTATCGAATAACCACAAATCACAGTAGTTAAGTTCAAAACATACCAAACCATAGTATGCCATGGTATAGTATCAGTATTAAGCCACAATGTTGTTTGTGCTTGTAGAAATAGTTTCAACAGCCAAATAACAAAGATTTGAGGTTCAGTTTAAACCTGGAAATAAGGAGAAATTTTCTGACAGTGAGAGCAATCAACCAATGAAACAGCTTGCCTTCAGAAGTCGTGGGAGCTTCATCACTGGAAGCTTTCAAGAGGAGACTGGACTGCTGTTTGTCAGAAATGGTGTAGGTCTTCTGCTTGGGCGGGGGGGGGGGGGGTTGGACTAGAACTAGATGATTTACAAGGTCCCTTCCAACTCTGTTAATCTGGTCATTAGCACTCCCTCTGAGAGTCATTGGGGCCTCTTTGAGGTTTATCTGGGCCCTGGGGGTCACCTGAATGCAAATGGGTATGAAACCTTCCTGGAACTGCTAAAAGGGTTATCATTTAGGTGACCCTGAGGGCACAGATAAACTCCCATGGAAAGTGGGAGCTGGACTATAGAGATGTAGTGTCCTGACCCCAAAGACAGACTTTTATTCACAGGCTTCTTTGTTGTGGTTCTTCTGCAGAACAATTAAAATAATTTTATTCTGGCAGGCTTTTGAATTTCAGTATTGATATTCAGCTCCCATTTTAGTTTGCAGCTCTATCTTGCTGATCCAGTTTGAATAATGTGGATTTTTTCCTTGTTTTTGTTCTATGGTTCCTGGAATGAAGTGTATTCTATTGTATTTTATATTTGTAAATTATACAGATGAGGTGTATACATGTTACCGTCAATGTGTGAAATTAGGCGTTTACATAATGCCTAGGAAATCTATAGAATGCCAAAAATGGGGTGTCAAAGTATGAAATGCTTAATATTTCACACACTTCCTAGGCCCGTGATGGCGAACCTATGGCACGGGTGCCACAAGTGGCACGCGGAGCCATATCGGTGGGCACGCGAGTTCAGGTCCGGCGTGCATGTGTGCACCAGCCGGCTGATTTTCAGGCCTTCTGGGCCCACTGGGAGTCGGGAAACAGGCTGTTTCCAGCCTCCAGAGGGGGTGGGGAAGGCCGTTTTCGCCCTCCCCAGGCTCATAGAAAGGCTCTGGAGCTTGGGGAGAGCGAAAAATGGGATTGCCATTGCATGCTGGGAGCAGGGGGGGTCATGTGTGCATGTGCGGGGGTGCATGGAATTATGAGTGTGGGCACGCACACACGTGATCCCCCACATTCCCCCTCCCTTTTGGCAAGCGAACCAAAAAAGGTTCGCCATCACTGTCCTAGGCATTCTATGCAATGCCAAAAGGCAAACCAACAAAAGTATAAAATACTCCCGCTAAAATCACATTCTAACCTTCCTTATTGCAACAGGTTAGGTCAATACTGGTCTTTTGTTTTTTTCAGTAAGAAAGTCCTGTACTTCATTCTGCATTTTTTCTTTCATATTCATATATGTCTTTTCAATAAAGGGTTAGGGCCAAGGTTAACTCTAACCCTTTCTTGATTCTCTTTTGATTCTTTGCCTAAATAGTTCTTGTCATTCTGCATAATGCAGAGGTATTATATGGGGACAGTATACAGCATATTAAAATAACACAGACATTTCTTTACCTAAAAACATCACACATTCTATAGCTTTCCTAGGCATTCTATTAAACATATTTTGATTGCTGCGACAATCAAAACGGCTCACATGAAAATATATATAAAATACAAAAATAAAAACACAACTGTATACTGTTTACATAGGCATAATTCCCTCCAAAGCAAATCCTACTAAATTTAATGGGAGTTACGGTATGTGTGTGTCATGAAATATGTAAGGTAACATTCATTGCTAATAAGTTTTTAAAGAAATAACCTATCTTTGGATCAGTTATTTTCTCTCAGTCCAACTTGCCTCATAGGATTACAGTGGTCATAGTAAAACTAGGTCAAACACCCCCACACCCACACACACAATGACTGTATATCAGTTTGAGTTATCAAAAAGGTTAAACACAGATTGGTACTTGAATTATCTTAGGGAAGGGGGTGATGTCAATGTGTTTAAAATCTTCTGTCTATTTAATCATGTCATGCATTTTCAATTTTCTCAAGTGCCATTTCAGTTGATGCAAAAATGCTAATATATAGATTCTCTTAAACTGAAATTTAATGGGTCAATAGCTGTGCAATTAAAAATTTCTTATTACCAATTTTTGAGGCTACAATATAAAGTACACACAACAATTTAGAGGTCAGTGGAATATGCATACTACTAGCCTTGTATGCTCTGAAGAAAAAGTACCTGCCTTCAGATATTTGTAAACTATTTCACAGATTTAGGGGCTGACGTAGGATTTTTTTTCTACACGGAGTTACTTTATTAAATGTTTACTGAAAGAATATATTATCCAATAACAAAAATTCTCTAGATGATCTGTAAGTAAACACAGTATGAAAACGAAATCTAAAATACAATTATAGAAGCAACAAAGAATAAATCAAGCAGTACAAAGTATCTGCTTTGATGAACCAATTAAGTACTCCAAGAATAAATTCGCTTCTTTCCATAAAAGATGTGATTATTATGATTGTACAATATCAAAGGAATCCGTAGCTTAGGGAATCCATTTAAGTTGTTGCAGCCCACAGAAGTCAACGAAATGCTTGAATTACTTCATTCCATCATATGAACAGGTTTGAATAACATGGCAATTCTTTCAGATATACAGAATCAGCAGTGATCAGATGCTCAGTCCTCTGTTTGTTCAAATAACATCTAAGCACAATTTTGAACTATATTATTTTCAGTCCCCAGAACACTGTTTCTGAACTTTGGCCCCTTTAAGATGTGTGGGCTCAACTTCCAGAATTGTGGAAAACTGGAAATTGTGGGAACTGAAGTCTACACATCTTAAAGGGGCCAGGGCTGAGAAACACTGCTGCAGATGAATGGTGTTGCATATTTCAATATTTCCATACTAATAAAAGGTCTATCTCAAATAAACTGCTGAACCATCAAAAAGTACACAAATTGCTGCCGAGGCTTAACAATTTTTTGTTAAGGTCAGGGAAACCGGGTGCTAAGGGGAAATGCAGGAGTTCAAGATATTATATTGAATGTTAGTTTGATTCTGAGGAACAAGATAAGCAGGAATAAGTAAAAGCCACAGAATACCTGAAGTGTCTGAAGTGGGTTTCTTCTTCCCCTGAAATAATATGAATTTTAGCACATTGCTAGAAGTGGATTCAGGAGAGCAAACAAGGCAAAGTATTTGAGATGCCTTGCATTAATAGCACTTATAATCTTCTGAGGATTCCCACCCACACACACTCTTTCCTTTTAATATTGTACAATATCAAAGCACTGCACTCTACCTGCTTGCAATATTTCCACCGACTGTTGGTCAAAGTCCTTATTTATTAAATTTATATGCCACCCATCTTCTCAATAGGGTGAATTTGGGCAGCTTACAGATCATGAAAACAAACAGAAAAGCAGTTAAAAATTTAAAACTATGCAAATTAAAATTTTTAAAACTATGCAGTTTTAAATCAAGAATCAAGAGATTGAAGGTACAGAGATGAGGTCTTATTACCCCATCAACCACCTCCAGCAGTGAGCATCTCCCTCAGGGCCCCAAGTGAACTGGCAAAACCCAGTTTTAAGACCCTTCTGGAAGGCCAAAAGGTGGGAGAAGTTCTCAGGTTGTACAGTATTTCACATGGTTGTGCATATAGTGGAAAACACTCTTCCCATTGACCCTGCCCGCAAAAATTCCTTAGCACATGCGGTCTGTAGCAGGCGTCTTCTGTTGGCATGAGTGGAGTGGACAAGTTCCATTGGGGTGAAATGACTCCTCGGATACCCTGGACCCATGCAATATAGGCCTTTAAAGGTGATAATCAACACCTTGAATTGGACCTGGAAGCAAACTGGTAAACAATGCAGCCTTACCCAAATCTACCTACAAATCTTATATTTAATCTGATGCCTTCCAATCTCTTTATTCACTATCAACATCTCTGTAGGTTGCGGGCATATGATGTGTGTCTAAAATTGAGGCATAATAGTTCTGTCCTGTTCATAGATTTGTACAATTTTTCATCCTTATCACAAATTTCAGATAAGGTCAGTAAGCAAGGTAATATATTTCCATCATATTCTTAAATGAGCCTTTCTGTGACTGAACAGCATCTTTTATAACCCACAACAGAACAATGGTATCATAAAAGCAGAATCACCACTATAACTGCTCCACATGAAATGGAGAATTCCCCCATCCTTCAACAGGACAAAAGAACAAGCATTCGCTTCCTGCAATCACGGTTAATGGCATAAATGGCCTTGAAGGCTGAAATTGAAAAATATTAGGATCCTGGAAATTGTATCATTTCTATTCCTGGCCTTAATTTTTAAAGCAATATTATTTCCTTCCATTCCCAGGGATTTAACTTTTCAGCCTCAAAATAGCATAATGCAATTCCTGACCTCAGATACCAGATATTTTTTTTAGAATCTGTAATAAATATATTTCTGATTTAAACCAACATATTACAGTATAATTCTAAATATATATATACTCAAAAATAGTTCTACTGGTATGGTTTGCATACAACTGCAAGCTATAATGTGCTTTGTTTCTTTTTGGTTATACACAATATACTGTAAAACAAATACATGACTTAGGGTAGGAAATGAAACTGGTCAAGTTGACTTGCTTATGGCTAAAAAAATCCCCATTTAATGTAAAGTAAAAAAAAAACCACCAATTTATGCTATTTTGACTCATTTCCTTTTTCTGAACAATAATAGAAATTATAATTTGCATTAGTAAAAAAAGAAATAGATGGACAGAAAATAGTCAGAAACTAAGCAAAAAAAATCAATTATGTTAACATTTTATTTTAAAAGGAAGTGATCAGAAGACTATTATTTGTTTCATTAAATGTAATTTATTTACCTTTATCATGTACACATCTATGTATTTAGGTATGTATGTATCTTATAGGACTTATGGGCTATTCCAATCATAAACAGACTGTGAGTGGCATCTGTAGCTCAGATTAAAACAAAACTAAAGCACACCATATCCATAAAACAACATACATACAGCATATGAGAATCTAGGAATATATCACCATCCACTTTAAAACAGCTTCCATGCTGTTGGGAAAATGTCATTCAGCCCAGGGGTGAAATTCAGCAGGTTCTGACAGGTTCTGGAGAACCGGTAGCGGAAATTTTGAGTAGTTCGGAGAACTGGCCAATACCACCTCTGGCTGGCCCCAGAGTGGAGAGGGAATGGAGAATTTGCAGTATCCTTCTCCTGCCTCGCCCACCAAGCCACGGCCACAGAACCGGTAGGGAAAAATTTTGAATTTCACCCGATTCAGCCCCCAGATTCTTTGAAGTAACCGTGCCTTTATAAAACACCAAAAGAGAAAAGTCTTTGAAATATCCAGGAAGATGCAATTCCATCAGTCTGCTAAACACTTAATTCCCACAGCACTGTCCATGCCTAACCATATAGCAAGACTGTATCACTATTATCCTTCTCATCTTTCTTATTGGTATCTTATTACTATCATTTTGTTGGTTGTATCTTATGATTTATGATTGTATCTTATGATTTATCACTTTGTTGCTTGTACATATACTGTGTGTCCAATCACACTTGGCCAATAAAGTATTCCATTTCCATTTCCATTTCCTATTCCCATTCCCATTCCCATTCCATTCCATTCCTAAAGAAAACAGATTGACACAGTACCTTCAACTGAAGGGCATATGGAGACGGCCCAACCTATTTGTTTTTATCAGGGATGGGAGATGTTACCGGAGAAGGTGATCCCGCAAATAGCTACGGCCTGAACATGGAGAGCTTTGAAGGTGACAGCATTTCCAGTTCTTGCACTCTCACCAAATCAATTTCTAAGAGGTGGAGAATCCTTAAGTACAAAACATCATTATGAACAGAGGTTACTACAGGTATATGGAAGTCATTCTGTGTAGCAGGAATGCCCTTGGCTCACATAATGTTATCTTTGGATTTATAACTGAAAATAAAACTAGACCACATTTTATGTACATGAAGGTCAGAAAGAAAATAAATGGGAATATTTCATAGTTCAGCTTATGCAAGCTAAAAACATTCTAAAAATATTTGACTCCCTTTTAACAAAAACAGTTCTGAAAGAGCTGTACTGCAGTATTGGGCATGGAAATAGATAAAGAGTTTGAAAGAAAATTTGAAAATGTGTTACTGTATACGTTGACAGTTGACATTTTAACCATCTTACATGGTGCATTGTTGTTTGTTGTTACAAGGGACAAAAAGTTTTTTGAGAGAAAGAATAAAATTGAGGAACATAAACACCTCTCAAAATGAAAGCTCTAATAGAAATGAAAAATGAAAAAATAGAATGAAAAAAAGTTCTTTTACAAACTGCTTAAATATTGTGACATATTATTTCATAATATTTTTTTCAAACAGTAAGGTTTCAATAAATATAGGTAAAATAAATATTTATATTATAACTAAATATAGATTCATCATGCTATTTTAGCAGGAATGATAAACTTGTGGTCCTCCAAATCATGTTGGACTTTAGCTGTCCAAGTCAGCATGTCCAGGATATTGACAGTATATAATACAAAAAAGTTAAAGAGGCTTGGTAATTTCTGTGTAGTACAAATAACCTCTTCCACAAATTCTGGTGTGGTGGACATATACTGCAACACGTGGCTTTTGCAACCATATTTTTAGTGATCATGCATACATGGGGCTACCCTTGAAGAGTATCCGGAGACTCCAGTTGGTGCAAAACGCGGCTGCGCGTGCTGTGGTGGGTGTGCCAAGGTACACCCACGTGACACCTATACTCGGCCAGCTGCATTGGTTGCCCATTAGTCTCCGGGTCCAATTCAAGGTGTTGATTATCATCTTTAAAGCCCTTCATGGCTTAGGACCAGGTTACCTCCGGGATTGCATCCTACCTCATACTTCCCTTCGACTGGTTAGGTCCCACAGAGTGGGTCTCGTCCGGGTCCCGTCAGACAAACAATGCCGGCTGGCAGGGCCTAGGGGGAGGGCCTTCTCTGTAGGGGCCCCTGTTCTCTGGAACCAACTACCCCCAGAGATCCGAATTATCCCCACCTTGCTGGCCTTCCGAAAAGCCATTAAGACATGGCTCTTCCTGCAGGCGGGGTGATTTAGAGACAACCTTACATCTGATGTCTCCCCCATGTTTTTAAATTGTTTTTAATGATTTGTTTGGTGTTCCTTAAAATGCTGTACGCGGCCCTGAGTCCTTAGGGAGTAGGGCGGCATAGAAGACCTTCTAAATAAATAAATAAATAAATAGATAGATAGATAGATAGATAGATAGATAGATAGATAGATAGATAGATAGATAGATAGATAGATAGATAGATAGATAGATAGATAGATAGATAGATAGATAAATAGATAGATAAATAAATAAATAAATAAATAAATAAATAAATACCCTTTCATTCATTTTTATGTTTTTTTATTTTGCAAATTTGTTCTGCTAAACTTGGTGTAGAAAGAGGAGTACTAAAAATGTAGTAACTAGGTCCTGTTTTTCTGACAGTTTTCTTCACACTGAGGTATAAAGGAATTAAAAGTGACACTACCTAAAACATAGAGCACTAATGCATTTTATAGATATTGTCTATTGTCTATTGGGATGTTTTCAAAACATTTCTATACTTGGCCTCGAGCTCTGACCTAAAAATGTAAGAAGTAAAAATGTTAAGCTTTCTTTTTTATTAGATTGCTTCAGGAGGTTGGTATAAAATTTAAATTACATTGGTTATCTGCCATCAGAAAAGAAATCATTTTAGAGCCAAATCAATTGGGAATCTACTTGATTTTAAATCTACTTGTGTACAGCTGCACACAAGTACTGCAGTCCTTGACTAAAGTTAGTAACTGAGCCCACAATTTCATTCATAAATCATGATGGTCATAAGTGTGTCACCACCTGACTGCACCTGATTTTATGACTTTTGTGGGGGTTGTTAAGCAAATGTGGCAGTTGTTAAACAAAAATAGCATTGTTCGGTATGAGAAAGTTTCTGCCAGAGTAAACGCTAGTTTCTGGCAAAAAAGTTGCAAACCATGGTCATGTGACTGTTCTGCTGCAAATGGCCACAGAGTTGGGCCAGTTGCTGAGTGTCCAAAATGCGATCACATGACAATGGAGGAGTTGGACATCAGAATCTTGAAATTGGCTCGTAAGTCCTGTTTTGGGGGTCCGTCATAACTTTAATCGGTTACTAAGCAACCTGTCATAAATGGAGGACTATCTGTATAACTCCAAATGGCAAATTCAATCAACTCCAAATGGCAAACTGATTCTTTGCATTACTATTTGGATGTAATCCCAATGCTGCCAATAGCAAACTTTTTCATGGCTTTATCATGACATCTTAATACCAAAATCTAAATCATCCTTCAATTAGAAAACATTAGTTACATTAAGTCCAAATTAAGCTAAATAGCTGCCATTCACAACTTTTATGCTTGTTTTTATTATACTCATTAATCAAAATAGCAGATAACATAACATATATTCTTCAATCATCATAATTTTGACTACAAAGTGATGTTTACCATGTGTTAAAGTAAGTAAGCAATCTGTTTTAAAGCATCTCATTGGCGAATATGTTTCAGGAATTATTTATTATTTACTAGTGGTGAATTACCAGATGTTTAGCATTTGGTTAGAGCATTCAGAGATGTCATTATTAGATGTTGCATTCATTCTGTGTATTTTTTCTACGTCACATTTTGTGATTTTTTTTTCTCTTTTCAGTCTCTTTCTGCAATGACTCAAAGAGACAAGTTACATCTTCCACTGTTGTTTTCCAGAGGTTCCAATTTCACCTGAAGTTAATTTCACCTGAAGTTAATTAAAAATATTTGTTTCTTTAGTGGAAACTAATCAGTGAGCTAAATCATTGTTGGCTTAGTCATTAATGCTATTCTTATTTTTTCAACCATCACCTCTCATGAGGAAGAAATCAAAGCAATATCTTAGAAGCGACAACATTTTGATTCCTTTATATTCATTCGATTCGTCCAGGTTTAATTTAAAAGCCCTTTGAAACTATGTTTAATTATTTCAGTTGACTTAGTAAAAGAGCCTAAAATCAAAATTGATATTCTAAGTAATTCCACTTCTAATGCTCCCAAAGTGCCTTTTGAATAATAAAACTGTTCATCTTCAGGAGTTATAATCTAGAAACATATGACTCAGAAAAATATTATGGAAGAAAGATAAGAAAGTAACAGAAAAACAAGGAACATCTAATCCAACTTGTTCTATTTTCCAAAATGATGGGTTCGTAACTCTTTGGTTTTAAATGTTTGGCATGTCTTAAAATACATTTTATTATCTATCTAATATCCATCCATCCTTTGGGACATTGTTATAATTAACTAAATTCACTTCTCTATATCTCTATTAATTCTCTAACAGTGTATAAAGCACTTTAAGGGCTACAACATTATTGCAGTTTTTCTGCTTTAAAGTGAAAAGTCTTTCAAGGTACCAGCTGGATTTAAAATTTATTTATTTATTTATTTATTTTGTGAGATTTATATACCGCCTCACAGTGCAAGCACTCTCTAAGCGGTTTACACCAGTAAGCAATGTATATTTATATTGCCCCCAACAATCTGAGTCCTCATTTTACCTACCTCAGAAGGATGGAAGGCTGAGTCAACCTTGAGCCGGTGAGATTTGAACCGCTGACCTACGGATCAGTGTCAGCTAAAGTGGCCTGCAGTACCTGCCTCTAACCGCTGCGCCACCTCGGCTCCTTCTCTAGTTTTATTCATATAGATCCTTGCTTTAGGGATATGTATCAGACGAGTGTTTTTCAACCTTGACAAACTAAAGTAGTGTGATCTCCACAAATCTTCAAGTTGTCAAGATGGAGAAACGCTGCTCTAGACGAAGAGATGAACAGCCTTCATTTTACTCGTGAATTAGGGCTCATTGTCCAGATCCAAATTCCACCGAACGTATCAAGGCAGCTCCTTATCCATATTTTAATTATTTTTCATTTAAGAGAATAGCACAGTTGCAATTATAAGGGAAAATAGCATATTTATATGTAATTTCCTTATAAGCATTATACTGATCAGCCTTCACTAGCTGATTCTGATAATGTATATATGCATCTTTAAAAAGGAAATTTCAAGCTGTTCAGTGTTAGTCAAAATGATGTTTTAATGAGTGCGGAAGTATGCTAGATGATGTTGAAACACTCAAGGCAGTAATGGTTCAGGCAATTTTAAGCTTTCCATGGGGAAAAATATGGACTTGGTTGCTTTTATGATATTTAATTACACGCTTCTAAGCTATTAGTTCATACGTTTTGTCTCTGTACATTCTAGATTTTTTTTACGGCTTGCTCCACCTTCTTCAAAATATCCTCAAAAAACAACAAAACCACTTATGAAACTTTCACGGTGATGGCTGATGATTCAGTGGGACTATCCCTGGGAGACAAGCTAAAAGTGATAACCCTATATAATTTGGCATTGGATGGCTGATAAAAATAATAATACAAGTCAGACCATGGCAGAATTTTAATGCTTTTTCTTCACTGCATCCTTTAGCTGGGTTAAATAGATCCATTTCCAGCACAGCATACTTACCTGGCAGTGAAAGCCACTGAATTCAATAGTAATTAATACATTTTAAACAAACAGGCGAGTCCAGACTTCTCCAAATAGTCTAGTTTTCTGTGGGTGAACACATGGAGAGAGAGAGAGAGAGAGAGAGAGAGAGAGAGAGAGAGAGAGAGAGAGAGAGAGAGAGAGAGAGAGAGAGAGAGAGAGAGAGAGAGAGAAGTTTGGGGGAGAGAGAATGGTTTGTGTGAACAAATGCAGAGATAAGTTAAATTAATCCTACAAATATCTTACTTTACAGCCAATTTTAACTTGTGCAGTACTCATCAATAATTAATATTAATATTGCAGTATTCACAGGTTTCCCTTGCTACAGTATATATGAATTTCCTTTATGCAAATTCACGATTGAATTTGCATAAATAGCACTAGTAAATAGTGCTTGCAGAATTTGCATAAAATAGCACTAGTAACTTATGCACTTGAACATTTTCATCCAGAAATTTGTTTTATGTGAAAAAGAATTACTGTTACACAATTTGTGCCAACATCATCAATATGCTTCAAAGAACTGGAAACATGCCTAGATTTCCTCCACTAAAATCACTAAAACATTTTCCTGTCAAACTCTTTTGCATCTTCACGTATGGGTTATACAGGGGTTTTAATTATGAAACTTGTCATGTACTTCTACACTTGCCATAGCTACTATTGTTACTATGGGGTTAATTATGTAAAAAGAGAGAACCTCTCTAACCTTAGGAACAAACATGAACATAATACGTCATGCCAAATCTGATGAAGACTCCTCAGTCCTCCGGAGTGCTTTTCACCTTGTGTGTAACATATCAAAGAATGCCAATAATGTTTAATGCCACGAGACGTTATATCTATTTGTGTGCCATTATGTCACGATGTGAATAATTGCCAGTTGTGCATCTCTACTATTTCTAGATTTACTGTATTTCCTAATCAAGCAGAAATGTGATATGCTTTACTACGCATGCGTGCATTCCAGGAGTTTTGTCTCCTCCTACCTCCTTCTCCTTCGAAGCCTCGCCCGAGGCAGACGTGAACTCTTAGCTGAGAAGATGTAGTTTATTAAAGGTTTATATTCTTTTGTTACTTTTGTACTGAAATAAATACTTTGTTAATTAGAATTGAATCTCGATTTTATTTTCTAAGTACGAATGACTTCAGGGAAGCAAGATCCTATATCACCTCTTGATAGGAAAATTCCTATCTAACACATTATAACCATGCACATTAGAAATCCAGCTGCAGAGAAGATGGAAAAAATGCTTTCACTGCATATGGAAGGATAGACAACAAAGAAAACATGCTTGAGCAATGTGATACTTAAAAATAAGGCCTTAAAATATATGGGCATATTTGTCAATACATTTGGGATGCAAAATTTGGCTCCATACTTTGAAAAACCTTTTATACCATTTCTTCAGTGTCTCATTTTGCTTTATGGAAGGATTTTGGACTTTTCTACAGATTTTAATGGACAGGTTCATCATGGAAGAAGCAGACATTTAAGATGATAGGCCTTGAATTATTCCAGCTTGAAAGGTAAATACCATCATCTAACATTTTATCATTACTAGTAACATTTGGCAGTTAGTTATGTCTTACAGTATACACATTTTTTGAATCCTTGCATTTTATATAGAACTTAGTCCTAGCATATTGTGAATGAAATACAGACTTTTTAAACCTACCTCTGCCCATTTTGGAGTATAACATGTAAATGGAATTTACAATCACATGAATACTCATGTACAATGCCAAATTCACAAGACTGCTTTTAGGCAGAATTGGGAACCCTGGCAAATAATGTCAAAAGTTGGGAATATGGAGGATTTTTATCTGTTCATCACTTTTTTTTAATTTCTTTTGGGGGTGAGGGTAATCATTACATTCAGGTCTTTCATTCAGGCAAATATGGTAAACAATTTATCGATAGTTTGGCATGCCATGAGTCAATGTTTACTCCTGGCAACTGCCTAGATCAGTCCTCGCCGGGGTGGGTTCCTCCCGGTTCGGACCAGATCGCCCGAACCATTAGCGACCCACTGGTGATGTAATTTTGGCGTCATGGATCCGGTTCTGTCTGTGCCGGTCCGTGCTCGCCGCCATCTTTTTTTCTGAATTTTCGGCCGATTTTCCTGTGTTTGGATGGCTTCACAGCGTTCTGTGCTTTGAAAAAAGCCCTCCCGCCCGCCCCTGGGTTAATACTGACCTTTATTTCTTCGCTCGAAGCACAGCTGATGAGTTCCTCAGCAGTGATTCTCAACCTTCCTCAACCAGCAGTGGTTCTCAACCTTCCTAATGCCACGCGCCCACTGACCCCACCACAACCCACCCCGCCGCCACACCTGCCCCGCCGCCGTCATTTAGGTTCTTTTACCCTCTGCGCATGTGCAAAGTGTTCTGCGCATGCATAGAGTGTAAAAGAACCCAAAAGGCGGCATCCGAGCAAAGTCTCCCGACCCCTGTGAAAGGGTTGTACGACCCCAAAAGGGTCTCGACCCCCAGGTTGAGAACTGCTGCACTAGGGGATGCGCCCGTGCGCAAAACATCACGGTGCGAACTGATGGAGAAGGTAAGTGAAACCCACCCCTGAGTCCTTGCACTTTGTTTGGTAGCATTTTCAGAAGTGGCTTGCCATTGCCTTCTCTAGTGAGGAAAGAGTGACTGGCCCAAGGACTAAAATTCACAGATTCCTGGTTTCTAACCTGGTGCCTTAACCAGTACACCAAACTAGCTCTCCCAAATCATAGTGATTTAATCTTTCATCAGAATACAGCTGGAAGGGACCTTGGATCAAGCAGGAGATCTTATACCATTTCAGACAAGTGACTGTCCAGTCTCTTCTTAAAAACCTCCAGTGATGAAGCACCCACAATGTCTGAAGGCAAGCTGTTCCACTGGTTAATTGTCCTCACTGTTTCTTCTTAATTCCAGGTTGCTTCTCTCCTTGCTTAGTTTCCATCCATTGTTTCTTGTCCTGCTCTCTGGTGCTTTGGAAAATAAATTTGCTTCTTTGTGGCAGCCTCTCAAATACTGGAATACTGCTATTATGTCTCCCCTAGTCCTTCTTTTCTCTAGACTAGTCAAACCCAAATCCTGCAACCGTTCTTCATGTGTTTTAGTCTCCAGGCCCTTAATCATCTTAGTTGCTCTTCTTTGCACTTTTTCCCAAAGTCTCAACATATTTTTTGTAATGTAGTGACCAAAACTGGTTGCAGTATGCAGTATGCTATTACTAAGGCTTTATAAAGTGGTACTAATACTTCATGTGATTTTGATTCTATGTTTTTATTTATACAACCAAAGATTGTATTAGCTTTTTTGGCTCCTGCCACACACTGCTGACTCATGTTTAAGTGATCGTTCACTAAGACTCCATGGTCCCTCTCAGAGTTACTGTTTTTGATTTGTTTTGTTTTTTAGTAATATAACTTACATGAGATTAATTATATTTTTTGCCTTAGCTTCATTTTTAACTTTTAAGATCTCCAGCAAGCCAATAAAAACTCTAATCTTTGGCCCCAAGGTTAAGTTAATTTTGTTTGTGTCTAATGAACAAAAATATATAGATTTCATAAAGTTGCCTTAAATTTGTAATCCATGCAACCTTAAAATTCAGTTAATCTTATTTATTCATGAAGAATTTTAAAAATGCATCCTAAAAAAACTGTGCCTTTTTCCTGGGTTTTTACTGCAATTTTGCCTAATATATGTATCTTTTTGCAGCCTTCTTTTCCATGCAAAATACATTATTAAATTGTGTTTTATGGATTATATGTTTACAAATTCTACTTTAACTGGATAATTGCATTACAAAATTCAGGGAAATGTTGAAATTATCTATTGTTTTTCAGGCAAATGGAATTCCCCAAAATGTACATCCCTTAATTGACAAAATTAAAACATAATGCATCTTCACACTACAATCTGTTATTGTATGTCAAATAATTAACAATAATTGAATATACAGTACATGGTATTTTGTTCAAAAGGGGTGTAGGTAGTTAGGAAAAAAACTATTCTGACTGTGATACATATCATTATATCTTTCACATTCTCTATCAACACTTTCATACACTAGAGATGTAAAAGTCTTCCACTCTAAATCTGATTTGAAATGTACATCCCAGAGAAATAAATAATGAATGGAACACCAACCATTTGTGGCAATTCCATGAAGCACCAAAGTAAAAAGCTTTCTGCAAAGAGCCTTACATACCGGTAGTTGTTATAATATTTATCATTTCAAAAGTTGGAAGATATTGGTAGTGATGCCTTAATAATTTTGTGTGTGAGAGTGAGTGAGTGTGTGTGTGTGTGTAACACATTTTTACTGATAATGAAAATGAAGGGAGACTAGTATAGATCTATTTCAAGCTATTTAGCTCTCATCAGTTAGCCATACCCTTACTGGGATTTGAACCTGGGCAGCCTGCCTATAAGGCAGTACCTGACAAAAAGAGGCAACAAACAGAATAAAATTTGAGTTTGTACAAATATACACATATACCGATCTACCAATAGAACTGTTATATTAAAGGATATTCTCTACGTTATTTTGTTTAATTATCAGATTTCCTGACCAAGAAACAAAAAATGGAAAATATTTTCTATGAACCCAAAAAGATATTTCAAGGATCTTTTTTCTTAACAGAACTCATAGCCATAGAGTAAACTGCTTTGAAATTTGACCTAGAACATACAACTCATCTATAATTTTAAAACAAAAAGTGAGAAATCCTGTTGGCCTAATCAGCTTTCTGGAGCCTGTAAAATTCACAATACTTGCAACTACAAAGTCAACTATTTCCCATCATTAAGAATAACTTTACAAGTATTTCATACTATACTTTGGAATGTTTCCATAATAAGGCAATTATACACACTGTATGTATGAGAGGAAATACCCTATACGCTCAATCCTATTCAAACTAAAATAAAAAGATAGAAATCAAAAAATATACAAGAGGAAAACTTTCCAGCTGTTTTAAAATAAATGTTTGCCCTACCTATATATATGGTTGGTAAGAAGATTATTCTCCTGATTTTTTAGGTCATCTGTTAATTTTAAATACCATAATTTAACCTCTGAAATTACTCTGGAAGTCTCATTCAAGGAGACTACATGCAGTTCTACGACCAAAGGTTGTACCCTAAAATGGAAAGAAAATGGAAAGAAAAATCTCCACAGAGATCTTAAAGTACTTGATCAGAAAATAAGGCTCCTTTAATGAAAGGCAAGGGGATGAAGTGAAGGCTGTCAAAGTTCATGCTGAGCTCTCACTGTTCCTGATTATGAAATGCTGTGCCTCAAAGTCTCCCACTGCTTCCATAGTGCTGAATGCATATGTATGAATGCATTATATCATTGCAATGACATTGGGCAAACCAGATGGCTATATCAGGCATAGTGTATGTATGCATACTGTATGCATTAAGCCATTCCCTCAGAGATCTTTATAACTCCCGCTCTAAGATCTTTCAAGAAGCTATTAAAAACTTAGTTCTTCTCACTGGCCTTAAGATGGGGTACTTGTGGAATCCCTACAGTTTTGGTTCATTTAGTGTTGACGTGGCCTTCCATCAGTTCTTCTTTCCTATTGTTATTTCTTGCTTTCTCTGTTTTAATTGAAAGTTGCCCAGGGCTGTTAAGGAGTTAGGCAACCATGAAATCTAATGACATAACTAAATGGTACCCCACCTCATTTACTTCACCACTAGAGACCCAAGGAAGGGTCTGAATCCTGACACATGGTACCATTAGCAGTTGGCATTCACATCATTTCAATAAGATGCCTTTCAAAAGACAAATACATGGCACTGATATCATAGAAATGAACTGTTGTTGTTGTTGTTTTTTGCATTGGATCCAAATTAGCACATACATTGTATGTGTTTAGCAAATAGGACACCTGAATATTTGCATTGTTTGAAAGGAGCAATGGAAGTTGCCTAATAGCAATAGCAATAGCAATAGCACTTTACTTATATACCGCTTCATAGTGCTTTACAGCACTCTCTAAGCGGTTTACAGAGTTCAGCATATTGCCCCCAACAATCTGGGTCCTCATTTTACCCACCTCGGAAGGATGGAAGGCTGAGTCAACCTTGAGCCTGGTGAGATTTGAACAGCTGAACTAGCAATCAGCTGAAGGTCGCAATGCTGCTTTTAACAACTGCGCTATCTCAGGCCCCTAATAGTGGAAGGATGGTTTAACCTAGGAGTGTCAAACTCAAGGCCCGGGGGTCAGATCTGGCCCATGGGATGCTTAGATCTGGCCCACAGAGCTGCTCTAGAAATAGTGAAGGACTGGCCAGCGGTGCCTCTGCCAGGGAAAACAGAGCACCATTTTCCCTGGCAGAGGGTGTAGGAGGCCGCCGTAGCTGAAAACGGAGCTTGCGAGGGCTGCGTGCGGCCCTTCTGGGCTCTGTTTTCGCTGACAGGATTGCAGGAGGCCGTCGCAGCCGGATACAGAGCTTGGGAGCCTGTTTTCACTGGCAGAGCACTCGGGATACCAAAGGCGCCCCTGACACAAGTGACGTCAAGCTGGCCACGTCACGGCCACCCCAGCCCCCCAAGGTCAAACACAACCCTGTTGCAGCCCTCAATGAAATCGAGTTTGACACCCCTGGTTTAACCCATTTTTTGCAAGCCCATAGCAAGCAGTTATAACACCACATATATTAAAAACTCGTGTGTGTGTGTGTGTGTGTGTGTGTGTGTGTGTGTGTGTGTGTGTGTGTGTGTACATGTATACACAAATAAAATGATTTTTTTCATATGAGGAAAGGAGATTCACAAATTCATTTATTTTTTTAGTATATCATGGAACTGTAAAATTTGAAGCCCACTAGTTGAACATATCATGCAAATCTAATCAATTATCGTTTATTCAACAAATTATAATATATAACATGGTTTAATACAATCTACAAAATAGAACCACTAAATTTTCTTTAAATTGTAGAATGCATTTTCCAATTATATGGCTGAGGAAGCTTGCAGTATGTAGTTTTTGATGCCAATATATTTATTATTATTATTATTATTATTATTATTATTATTATTATTATTATTATTATTATTATTATTATTATTATTATTATTATTATTATTATTATTATTTATTCACAAAAAATGTAATACACAGCAAACGAGATTTATATGCTGGATTTCGTATCACTATATCACAAGTCGAACACTTCCCAAGCGTCTAGGACTGTGTGATGTATTTTCGTATGATGTGCGCAGATCCAAGTACGGTGGCCTTTTGCAACTGACAGATCGTGATTTTGTCAATGTTTATTGTTTTCAAATGCCGGTTAAGGTCTTTTGGCACAGCACCCAGTGTGCCGATTACCACTGGGACCACCTGTACTGGTTTATGCCAGAGTCGTTGTAATTTGATTTTAAGGTCCTGATATCGGTTAAGTTTTTCTTGTTGTTTTTCATCAATTCGACTGTCACCTGGTATGGCGACATCAATGATCCACACTTTTTTATTTTCCACAATCGTGAGGTCTGGCGTATTATGTTCCAAAACCTTGTCAGTCTGAATTTGAAAGTCCCAAAGTATTTTGGCATGTTTGTTTTCAACTACTTTCTCAGGTTTATGATCCCACCAGTTCTTTACCACTGGTAGGTGGTAGTTGTGGCACAGGTTCCAATGAAGCATCTGGGCCACGTAGTTGTGCCTCTGTTTGTAGTCCGTCTGTGCGATTTTCTTGCAGCCGCTGAGGATATGATCAATTGTTTCATCAGCTTCCTTGCAAAGTCTGCATTTTGGGTTGTTGTTGTTGTTGTTGTTGTTGTTGTTGTTGTTGTTGTTGTTGTTGTTATTATTATTATTACAATTGTACAATTGTATCACAGCGGCCAGTTGTTTCACCGGATTTGGCACTGATTACTAGTCGAGCCCCACCCAGGGGCCTAGGACGTCGTAATATATTTTCGAAGTAAATGTGCGGAACCGAGCAGTGCGGCTTTCTGCATTTGACTGATGGTGATTTTGTCAATTTTGAGCTGCTTTAAATGTAATTCCAGTGCTTTTGGGATAGCACCCAGTGTTCCAATCATCACTGGAATTACCACTGCTGGTTTGTGCCATAATCATTGAATTTCGATTTTTAAGTCCTGGTATTTTGCGATTTTTTCGTGTTCCTTTTCATCGACCTTGCTATCACCTGGTATTGCAATGTCAATGATAGTCACCTTGTTTTTCTCGACCAGCGTGATGTCTGGTGTATTATGCGCCAGTACCTTATCTGTTTGTATACGAAAATCCCACAAGATCTTGACCATCTGATTTTCAGTGACTTTTTCAGGCTTGTGTTCCCACCAGTTTGTAGCAGCATGGATGTTATAATTTTTGCATAAATTCCAGTGGATTATTTGTGCAACAGAGTTGTGCCGTAATTTGTAATCAGTCTGCGCAATTTTCTTGCAGCAGCTGAGCACATGGGCTACAGTTTCATCAGCTTCCTTGCATAATCTGCATTTAGCATCATTTGAGGATTTATCAATTTTGGCCTTTATGGCATTTGTACGAATTGCCTGTTCTTGTGCGGCCAGGATCAATGATTCTGTACTTTCTTTAAAGTACCAGTTGTTAACCATAACCAAGTTTTTTCACTGTCCACTTTGTCTTTTATTTTTTCCAGAAATTGATAAAGCATTACATTTCATGTAATGCTTTATTTTGCCAACTCTCCATTCTTGATTTTATCATATTTTTCTGTATTCTTGTTTCGTCTGTTGGACCTTCAGTAGAATTTTGTTCTTTACTTCAATTAATAGATGTTCTTGACTTTCTTTTAAATAATCCGCCAATGCATGCTTTTCTTCTTCAACTGTTTGCTTTACTTGTAGTAGTCCTCTGCCACCTGATTTTCTGGGCAGGTAAAGTCCATCAGTGTCACTACGTGGATGAAAACTGTAGTGCATTGTCATTAGTTTTCTGGTGTTTCAGTCCAAAATGTCCAAATCAGCTTGTGTCCAGTTAATTATACCAGCCGTGTATCTTATGACTGGTATTGCCCAGGTATTCATGGCCTTGATGGTGTTTCCACCATTTAATTTAGATTTCAAAATTTTCCTAACTCTGTTGATGTACTCTCTTCTGATGATAGTTTTCACTTCTCCATGTCTGATGTTATCCAACTGCAGAATGTCCAGATATTTATAGGCTTCATTTTGGTTGCATTTAATTAATTGGCCATTGGGCATTTCAATTCCGTCACATGTAGTGATTTTGCTCCTTTTCATAGATACAGTGGCACATTTTTCCATGCCAAACTGCATCGAGATATCTGTGCTGAATATTAGGACTGTGTTGGTCAGTGATTGGATTTCTAATTCTGACTTTCCATACAGTTTCAAATCATCCATATACATTTATTATTATTATTATTATTATTATTATTATTATTATTATTATTATTATCATCATCATCATCATCATCATCATCATCATCATCATCATCATCATCATCATCATCATCATCTCAGGTAAAGAAATGGACAAATCAGATCTCCTAAGCAGGCAGTGGCAGCCAAAATTCAGATCCTACAAGAAAACTGAACCTCCAGTCTCTAGTAACAGAAGTTCCAAGTGTTTATAAAATGTGTTCCAGAAAATCTCAATACTAGCTCTCTAGAATAGCAAATTCTCTATTTGCTTTCATTTGTATTCCTGGCATTGTGCATTTTCACATATCACCCATATTTTTGATGCCAAGAATAGCATAAATCACTTCTCATCTCTCTCACTGCAGTCTCTACAATTTTAAGGAAGTGTTTTAGAATTACCATGTTTTTTGCATGCAATAAAAACTTCATTCGGTCTGATGTTCACTACTAAATATTTTCACTTTTAATCATTTTTTAAACATGTTACACGGACATGTTTATCTATTTACTATCTAAAATTTGGTGGGAGGACAAAACATTCAAAACAACTTTGTAATCAATCAAACATGTCAGGGTTATGTAAGTGCTAGATATGAATTGTGGAAATTAGTGAGGAATGAATGAATGAATGTTCAACTCGTATCAAACCACTCTGTATTTTTTTCTATAGTTCTCATACAATTTATAATAGACAGTTCCCAAATGATACATATTCACAAGATAGCTTATATAAAGAGTCAGTTGCAATCTTCTACATCATCTATGAAAAGACTTGCCTCCTTCTCAAATCACAGAGTCTTTTTTTTAAAGTATCTGCTCTAACATACTAGGGAATAAATTGGTTATAAATGGGAAATGGTTCAGTCACTAAAATTCTTGTAACCTTATTCTTTTCATCTCAATAATTATTGGCAAAGAAAACACTGTAAGAATATTTCACAGAAAGCATTGAGGCGGAGCCTGAGATAATTTGATAAAAGTGAATTTGTTTATGGATTTTCTTTCAAAGTAAATCAAAGATCCCCCCCCCAAAAAAATCTCATAGGTAGAGTATGATAATTTTATGATTCATTGTACAATTTATGAATTGCCAAAGTTTGTGTATCTATTTCTGTTCTATTTCTAAATCTTCCTAAGAATATTTTTTAGAATTGCAGTATTATTTTGGAATCGAATATACATTCCTAGTTTCTTACTACTTTGGCCCCTATGGTTTAGAATTAGGAGAACTATCTTCTTTTTTCTTCTTCTGCCTTCAATTGATTCTTCTTCTGCCTTCAATTGAGAAATAATTTTTAAAATAGACTGAATTGCTTTTCCCATAAATGTTGAAATTAAGTTACTATTTTGTCTCTCTTTCTTCAAAGGTCTGTGCCAAGAAGGTGCTATCCAAATTGTCTGCCTTTGTCAATCTATATACTGTATATCACCAACAATAATATATCTATTGTTTCTTCTGTATTTGTACCATATTTTCTTGACTGGATACTTGTATTTTAATTCCTGAGGCAAATTGAGCCATTATTAAGCAATCTCTAGCCAAGAAAACTGCAAGGTGACTTAGCAATATTTCAAATGGAAGTCAATACTATAACACATATATTTCTGTTTTCCACGGGATACAAAACTCATACTTTCCTTGTTCCTTCCCAAACACAGTTCTTTCAGATGTTGCTATTAATTATATTTCTCATGATCAAATATTTGAAAGCAAAACTCAAGATGAGATTGCCTCTCCATATCCTTCTCTTCATATCTAGAAATTATAATACAGCAAGCGTCAAAACCAGATGCTATTCTATCCTTTCAACAGCAAAATAAACCAAATCTCTTTTATTTTAACAAGCTTACATTGGAGATGTTTCAGTCACTATGTTTCATGGATATTAGTTTGCATGGGCAAATGGAAGTTTGTAATTTTGAGGTCAGTAGCCTTCAATTTTCAAAAACTTCTTCTTTCCTAGATATTTGTTCACGATTTTCCTTTCAGTACCTGAGAGGTGTTAAAATAATACTATTAAACTATTTTTGTTCTGAAAGTCTTTCTAAGCCTCTTTTATCTGCCTCCTCTGCCTTACTTCTTTACATCCCTTTTTCATTTCCTATCAGAGAACAAATTAATAGAGTCATCCTAACCTCTTGCAAAAGAAAGAAGATTGCTTCACACAATGTAAAACAATCCTAAACAGAAATATAATAGGAATTTGTATGAAAATCGGTCCTTTGGTTGTCTCCTATCACATGTAAAGGGTACAAAAATGATATACAATTTCAATTGAAGCTCCTTCCAACAAAATAAAGCCTCTGCCAATTGCAAATTATTATTTGCATACTATCATGAAGCTGAATTTTTTTTAATAATGGAAAGATCTATTAAACAACCACAGGTTAAGATGGTGATGATTTTATGGAAGAGCAGCTCTGTCATTGTTCATTTTGTTTAACAAGCATAGTGTACACAGCACACTGCATAGTCCGAGTGTTCGGAGACTACAGTTAGTCCAGAATGCAGCTGCGCGAGCTGTGGTGGGTGCTTCAAGATACATCCACACTAAGACCATCCTTCGCCAGCTGCACTGGCTTCCGATTGGTCTCCGGATGCAATTTAAGGTGTTGGTTCTTACCTTTAAAGCACTACATGGCTCAGGATCAGTTTATCTGCATGACCGCCTTCTACCGCATTCCTCCCAACGACCAGTGAGATCACACAGGGTCGGCCTTCTTCAGGTCCCGTCAGCTAGACAATGTCCGCTGGCGGGCCTACAGGGGAGGGCCTTCTCTGTAGCTGCTCCGACTCTTTGGAACCAACTACCTCCCGAGATCCGTATTACCCCTACCTTACTGGCCTTCTGGAAAGCCGTTAAGACCTGGCTTTTCCGGCAGACCTGGGACCAATGACCCTTCGATGAGGTCTTTTTAGATTGACCCATGTATGTATGTGTGATTGAAAGATCCTTTTTGATATGGATTGCATTTTAATATGTTTTTAAATTGTTTTTCTTATTGATTATATGTTTTTACTGTTGTTAGCCGCCCAGAGTCCCCTGCGAGCTGGGCGGCATAGAAATTTTATATATATATATAAAAACATATATATGTGTTTCTGTCGTGTTATCCTGGTGTACCCAAATATGGGAGAGAAAGCATCACAGCTTCCTTTTTGCCTTTCAGCCCCTCACTGGGACCATCCAGGCTGTTTTTTATGTAGCCGACACACTAATAGCAATAGCACTTAGACTTATATACCGCTTCATAGTGCTTTCAAGCCCTCTCTAAGCGGTTTACAGAATTCAGCATATTGCCCCCAACAATCTGGGTCCTCATTTTACCCACCTCGAAAGGATGGAAGGCTGAGTCAACCTTGAGCCTAGTGAGATTCGAACAGCTGGACTGCTGAACTAGCAATCAGCTGAAGGTCGCAATGCTGCTTTTAACCACTGCGCTATCTCAGCTCCTAATCTATATGTGTAGGATTTTTTTGCTGATAAATGAAAATAAAGGGAGTCTATATATATATTGAATGAATGAACGAACGAATAAATGAATAAATAAATAAATAAATAAATAAATAAATAAATAAATACTGTACAGCTATATTTTACTATATACAGGCAGTCCTCGACTTACAATAGTTCATTTAGTGAGCATTCAAAGTTACAACAGCACTGAAAAATGTGAGTTATTACCATTTTTCACACTTATGATCATTGCAGCAGCCCCAGGGTCACATGATTAAAATTCGGAAGCTTGACAACTGGTTCAACATTTATGACGATTGCTGTGTCCCAGGGTCATGTGATCACCTTTTGCAACCTTCTGACAAGCAAAGTCAATGGGGAAGCCAGATTCACTTAACAACCGGGTTACTAACTTAACAAGTGCAACGATTCACTTAGCAATTATGGCAAGAAAAGTCATAAAATGGAACAAAATGTTAAGTGACATTTGTTCACTTAACAAATGTCTTACTCAGCAACATAAATTTTGGGCTCAATTGCAGTCGTAAGTCGAAGACTACCTGTAATAACAGGATCTGAGTTGGGGTAATATGAGAAAGGTGAGCAAATATAATTTTCCTTCCCTGACCCCTCAACTTATAAAAGGGAAAAGGGAGAATCTATGTATGCCAGCAAAAATTTCCAACATAGAAGAAAAGTGGTATGCAATTTTCATATTGTTTTAATGCAGTTAAAAGAAGAGTCCAAATTCCAGGGATCAGATGTTTAAAAATAACAGGAAGGTAGATTCTGCAGTTGTAAAGGGTTGCAACTGATTGTTTCAGATGTATTAGTTTTTTTTAAAAAAAATGCAATCAAAGACAGACACATCTTCCCGAAACTGAGAAATGACATGCATACTCATACATGCAATGGAGTAGAGCAACAATAAATGTATGGGGACACATTTATTTTCATTGCACTCCATCACAGCTAGAGAGCAAAGTTACATAGGGAAAAATAAACGCTGTAAAGAGAATATAAATCTTTCAATAACAGATCTATTATGATAAAATAAAAATCCTCAAGTCCCTGATATCTACAAAGTGAAGCACTCCAATTCTGCAACAGATAAATAGCTTTTCCTAACAACCGCACGGCTCCTTTATCAATGATCATACCAAATGATCTTAGATATCCTCCATATTAAAAGAACATTTTTTTCTTACTTTTTTAAAAAGAAGAACTTATTAAGCTTTCAGGCCCAGACTTGCTGTGACTTGTACAGCTGAGAAATACGATGTATGCATTTTTCAGAAATACAACTTGAACCTATGCAATCCGACACTTCCTCTGATGAAAAAAAAGGAATTTCTTCTGTTCACAAAAAATTCAGCTTTGCTGACATTTGCATAAAACATATTAAAGTTATCCCCCATCATTTCATGAAAGAGAAAACAGCAGGATGCTGAACTTACAACTCCAAACCTTCTATGTTAATGGTCCAGTTCAATCCATTCTGAATTGTTCTAAGTGTGCGACATGTTGATATATTTGATATTTGAGGAAGCTCATTAAATTGCTCTGTATTACTAAGAAAAAATGTCAAAGTGTAAAGTTGCTACATGCCACAGATGTTCTAAATCAGGGGTGTCAAAGTCGATTTCATTGAGGGCCGCATCAGGGTTGTATTTGACCTTGGGGGGGCCGGGGGGCCGTGGCCAGGGTGCCATGGCCAGCTTGACGTCATTCATGTTGGGGGTGCCTGTGGTGGCCCGAGCACTCTGTCAGTGAAAACGAGCTCCCGAGCTCTGTTTCGGCTCCGATGGCCTCCTGCAACCCTCTGCCAGTGAAAACGGAGCTCAGGCCCTCCCGAGCTCCATTTTTGCTGGCAGAGGCTGACAGATGTGAGAATTAATCTCAAAGAGGAGATGTTTGATCTTTTCCCGAACATCAGACATTAGAAAAGAAACCGCAGTTTAACAGTCTAAGTAAAAATATTTATTTCGGTACAAAAACAATAAATCCTCATTTGTTTACATCTCTAATATAAATGTGCGTCTTCTCTCAATGGAAGACAGAGCAAGAAAGGTAGAGCGGAGATTGGAATGCACACATGCATACAAGAACATATCAATCACGTGCTCAGGAATAAACTATTATATTGAATAGGGATGCATCTCCCTGCATATACATGTAACAGGCAATAATCACACCGTGACAGAGGCATTGTGGGCCGGTCCTTCATTGTTTCCAGGGTGGCCCAGTGGACCAGATCTAAGCACCCCGTGAGCCGGATCCAGCCCACGGGCCTTGAGTTTGACACCCCTGTTCTAAATTTATCAACATACAAATATTCATATGTGCCTTAGCCCAAAACTGCTCAGAGGACTGCCTACTTCCATTGAGTCCACCAGGATGGATAAGACATGCCTTATCACCGGGACACTCTTTGTGGCTTAAGATGTAATTGACACCAATTCTTTTAATTCATTCTGCATTTTTTGCAATGGGTCTCATGTTTATACACTTCTACTAAAAGCCACAATAATGTTGACACAAAATACATAATTTGTGCCATGACATCATCAAGTAAATGAAGCAAATTTCATAATTTTGGGTCATTTGCATGACATCATGTGTGTGATGTCATTTGCTTTTGTTGCCTTCGGGCCTATCTTACAAATCAATTACCACACTAAAAGAAATATGGCCGTCTTATTAGAGCTAAAGTGGTGGCTTATAATAGACTTATTCAAACAAACATTTTAAATTTAAGCATTTTAATGTTAAAAATACTTTTTAAAGTTTATAATTTTGAGATTTCTTGTCTCAAGATTAAAGACTAGATTAAATAAGGGTCTCCCCCCATGATGGAAATGAGATACTCTTTTTAACTTTTGTATTTTTTGTATTTTTAATTATTGTATTGATGTTGTTGTATATTTTAATTATTGTATTTTATCTTGTAATGGAGTCTAACATGTTGTGAGCCGCCCAGAGTCCCCAGGGAGTGGGCGGCATAGAAATCCATTATATTATATTATATTATATTATTATATTATTATATTATTATATTATTATATTATTATATTATTATATTATATTAATTATATTATATTATATTATATTATATTATATTATATTATATTATATTATATTATATTATATTATATTATATTATATTATATTATATTATATTATATTATATTATATATTATACTGTACTGAACTGTACTGAACTGTACTGTACTGTACTGTACTGTACTGTACTGTACTGTACTGTACTGTACTATACTATACTATACTATACTATACTATACTATACTATACTATACTATACTATACTATACTATACTATACTATACTATACTATACTATACTATACTATACTATACTATACTATTATATTATTATATTTTAAAAAAACTGTCTGACAGTAAACTGGCCAGAACTGTTCAGTATTATTGGTGGCATGTAAATTTTCTAAATCAAACAAAAATAAATACATTTATATTATTAGCCTGTTCCACAAAACACTGCATTGCCTGAGACAGAGCAAGACCATAAAAATTGAACATACATAACATACATAAAATGTCAGCCCTAACACAATCAACACTACTTTGCATCTTTCCTATTAAACAGAGTATGTGGCTTGTATTTTTTTAAAAAAACACCCCCACATCCGGAGCCAGAACTATAATGAGATAAAAATATAATGAGATGCAAATTAATATAATATTCAGAGACTAAAGTATTTATCAAAAGTTAATTAATGAATATTTCATGACCCCCTTCCCCTTCTGTTTGTTTCTTTTTGCTGCCTTTCACCCAGGCATCTGTGTGTGCAGTCTATAATTCCCTCATTTAGAAGCACAGGACAGGGTCTATTCAGGAAGAACATACCATATTTATTATTATGTTTATATTTTTGTCTTTTTTCCTGAAGAACATAAAGCAGCAAATGGGATGGCGGAAGTCTCCCATTTTATCTCCAAAACAGCAACTGTGGAGATAGGTTGGGCTGAGAGAGGTTGATCAGCCAAGCCACCCAGTGAGTTTCATGCTAAGTGAGGAGCAAATATCTTACACACTACTTACTATTATCTAACCATCTTGTTCTTTCAAAAGGAAGAAATAGCCATCTGGTTCAGTTCCAAGCTGGGAGAAAGGCACTGGAGACAAAATGGAGGCTGGAGGCTGATTGGAAAGAGGGTCCATTTATTGATGAAGCAGAATCACAAGGGTGGTTCTGGGCAACTGACCACATGGAGTTGCGAGT
Source organism: Diadophis punctatus similis (assembly GCA_023053685.1). Taxonomy (NCBI): domain Eukaryota; kingdom Metazoa; phylum Chordata; class Lepidosauria; order Squamata; family Dipsadidae; genus Diadophis; species Diadophis punctatus. Next base: position 21,918,237 of record JALIGW010000002.1, read on the forward strand.
GAGGGGTTTTTATACCTTCTCTTGGGCTTTGCACTTGAGCTTCCTGTTCTTGTGCAAGAACTTGTATTCTATTGGCTGTTGTCAGACTCCCATGGGGCCATGTAGGGGTTATGTAAGGGTCATAGCCAGAGGTGGGCTTCACATAATTTAACAACCGGTTTGCCTAAAATAAAAAATGTGAGCACACGCCTTGCACACATGCGCACTGCGTCAAACACGGCAATTCGCTTATGCGTGCCATCCACACATGTGTGCGGAATCAAAACACACAGCAATTCGCTTGTGTGCTACATCCGGGCATGCATGCGGCGTCAAAAAACACAGCGATATAGGATGGGATTCCACTTGCAGGTCGCTACTACCAGTTCACCCAAACCGGTCTGAACTGGCTGTATCCCACCTCTGGTCATAGCTGGCTCTATAGGCAAAGTACAAATTCTAGGTGTTTGTCTGAGCTAAGTTTGGTTGAAATTTGGTCTGCTCTGAGATGATGCAATGAAGGAGCTTGTGTTCTGAAAGGGTGTTGGGCAATTCCTATTATGGCTTAATGGCTTTGTCCTGGTTTGGATCTTGAGTGAGGGCTAATCCTATCACTCTGCCTTTGTTCAGACTTTGCTGCAGGGAGTAATAGATTACCAAATCTGCATTTCTAAAAGCTGCCAGAGCTCAGTATCTGCTTGGGGGCAGGGAAATGGGGCTCTGGGTTTCTGTCCCTGTCAGAATGAGAATAACTCTCATTAGAGGTGAAAATAAATCTTTTCCTGAAACTCTGACATTAGAAATGAAACCGCAGTTTAAAGTTCTAAGTAGAAAATATTTATTTTGGTACAAAAACAATAAATTCTCATTAATCACATCTTTGCTATAAAAACACGTCTTGCTTCCACAGAAGCTGGAACAGAAGGACTGATCAAAGAAAGGAATGTACACATGCGTACTAGGAACATATTAATCACGTGCTCAGGAATAAACCATTATATTAGATAGGGATGCAGCTCCCTGCATATACATGTAACAGGCAATATAATCACTGCGTGACAGTCCCCCTTAAGATTTTTATTTCTCTTTTAGGGGAAATATTTTATTCTGCCTTTTTTTTTATTCCTCAAAATATTTCATTCTTCTAGGAGGGGTGATGGTGGCTTCCCACACTATGCTATCTGACACATCCATATTTTAAGATTAGCAGTAGTATCCTTCCATCATTTTTCTGGCTTTTCATCTCTTTTCTGGATATCAACAGGCATAGTAAGCAGCATTCAAAAAGAAAAAAGAAACATTTGGCTATTATTTATACACATAGAGTTTTCAAGGCTTCTACAGCAGGAGTCTACAAACTTGGCAACTTTAAGATTTGTGGGTTTCAGTTCCAGAATTCCCCAGCCAGGGTTTTGTAAACCCTCTGGGCATTGTGAATAGAATATGGTGATTATACATCCTTTCTTACAAGGGACAGTCCTTTATTTCAAGAAGCTGTCATTTAATTTTATTTTTCCAAAATCCACTTTTTTTTGTTTTTTATTTTACCATACAAAAATCATCCTTTGATGCAGTCTTTCACATTCATGTGAAAAATATAGAAATTAAATTGCCTTTTAAAAATAAATTTACATATACCGTTTCATTTTAGATGAAATTAGAATATGTTTTTTTGTACAGTTTTCTCTTGGTTTTGGTCTTGAAATTTCCTTTGCAAACAAAGTTATAAACAAATTAAAATTTAAAAAAATATCCTTTTTCAGAGTTCTCTCTTTTGTTCTTTTATAGTTGCAATAATTATAGTTGAGTGTTTCAAGAAAAAACAGAAAACTGTTGCTAAAAAGTGCTAAAAACAGCTGGAATTTTTTGTAATATGGATGAATACTTTGCCATGTATAACATTCCATTTTTAATTTGTTATTTATATGTTTGAGGGTCATACTCATTGGTTCCTAAATTTAACAGCCAATGATTTGGAGAAAATTCCCACTTGTATATTTTTTCTGCAATTTAGGCTCACCAACTATTAAAACAGATAGACAAAGTTAAAGAGTTGAGAAATAATTTGGAAATGAACAATGGATTGATACATATATGGAATGTGAGAATGACCCTGGAAGTGGGGAGGGGAGATACTGCCTAAAAAATGATCAAATAAAAGGGGGACTTGAGTAATGGAAAGAGAAAGAAATGTAGAAAGGATGCACCCTAATTAATCAGGCAGTAAAAAAAGATGCCTGGAGATTTGTAGTTTCAGACTTGCAAGATTCTTTTAATGTAGTCTTGTAATAAAATACATTTAGCTCTTCTTGTATTTTTGTCTGGTTAGTTGGAAAGCTGACAATAACATTTATATACTTTATTCAAAGTGCAGCTGATTCTTTTATATTTATATGCTACAATCCAGTAGTGGGTTCTAAAACCCGTTGCTACCGGTTCGAGCGCACATGCGCGACACTTCTGCACATGCGCAAAAGCTTTTGCACATGCACAGAAACGCCCCGGGTGGGTGGGTGGAGCCTCCCACTGCCGGCACAGAACCGGGACGAACCAGGAGCAACCCACCGCTGCTACAATCTCATGTCTGTAACCTTCAACTGGCTTAAATAGTGCATTACAGGGCAACAATTTTTTTAATAAATTTTTATTGTGTCTTTTCCATTAAATAAATATTCATAACTTATACACAACTGTGCTCATTTACATACTATTTACATACCATAACATTCAAAATCAATTATATTCCATACATTTTAATTGTACATTTCACTTTTACTTCTGTTTTTTCTCTCTTCTTTTTCTGTTTTTCTATTTTCAATCCAATCGTACCATTTCTTCCATATTGCATGATATTCCGAGTCTATTTGTCCTTTCAGTTCGATTGTTAATTTGTCCATTTCGGTACAGTCAGATATTTTTCTTATTACTAAGCCTTCGGAAGGTATATTCTTTTGTCTCCAACATTGCGCGAACGCTATTCATGCTGCTGTTACTATATGTAGCATAATATATATTATTCTTTTATTATATTCCCCCTTAACAATCCCTAACAAGAATAACTCTGGAGTATATTCTATCTGAGAACCTGTTATTTCCTGTATCCATTTGTGAATTTTTACCCAATATTTTTTGGTTTCTGAACATAACCACCATGTATGATAAAAGGTGCCTTGCTTTTGTCCACATTTCCAACAATTCGGTTCTAAATTTGGGTAAATCTTCGCTATCTAGACAGTGGCATATACCATCGGTAAAACATTTTATACTGGTTCTCTTTGTACTTTGCCAATTTAGTTATTTTATAATTTCTATTCTCCCAATCTTCCATTTCAATACTATGTCCAATGTTTTTGCCCAGGCTATCATAACTCCCTTCACTATATCTTCAGCTCTATCAAATTCTAATAAGTAATTATAAATTTTTGTTATTAATTTTTCATCTGGACGTGTCAGTATTTTATCTAATTGTTGCGGGACCGTCTCAAATCCATACTCCTCTTTATCTTTTTTATATCGGGATTGGAGTTGCAAATATGGCCACCAATCTATAATTATACCCTGGTCCTCCATTTGTTGTCTGCTTTTTAAATTTCCTTGTCTGTCTAAAAGTTTCTCATACTTAATCATTTTATTTATATCCAAGGTGTTCGGGTAGATCATTGCTTCCATTGTGGATACCCACCTAGGGACTTTCATATAATGCCTCCTTTTGCTCTCTTGCCACACTTGCATCAAATCTTCTCTTATTTTATGTCTAACAAAATATGTATGCAATTTATTCCCTTTATCCCATAGAAAGACATGCCAACCTTTTTGTAGATCGTGTCCCTCCAGTGTAAGTAGTCTTCTATTTCTCAAGTTGATCCACTCTTTGACCCATACTAAAATTGCTGCTTTATAGTAAAGTCGCCAGTCAGGGAGCCCTGCTCCACCCCTGCTTCTATTGTCCTGAAGATCTGTTAATTTTATTCTTGCTTCTTTGCCTGCCCATATAAACTTTGTTGTAATTTTATTCAAATCCATGAAAAATTTTTTACAGGGCAACAATTTTCAAATCAGAATACCTCAAATGGGCTAATTTATAGAATGAATGCAAAATCTGAGACCCATGACACCTGTGGAATTGAAAATTTGCAAAATATTATAAAGCATTTAATGATTAAAAATTACCACAAAACATTTTATAAAATAATACAAATGTCATAAAGCATATTCTGTGGTCAGTTCCTGATATTTGACTGTGCTTTGCAGTTCAACACAGACTTCTTTCAAGGCACATACAATTCTGAATATCTCTTTGACTTTTTTTAAAAAACCCTCTTCCAGCGCATTAGATGCTCTGCCATTGTTGAGGCATTGAGGAATCTGGTAAGGAGATACTGTATCTTTGAAATAATGACACAATGGGTCAAGGATTGTCTAGTTTTCTATATTAGTTGACGCCCTAATGGCAAATGCCCACACCCTTGGGCATAAAGAGGATATATTTCAACTGAAGCACCACTCATGGAAGGACACTCCATTTCAACTTGTATTTCAAATGTGTTATGCTTCTATGTTAGCTTAGAGTAGCCAACATAAACTATAAGTCAGTTAGATATTCATGTAATACGCCCTACACCCTAATACTTAGCAGCTGAATTCACACTAAGCTATAATAGGGTGTGTTAGGTTTAGCACAATATGTGAATTCAAAATCATGGTGTATGGTCTAGCACCGTGATGGCGAACCTATGGCACGGGTGCCACAAGTGGCACGCGGAGCCATATCAGTGGGCACGCGAGCTCAGGTCCGGCGTGCATGTGCGCACCGGCCGGCTGATTTTTGGGCCTTCTGGGCCCACTGGGAGTCAGGAAACAGGCTGTTTCCAGCCTCCAGAGGGGGTGGGGAAGGCTGTTTTCGCCCTCCCCAGGCTCCTAGAAGCCTGGAGAGAGCAAAAAATGGGCGTGCCATTGCATGCTGGGAGTGGGGGGGGTCATACGCGCATGCACGGGGGTGCATGGAATTATGGGTGTGGGCACGCATACACGTGATCCCATGCATACCCCCCCACTTTTTGGCACGCGAACCAAAAAAGGTTCGCCATCACTGGTCTAGCACCTTATGTGAATCCAACCAATTCTGACTTTGTCTACAAATAATGACAGTTAAGCAAACCATGGTTTAATAGAATGTGAACCCAGTGGCTTGTGTGTTTCCGGTAGTGCCCTCTGGCGCCACCTAGCTAAATGGTTCTGAACTGCCCTTCAGGTGTCCCAGCATAAACTTCTCATTGGCAAGGAAGGCATAAAGAATCATGTTTTTGTAATGTGGGACTCATGTTTCATGATAGCCATGCTAAATTTGGAATACCAATTATTAGTGCAAAGCCAATTTGACATGGCTGTCAATGAGATGCAAATACTTGTGACACAGTATGCGGCAGACATGTATAAACAGGATAAAGCAGAGTTTTATTTTTAAAAGACATAAATTCTATTGCAATACTAGATAAGCATATAGT